>SMDT01002469.1:0-442193 GCA_005392925.1 Aquilaria sinensis
CCAAAGAGAAAGGGAAAAAGAGCATTCGAAAAAGAAGATGATTCCTGGATTCATCAACTCGAAGACACAGAGGACATAAAGACGATCTAACATCCATGTACTTACTTAATCTATCAAAAGTAGGCAATCTATCCAGCATAGCCCGCCAGCAAACAAATGAAAACTTTGGGATAGAACTCCAAACTAGTGATCCCCAGTTCACTCGATCAAAATTTTCCACCACATGCAAATAAGCAATTTTCATAACAAACTTACCATTCTTAACACAATCCCACACCTGATCATGAACAAAGTCAGAGAAATGTGGTCTTACCTTTAAAATATGCTTCCAACAAACAGAGGCATCGCCTGTACCAACAATTTCCCAAATATTGGAACCACGCACATAATAAGCGTGGATCCATTGGACCCAAAGGCTTTCCTTATCATTCATCAGTCTCCAAAGCTTTTTCCCATTTGATGCAATATTCCAAGCTATCAAGCTAAAAATACCTAAGCCACCTTGGCTTTTAGGAACACAAACCTTAGTCCAAGCAACCGGAAATTTCCTACCAGTAGTTGAACTTGTCCAAAGAAAAGTTCTACAACATTTCTCCAAATAATGGAGCACCCCTTTAGGAATAGAAAAAATATTTGACCAATAAGCTTGGATACTAAAGATGACAGTTTTAATAAGCTGCAATCTTCCTGCATAAGAGAGAAGCTTAGTAGACCAACCATTAAAGTTATAAAGGATTTTCTCTACCAAGGGCTTATAATGCTGAATTTGAAGACCTTGGTCAACCAAAGGCACTCCTAGGTATTTAATAGGAAGGTTGCCTTTTGGCATGTTTAGGGTAGAAAGAATTTTAGACTCAATTGCTGGTGAAACACCACAAAAAAATACCTGGCTTTTATCCAAATTAATCTGCAACCCAGTAGTTTGGGAGAAAACTTTCAGACAATGAGAAAGATTTCTAGCAGAACTAAGGTCACCTCTGGCAAAAATCATGATGTCATCCGCAAATAGAACATGAGAAAGCTTAATACGCTTACACTTAGGGTGATACTCAATATAACACTCATCAAACATCTTATCCAAGGTTTTAGATAAATAATCCATTGCAATAACAAACAAAATGGGAGATAGAGGATCCCCCTGTCTAATACCCCTATTCCCACAAAAAACCACACAAAGATCCATTCAAAACAACAGAATAATAGGGAGACCGGACACACATCATCACCCATTGAACCCAACGAGCAAGAAAATCTAGATTAAATAAAAATTCCTCCAAGGAAATTCCAGTCTAAAAGATCATAGGCTTTCCTAAGGTCAATCTTAAAACACATCCTAGGCGTTATGTTTTTCCGATTATACCCCCTAATAATTTCTTGACAAAGCATAACATTATCAACCATCAATCTACCTTTAATAAAAGCAGTTTGACTCGTATTAATAATAGTAAGAAGAATCCCCTGCAATCTATTTGCCAAAATCTTTGAGATAAATTTATAAAGAACAGAACAGCAAGAAATTCGTCTATAATCTGAAGCCATAGAAGCTTGAGAGTGTTTTGGAATCAAATGAATGACAGTAGCAAAAGAAGAAAGGGGTAACTTACCAGTATCAAAAGAACTTCGTATAGCAGAGGAAACATCCTTACCAATTATTTCCCGATTATGCTGGTAAAAACCAGTAGTAAAACCATCAGGGCCAGGAGCTTTGTTGGGGTGCATACCTTTAACAGCTTGGAGTATCTCTTCTATAGAGACATTATTCTCCAGAAAATTCTTCTGCAAAACTGAAAGCTTAGTTCCATTTAAACTGATATTATTATTTACAGGAAACAACACATCAGACCTAACTCCAAAAATTCCTTGGAAGTAATAAAGGAACTCATTTTTAATTTCCTCTTGAGATGTAAGTTTACGACCGTCCCTAGAAATAAGACAAGAAATACTTCCTTTTAAAGACCTCTCTTTCATTCTAGCATGGAAAAATTTTGTGTTAGCATCACCAAGTTTTAGCCAATCACAAGAAGATTTTTAGCATAAAAATCCTCCTCAGTTTTTTTCAAACTAAGGACCTCAGAGTAAGACTTCTGCCAAAGCATGTAAATATTCTTATCCCCTACATTCTGGTTTAAAGCAACAATAAACTTATCCAAATCCTTTTCTTTTTCAGCAACTTTAGCAGAAATATCAAAAAACTCATCTGTATTAAAACAGTTCAAAGCCTTTTTTTAAACTACTTAACTTGCCTAAGACCCTTCCCCAAGCATCATTTATAGAGTTACGATTCTGACACCCCAAACATTTATTACAATGTCATTATAACGAGGATGATTCTGCCACATTCTTAAATACTTGAAAGAGCAGCATCGGAAAATAGGCGTGTTTGAAAGATTAATCAAAGCCATAGCATGGTCAGAGCAACAATTATATTTAAACTGAATCTGAATAGATAGAAACAAAACAGAGAAGGAAGCATTCCCCATTACCCTATCCAATTTACAAAGGATACGGTCCTTATCCTTCTGATGGTTACTCCACATGTAGAAAGAGCCAATGCTATGAAAATCAAACAAACCACTAGTATTACAACATTCAGATAATCCAGTATCATGCCAATTGACTAAACCAGACCCTGAAAACTTTTCATCAGAAAAAATAACCTCATTAAAATCCCCACATACCAGCCAAGGCCCATCAATAATAGCAGCATGCTTAATAAGATTAGACCAAAGCACCGGTCTCTCCCTAGGATCATTTGAAGCATAAATAATAGACACATAACACTTCCAACCTTCAATTTTATGACTAACATGAATATGTAAAACTTGGTCAGAAGCTTCAAGATAACTAATTTCCAGAATATTTCCATCCCATAAAACCCAGATTCTACCATTTATAGCATAACTATAATTATTTAAGAACTTCCAATGGGGAACAATATTATTTTTAATAGCAAAGAACTTTCTGCTCTTTACTCTAGTCTCCAAAAGTGCACAAAGACTAATATTACAACACTTTATAATTCGCTTTACCTCTTTTTGCTTTAGACTAGTATTGAGTCCCCTCACATTCCAACAACACCACATGATTAAGTAGGAATAAAAGGTAAACCCATATCCGCACACTGTATAATATCATAAGCCATCGTATATTGCAAGTTTTCAAAAGAATTTGCTAACAAAATATCTTTGTGCTTACCATCATTCTTACCTTCTTTTTTCTGATTTGGATACCTTTGAGTATGGATTGAAGAAAGCCCTGTAGGTGAACCACGCACCTCACCACCGGTAAGCTTAGTATCCTCCTTCTGTTTAGGCGCCACTTTATTGGCACGTTCTTCATTCCCAACAGTCATCTTTGGTTTTCTAACAATCGCGGCTCAGGATTACATTCCTCCTCCTTATGCCCCCACTTCTTACATTTACCACATTGGTCAGGCCACCATTCATAAATGACAACCTGAGCTTTATATTCTCCATTTGGTTTTCAAAGTAGAACATTGTCAACCACATTATTCTTTCTCTTAACATCCATAAGAACACGGGCGAAGGACAAACGAGTACGATTAACCGTCGCTGTGTCCACTAATAAAGGCTTTCCAATTGTACTAATAATACGACTCATAATAGTTGGATTACAGTATTGCAGCTTTAGGTTAGGCAAACGAACCCAAACTGAAAGCTCATCAAAGAGATCACGATCCAATTTCAAATCGGGCTCCCGCTTCCTCAGTAGCAAAGGTTTACCAAACACAAAAATTCATTGGTCCCTCTAAGATTTTCAACAAATCTTCATGCGAATAGAAACGGGCGAGGAACAAACCCGTTTGGATTTTTGTAATCATCGACGTCATCACATTTTTCCATTGTGATCGGACATACTTTCGCATATTTTCCGGCGATACCTCAGTTCCAATCACTGTTCCCACCAATCTAAGTCTCCATTCACTGCACCCCTGCTCAACTTCTTCATCAAACAAGTTTATAGCTTCCAACTCCGCATCGACCTCACAGAATTGAAGTTCAAAATTTGCCAGTTGCCGCACATTGAGATGGGCTGGTTTTTGGATCAATTCCTCCTCAATGACTTGTGCCCAAGTCTTATTTAAGCCTTTACCTGACGAATCGGCTTGCGTTGCCTTCACTCTGCTGCTTTCCGCTTGGCTTTCATCGCCTGAATCCATTTATTCTGTTCCACTGTCTAATCGTGATGGAGCTGGAGAAAGCTCCTCTGTTCGCACCCTGCGGCCTCTTCCACGTACCAACCATCGATTTCGCCCCATATCCCCACCCCAAGGATTCCGGCGAGGCCAGAGGCCAAGAACCCTAGTCTAGAGAGAAGGCAAAGACTCTCTCTCTAGAACCGGATGGAATCGTCCAACTATCGATTTATGATAAAATATTTCATTTTAAGTGGCAAGTTTAAAAATGGTGATTATGTTAAGTGTTTACCTTAGTTGAACAATATGTACTTCGGGCAACTTTTTTTTTTTTTTTTTGCCAATATTTTGGAGATTGCTTATTCTGAACAATGGAACATTTTTTTTCGATTGATATGGCAAGGAGGGTAAACGCATCAATTCTCAAAGTAAAAGCATATTTTGGTTTCCTTTATTAAAAAAAAAAGCCACATGTCAACTAATTGTTTAGCTTGTTAAGTGAAAAGACAATGAAATTCTTAATTGTATCCTAATTGTATGGTAAATTCATCAATTCACAATGTAAACACATAAATTTGTTTCTTTAAATAAATAAGTGACATGTGTCAGCTTGTTGTTTATTCTATTAAGTGAAAAGACCCTTAACTCCGTATTTATATATATATATAATAGATTATGGATACATGTATGCACATAAAAAAGCTAATGGACATGTGCATGAAAAGTATAAATTGTGGATGAAATTGATATTGCTATGCCTTGATACGAGCCTCTTGAAAGCAATAATTTACAGACAAAATGCATTATTTATATTGATCTCATGAAGCATGAGAATCTTGTGAAACATGTCTATATATTTATAGCTTGAATTACAAGATTGAATATCCACGTGCATAATATTTTTGGTTGATATTCACATGGAAGAACGTGCATAATAAAGAGGCTCCAAAAGTCCACAAGTGCACAATTGATGATTGAGCATGAAAAATATTTGCTCTTTCCATGGCCACGTGCTCCTATATGTATATGTAGGCATAAGTGATAGTCCCCGTAGATGAAATAATGAACCACTCGTAGCAAGGGATCTTGCCCTTGCTAATGGAAAGGGAGGCGATAGCTATATCATGAGGAAAAATGTTCCATTCTAATGGACAAGAGATTGGCAACCCATGACACGAACATAAAATGTCTGAGGCCTAGAAATAACAATGATGGCGTGCATAGACTTGAACTAGACCTGAGACAAGGGAGAGTTAGCAAGACCCTATTTCGAGGACATGAAAACAAAAAACAAAAACCTACTTGTAAATGAGGCATCTAATGAAACGTAAAGAGGACTACAATTCCCATTAACGGGCATCACTTAGAAACCACTTGCTTGGATTTTTTGCAAAATGAGATTAGTATTTGAATTTTCCATGGGAAAATATTATTGATGTTTTTGCCACATATGGATATGCATTACCTTTTATAGACAAATGCCTCAACAAAAACTTACATGCATTGTAATGAAATCATGTTAATTACATCTATAGCCATCTTAAAGGAGGATTTTCATTATATATATATTTATAGAAGCATAATAGTACTAAGACTTGTTTACTAAGTTGAATTATGAGCTCACCATTTGGCAAAATTTATTGAGCATACTAACATGCTCTTTGTAGAGGGTTGTTTTATCTAAAAGCTCATCATACCTTAACTATAGAGCTCAATAGCCGAAGTGCTTAAGAAGACTTCTCCATGCACTAAAGGCGCGCGAAAGTTTAGACCATAGAGTTGTGCCATGTCCACATAAACGCGATAATGGTAGAGAAAATTTGCCCATTTTCCCTCAAGGTACAAAAAATATTTTTACCCCCTGTGTAAAGATGACCATTACTTGATATACATATGATTGTGATCATCATTCGATACATGTGCTCTGATGCATATTGAAATACTATAAAGGTTACACATCTGAGGTATAAGATACAAATTCATTGCACGATTCCTTTGAGTGCATGATCACCACTTATATAACACACTTTCCCTCAAGCAGCTAAAGTCTCAGATTAATCAAGCACAGTCACATGATGATCAGATGAATCCTTAATTACAGTTAATCAACAGAGCAATGCGAAAAACTTACAACACGATTCTGTGTCTTCTTTTTTTGGGGCTCCAAACACCCAACAAGCAGCATTAGGTCAACTATAACCTGACCCGATTGGATTTAGGACAAGGAAATGTTGACATGGGTTCAATGCTACAGCTTCTCCCTAGTTCTTTAGATAATCTTGTTAGTGGTCCCTAGCAAGTGGACTTCAATACTTTTTCCTCATAATGGGGGGCTAACGTCCTACAACCAAACATAAACTCTCAGTCAAATACCAAGATGCTTAAATATCAACATTTGAAACAACCACAAGACCAACCTATGCTATAGTCATAGTATATCCAATAGCAATATTAGCACCAACAGTATATTAGGAAGTAGTAGTTACTTCGGCAGCAGCAAGTGCAGCAACAACCAAATGCTCAGTTTTAGACACATCAGACGCCTCAGCTGTATCAAATAAATGAAGCAAATGATATGAGATGGGATAAGGGATCTGTGTGAAGCCAGACGACTATCAACACCTTTAAGCACACCGTCCTGGTTATACCTATCCATAGTTAAAGCCAGGGGCTTAGATAACTATTTAATCACCTCAACTTTTACATGCTACTTCCCCGTTGTTGCATCCAAATTCTTCCCCACAGGTTGATTAATAAAACTCAGTGTCATCTATCATAAAATTTGGAGTACTGGCCCTAAATAGAAAAATAAAATCAAGAAAAGAGGCCGGCTATGAGCTTTAAATGGAAGGGAAGGCTGACCCTACAAAGGCTAAAAGCTTAATAGCTAAAGGCCCCTCATGAGGCCAAACGATCAGAAAAGATGCTAACCTTACGAAGGCCAAAAGCATAATATCTAAAGGCCCCTCATGATGCCACAAGATAAAAAAGGAGGCTAACCATACAAAGGCTAAAAGCTTAACAGCCACAAGCCCTTTACAAGGCCACATGATCAAAATAGAGGCTGACCCTGCAGAGCCTAGGAGCTTAATAGCCAGAGGCCCCACACGAGGCCACATGATCAGAAGGGAGGCTGACCCTACAAAGGCTAAAAGCTTAACAGCCAAAGGCCCCTCACAAGGCCATACGATCGTAAAGGAGGCAGACCTTATGAAGGCTAAAAGCGTAACAGTCAGAGGCCCTGAACCAGGCCACACAATCAAAAAGATGTAGACCCCCTATGAAGGCTAAAAGCTTAACAAATAAAGGCCTTGAACAAGGCCACACGATCAGAATGGGAGCAGACCCTACAAAGGCTAAAAGCCTAACAGCCAAAGGCCCTGAACAAGGGCACATAATGAGAAGGGAGGCAGACCTTATAAAGGCTAAAAACCTAATAGCCAAAAGTTGCCAAATGAAGGAAGAGAAAATGTGGCCCACATGGCCCCAGAAATCTAACTTAAACCTAAAAAAAAAGGGCAATAAACTCCCAAGTGTCCTAAAAGGCCTATAGGTTTAAGATAAAAATACAAGGTCTAAAGATGATAGGCTCTAAAAGGTTTGAGCTACAAACCCGAATATTAGAAAATCCTACAATTCAAAGAGGCTTACATACAAAATCGAGGGCCAATGAATTAGAAAATGGGCCAATAAGCTAGAAAATTCAAGATACAACTAAAGGTGCCAATAAGCTAGAAAGATCAAGATACAAATAAAGGCTTAGGGCATGAAGGCGACTCTGTTGACACCAATCTTGAGACCTTTCGAACACAGACAACCACAAAAGGCTAATGTTTACAAAAAAAGGGAAGAAGATTCGAACAAGGAAAATGAATATCTAAAAAATGATACTTCCTTACATGATATCTTTCAAGCACTATAAACGATATCAACAAGTAAAAAGAGCAAGCCGATAAGTGCTCAAGCATGATTTGGAGGCCAAATCTCCCAAAAAAATGAAGTCTCTTGCTCTAAAAGACCCATAAAGTAGTTGGTAATGACAACTCATCTCCACTAAAGTGGTGACAACAAAACCAAATGAAGACATCAGATAAAGCCAAAACAACAGTGTAAGGATGGGCTAAATGACTCCACAAAAAGTAAAAAATAAGACAAAATTTGAGGTCTTCTTAGATAAAAAAAAACCACAGCATAAATCCAAAAGCATAAAAGGATATGAGAGTTACCGGTCAATGGCTATAGACAACCAAGAAGTTAAAATAAAACTACAAGGTTTAGGAAATTATTTGGTCCTATGAATGGTGATTTCATAGGAAGAAATCCTCTAAAGATACAAGTCCAAAGAAATATCCATAAAAAAGCTTCAAAAAAATTGCCATTAGTCCTTGCTGGAAAATGTAACACTGAAAATATTGTGTATGACGAAACTTCATCTACCAGGCAATACTAAATAGCTCATAAGAGCTACGAGACCTCATAAGCACATTAGAGGTCTTGACATTTAGAAGGCCCTGCAAGCTATGACCCTATAAGCTACGGGCCCCCATGGACCAAATAGAAAGAAAGCCTAGCAAGAAGGTCAAAGAATTCCTTAAAGATTCTTAATAAGAGCTCAGAAAGCTCTTAATGATCAAACAAACTTAAAGTCCCATGACTAAATGAAAACTAAATGTTCCTATAAAGGGAATAACACTAAAAAGCACACCACGCCCACATAAGGAAAGCAAGGTATAATGAATCCACACTAGAAGAGTAACGCCTAAGAAGGTTGCATAAAAACAAGTAGTGCCACGCAAAAATTAAAAAATAGGCATTTTTTTCCAAGCCTTGATAGAAGTATGTCTTGCTTTCTCTAAGGCCTCAAATAAGTGGTCACAATTACCTCTTAAAGCCTTGGGTAGATACAGGGTCATGCCCTTAGATAAACGGCTACAACTACAGCTTGAGTTCTTCACTCCATAGAAGTTGAGACCCCAGTCACACTATTAGGTTTAAGGTTAACCCCTATGTGAGACCCTTATGAATGAGTCGATTAATGAAACCTGGAAACCATTAAAAAAGTCCCACACTTGCTAAAACATGCCTACATAGGCCTTGACCCATCAGCGGAATACTTGACAAAGTGTCAAATGTCACTAACTTTTCAGAACCCTTCAAGGTCTAAACCTAAAGGTCTATAAAAGCCTAATTTTCAAAGTTAAAACCTAGAAGAGGTAACAATCTTTTATTTCTTCGAGGATAATTTTCTAAAAAACACTAACCCTATCATAGAAGGTTATTTTGGTCCACAAAATAGTGGACACATGATTCCTTGGAAGCCTCAACACTTTCTAGAAGCAACTTGACGAAGTACAACATGAACTTCTTACCAGAGCAAGAAATGAATACAACTTTCTGAACAAATTCCCACATGGGGGCATTATGCAAATATGAAGATTAGAATGTAAGGACCCCTTTAACCCCGTAATCATTAAAGGGGAAGGGATTTTTGGTAGCTAATACCCAAATTAGACCCAATCATTAATAAGTTATTGGACCCTAAGCCTAATTAATGAATAAAGGCCCAATAAAGCCTATTAGGCTTAGAAGTTAGGGCACTGGCCCATTAAGCCTACTTACTAGCTATATATATATGGAGTATCTCTCTCACTTTTCCCTAAGTTCTACACTACGACTCTACTAATTTGAGTGTCAAATGGGCCTCCCACAGGACATACCCAAAGGCCTTCCTAACACACCTTTTTCGTGTCTTTGTACAGAGGTGACCAGAGTCGGCCGATGATTAAGTGTCTCCACTATTCATCTTAAAATCCTCGGGTAGTTTAACTATTAGGTGTATTTTCATATGCAAGTGCATATATGACCTTGTGTTCCTTAAGTTGGTTTTGACCACTGTGGATTTAAATGGCATATGTTGTTGCATTTTCTTCAAATAATTGATCTTATTGCCTAGAAGTGCTTTTATCTGATTTATTGCAAATTTTGGTGTGTTGGTGGCGAAATCTGACAAAGGCTTGAGTTTTTTTAAAAATATTAAAGTACCAAAACATTAAAAAAAAAAAGTGAAAATATTAAAATTTTGAGAAAAATGATAATTTTAACCAATCAGGTTCTTTCATTTTTTTTCTTTAATAAAGAAATAAATTTGACATTAGTTGAATCAGGAAATTCTATGATATTTTTTATTGTCATTTTTATAATCTAAAATAATGCTTGACGTGTACATAAAAGTTATGAAACAAGATTTATATTATGTTCTTTACTGTTTAAACTTTATCAATTATGCCATATAAATAACATTTTGAAAATTATTAAGTTGCATCCCCTCCTTAGAATGCCTTAACAGCATCTAGACCATATGATTTATCATATTTGAATATAGGTCAATGTACAGTGCAACATGGTTAGTATAAGTTCATTTTAGGTTTCTCTTTCTTGAGTTTATTCTAGGTGCCATAAGTGAACTTCAATTAGAGGAAGAAATTAAGAATGAAAACATAAAATAAATTATTGGTTACACTTGTCTTTAGTTTTAGTATTAAGTATAGTTTCACCCCTAGGTCCAAAAAATAAATCATATAGATAACTTTTTCAACTCTACTAAAGAAAAAAATTGTGTTGCATTTACATAAAGGAATAATTGATAAATTAAATTATCCATTAATCACTATAAAAAAAATACTAGAATGCTATTAATTGTGAGATAGTATAAAAAGATATTGTTATCAGACCGTTTAAGTTAAAATTGAAAAGTTTATATGAGATAGTGTAACATTAAAAAAAAAAAGGCTGAGAGGGTAATGGTAGGTTTTGAAACTAAGGGTAAATGTTTAATTAGAATAAAAGATCATTGAAAAAGTGTAAATCATCCTAAAATAAAAACTTCTACCAAGAACTAAATTAAAACATACGAAATTCTATTTTACATAAAATTGTGAGATAGTCTTCTACTAGTCAATGTAAGATATTATTAATTGCAACAAATAATTATACAATTGCAAGATAGAGATCTCCAACAAAAAAAACAAGAAGAAGAAGAAGAAGGAGAAATAAAATGCTTGCCATATTGAGATCCATTATTGTAGTATATATATGTGAAACATATAACTAATTTAGTTCCTAGAAGTCTTGTCAACAACATAAGAACATTGGTTCCATACTAGTGCACTCTTTATCAAGACTTTTACTGGGTTGTTCAATTTGTATCTAGGGGCAGTATCAACTAGACGTGCCAATAGTGCTTCGTGACAGACTATTCCATTTCTTATGAGTTCCTTGCAACATTCATCTGAGACAGTTCCTGACCTGAAAATGGTTAAAATAATTTCATTTGCACAATGAACCTTTACCGTTGCATCGCAGTGTCTTTCTTTGATAATATCATGATAATTCTTTGCTGTAGAGGTTGAAACAAAAATAAGCAACACCAAAAAACTCAAAAAATGCTTAATAGCTGCCATGTTCTTATTTCTTGAATTTTTTCTTTGGTTTTCTAAGGTGAGATCTTTAGTACAAGAATTCATGTTATGAGAAGAAAGTTATTTATAGTACTAGGTTCACAATAAAAGAGATGTAACTAAATGACATTAAATTTTATTAAGACAATGGATTTAAATTTCTTGGTGGCGTTTATGTTTTCATTAACATAATGTGAGAAACTGGTAAATTTTACTTTATCACAATGTGAGGCTCTAAGGTATGTCAAGTCTTCAAAGACCCCAATTTACTTGGACCACATTATCCTCTATCCATTCTCAACCATTGCTAGTTAACTGAAAATGTAATTTAGTGAAATTGATGACAAACATAGAAATTATATCTACAGAGGCTATCTTAAACAAATTTGAGTTATAAAAAAAAGTCTTAAGGTGGTGTCTACTTAAGGAGAATTCCTGCATTTTCAAATTTTCTTTGACAGTTCTCTACCATTGGTTTTTGTCTTTGGTACTACAACACTTGTTTTTATCAATTATGTCTACTTAATTATTTTAATTTTGCTAATTCTCATGGAAATCATAATTCCTAGTTTTGTAGTTACAAGCTAGCAACAATACCTCTTGAGCTTAACACATTCAAACCAAGAAAGATGTAGTCTACCATGATTGATCATCCCATCAAAATGACTCAACCTACAGCCATCTATGCTAATAAACAACTATAGTAGAGAAATGAAAATTTCAAGTCAATCAATAATGGATCACATAGAAGAAAGAACGACAATGAACCACATTCCCAATTGCTATGTGTTAAAGAGTTCAACTTAGAAAAGTCTAAGCCAAAAAAGCAACTTCACTCCTAACCAACCTTGCCTAACACTAATTGCTCATTTAGTAGCGAGCCTACAATTAAGCCTGTTGATTGATGCACTGGTTGTTGGAAATTAAAGCGGCACTAATGCTTGCCCTCATGTCACCCACTGATGTCACGACCCAAACTGCCCATGTCCTATGCACTTTGTGCATTCACATGATCTATGAGCAATGTAATACAGCTAAGCAGTTATGGACATGACTTCTAGAACCAAAATAAATAAAAAAACATTAGTTGGAATAATGAAAACACAACTAGAAATTAACCCTTTATTTCCATAAAATACTAATCAAGTGTTTGGGTTCAATACAACAGCTTTACAACTTACAACTTTACAGCCTAAGTATCAAGTATGATACATGATATACAGTAGGATTTAGGACTTAAAAGTCTAATATCCAAGACTTGGTCTTTTAGCATAAAGCCAAGAGAGAAATTCTGCTTCTTTAGCTCCAAGTTGGCTTGACCATAGCAACCCTTTTTAATCTACAACACAGTAGTTGTAAAAGGGATAAGTTTCTCGTGAAACTCAATAAGCGCATTAACATACACAAGGCCAAATTTTCAAGTTAATGGTAACATTGCCTCAACATTCAAAACAATTACCTACAACCAAAAGAAAACACAGAAATAAAAGGCAATACACACACATACATACACACACACACACACACACAAATAAATACAGAAAATATAAATGGTTAGCAAACGCATCCAATCATAGAAGCACACAACACACACACCACAACACCAACCAAATAAACAGCCTCAAGGCCTAGCAAGCATCCATACTCATAGGTTCAGGTTTTCATATTAGGCCCCATCAAGTTTCAGATTTTTGGTTTTAGGACATAGAGAGCTCTAGGTCTTTGTAAAGGGTGGGCCACACATAGAACAAAACCCTAATGCTTGCTTCCAACATATTCTAGCTAGAAAATAACATAACATAGACACCTCGGGTGTCCCTAGCCCTATAATTTCATAGAACCATTTGACTTTCTCTTACAACCTTTCGGCCTAGGACTTTTTCCCCCTTACATACCATTTAGCCTAGCCATTGTTTCATTAGTCATCCAATAGCCTTCATATCCTGCAGCTTTCAAAAAGTCCAGCAATGCGAGCATTAAACAGAATTTGACTTTGAGTTTGTAGAATTGTCCCTTACCTGTTGAGCCAGGAACCGAAGGCTATCTTTCAGTTGTTGCCCGAACACATTGCTCTACCTTGCTATGGAGGACAACGATGCTTGCTCATCAATGTGAGCTCCAAGCGAAACAACAACACTCAGCCAACAATATCCAAGCCTCATCATCCTTCCCTATAACCAGAAATTATGGTTTTTCAACTAATTTAGCCATGCTTAATGATCAAGCAATTGTTTACCACAAAATCAAAACATGCAAGAAGAACCATGGGCAATCTCCCCATAATACATCTGAATTTGCCTTTATTCTCCTTCACCAGGCTGATTTCAGACCAATTTGTAGATCTCTTTGCTTTTTTTTTCAACAGCAACGTGAAAGTCCAACCAAAATTGTATTTGCCCAAGTATAGACCTTTGCTTGCGTTTAATGGGGTAAAAAATCAAGTTTAGGACTTGATCTCTTTTGCTTCAATTCAGCCCCTAGCCTTTCACTCTTATCAACAAACCTAGTGAATAATGTACTAGATTTTTCCTCAATTGTACAATTGAGTTCCCTAGTTAAATACCAATAATAATTCAGCCCTTAAGGCCTAATTTCCTGGACAATAAATCAATATCTTTGCAATTTTGCCCATTTTCATAGAATTTGTGTCAATACAGCCCTTTTCCTTAGAAACCTATCACGGGGTTCTACATAAAATGACCTACCATAGGTCTCGGCAATACAGGGGAATGACAACTGATCCAAAAATCAAGTGAGATTGAAGCAGAGTTAATGGAAACCATAAAGAATTTTGAAACATTAAAAATAATGGAAGTCCTCTTTCTTTTGGCTATTGATTCTTCCATCAATTTCTTCATTATCTTTTATAGAACTTGATGACGTAGTGCTTTCTGGGCCGACGTGACAGTCTAAAATACCACGTAACTTCCTATTTCATAATAATAATGTCAACAAATGATTATATTAAAATAACAAAAAATTCAGGTTAAAATTGATAGAAACACATAATTTTAAAAACTTATGGCCAATTCGTTTTGTCTAAAGTCAACTAACTTTTTTTTACTTTTATATTTTTTTTACCTGAAACCAATTTCATTTGAAAGCCAATGTTCTGTAAATACAATAATCAATTTGAAAGTAAATTTGTAGGATGTTGTTAAATTTTTATGAAATTTTCTTTTTTAAGGCTTGAAACTAGAAAAATTCATAAAAATTTAGTAAGATTATAAAAATTGTATTTTCAATTGATTATTGTAGCTACATAATATTGGTTTTTATTTAAAATTAATTTCAAGTAAAAAAGATATAAAAATAAAAATAAGTTATTTTATAGTTAATCAACTAAAATTAAAACGAATTGGATGTTAGGACATTGTTTAGCAGATTTTCATCATCTTTCGCAAAACATCTTTGCTAAAAACGTGAGCGTTCAATCTCGTTCTATGGATTCATTCGTTTGAGTCCAGACCACTTGAGTCCCGGCGAACATGGCCGTCGTCCCTCTGCATCTCGCATTCATTTGTTCTGATCATCGGCCTCCGCCACAAGATTTGTTCTCGTTCGTCTTCCATTTTGTCTCTCTTTCGTCTGTTCGTCTCCCTCTCCAGCCGCATCTCTCATATGGGCTCCTTGCTCATTTGCAGAAATAAGATGAAATAGACTTTCACCATTCAATAGACAAAAAAAAATAAACAAAAAACACTTGATTACAATCTCAAATCAAAATCAATGTCAACATCAAGTGGCATAAAAATGCAGATCATAAGTTAAAAAAAAAAAATGGGTGTCTTTAGTTTTGTCTGCTATGTTCTTTGAACAGGTAAAATTTGGGAAAGCAATAAATAGACCATTTTTTTGTTTTTTGGTTCTTTGCTCATCCTCTTCCTCCCGAGTCCGAGTCCGAACAACAAAAGCTTTGCTTGGTTTCTAAATCCTTTGTTCTTCTGCAATGTGTTTGGCTATTTTGTTACAACTTTCAATTTCGAAACCCTCTGCCTCGTCTTTGCTGTCATCTCCATCGTTGACGATGGCGCCCTTCCCAAAATTCTAACACCTTCAGGGCCTACCAAGCTTGCAGGCTCTGCCTCTGAGCGGTGGGCTTTTCCTGATTGAGCGAATTAAAGACTGTTGTGGTCGAGATCGGGCAGACAAATATAGAAATGCCGTCATCGCTTGGACAGAACGAAGATTTAATTTTAGCAGAGAAGATTTGGGGAAGAGGAGAATTTTGAGAGGCTGAAGAAAGATTCTGAGAGACTGAAGAAATATTGGGAAGAATATCACGCCTTCAGAAATCGAGGTTTCTACTTTCTAGCAGAAGCCGTCACGAGCATAAGCTGGACCAGAGGTGAAGTTTGGTCTAATCTGCAATTAAGTCCTCAATACTAAGAGTTTGTGTCAGTTTTAACCTAAAATTTTGTGTTTTTTCAGTTTAGTCATTTTTTGCTATGAAATAGGATACCACGTGGCAGAGTGGGTGCCATGTAGGCATCTTCCATCCAAGATAACAACTCAACTAATGAAATAGAGTCAATGGACTAAAACAGGACACGTTAAAAAAGATCGGAGACTTTAAGAGGCACTTTTCAAAATAAAAGGACCACTTTAAGATGATCTTTAAAGTAAGAAGACCATATTTGAATTTTACTCTTTTCTTTAACCATAGCCTGTAAGGAGATCAGATACAAATAGTTACATTTATCTATTCATGAAATTGTAAAATCTATCACTATTATGTGTGGTGCTCCCATTCGGCAAAAAGGAAAAACAAATTTGTGGCCATGGTGCGTTCAAATAAATTTAAGACGTCATACTTAACTAGTACAATGTGCGTTAACTAGTTTTTCTTTTTTCTTTTTTTTTTTACGGCAACAAGAAAATTTATTCACATTGAAGCAAATGAGTACAAAGGGCCAGCAAGAAGCTGGATGTTATCAGGACTCCCCCTCTAAAACAAAAGTCCAGCTATAAAGAGCCCTCCCAATCCTTAATTGCCATGCGTGGATTAAAAGCCAATTACCACAAGAACACCGTAACTTATCCCACCTATTCCAAATCCAAAGGAAAGAGTATTCTTGAATTTCTAAAAATATTTTACCATAAACTAATTTATACGAGTCTATATGAATATGTTAGCATTTAACCTTATTTATTTATAATATCGGATTGTGCATAAGTATGGTTTATTGTCGTTAACGCCTATTCAGATTAGGATGAACACTATCATCTTTTTTTATAACTATTAGTTAATTTTCCCCAATTAGTGTTGATGTATTATAGTCCCCAAAAATATGTCTAACATATAATTCAACATTATAGTTTATGTGATTAGTTGTTTTGCTAGTTTGGCCCAAAGATATGGCAACAGTTTTTTGAGGACTGCTAAGAGCAGACACTCCAACAGTCGCCCAACAACAGACGCGTAAAAAGACAAAGCCATGTTATTTTCCATTCTAGCAAATACCGGATGCCGGTTATTACCCTTCACCATACGTGCCCACCTCTGGGGCTGCTGCCACTTGTTTCTTTCTCTAATTACTACATTTTACTTGTTTCTTTCTTTATATAATTTATAAATAATAAAAATCACACCCTTAAATTTAGTTCAGAGGCCCAAAAAAGTATATTTGTTAATAGCAATAACTAGTGGCAGTGGTGATAAAAAAAGTGTTATGTTTTTTTTTTCCAAAATAAAGTTGTTTATGGTCTTGTTTTATTTTACCCAACCTTGTAATTTTCCAAGTGCACAAATTTGTATACAAATTAATACATTTATGCATCGTTTACAAGAAGATTTAGTGACTTATACTTTTTTTTTTGTTCCTTGTGCACTCTTAAGCTTCATAAGGCAATGTTATAATTAAAAATACTATTATACAATTCAACCTACCCTGCATTTTACTCACTAAATCCAAATCCACTCACTAGCTATAACGGGAGTAAATCGCTTATACAAGCAATAAGTCGAATCTTAGCTAGCCACATGACATGGCTTAGTCAACCTTAAATCTAAGAGATGAAAAAGTTGCATTGAAAATTATAAAGTTGTGTAAAAACTCCATGCAAGTCGTTTGAAATTTTTCATAATACATTAAAAGTGTTTAATTTTATTTATAATAATAATTTTTCTAAACTATATTTTTATTGAACTTTCCACTTTCAGACACTCAAAAGCATTTTTAAAAATTTTTTTTTTAAAAGGGTATTTTTCAGGTTTTCTAGGCCAAAAAATTATTAAAAATTCAATTAATTTCTAAAAAAATGATGTTCATGTTTTTATTAGGCTTATATGACCTTTCAATTGACATTAATTTGAGTAAAAAATAATTAAAAATAAAATATATTTTTTTAGAATAGTTTATTACAGTTTGCTCTCTTGAATTTAGGTGAAATTATAGCTTATCCCCTCTTATCTTAGAATATACACTTTGTCCCCTAGATGTGACATTTTTACTAAAATGATTGAAATTTATTTTTAGAATTTAATTTAAACTACGCAATATTTATCTCTTAGTAAATTAAGTTTTTTTAATAATAATTTGACAATCTATTAACAGTCTGAATTATGAATCTTTTTATCTATCTAATAAATATCAAATGTTTTTTTTATTAATTTGAGAGAAAAGTTTATATTTTTTAAACAAAAATAGGCAAAGTGTAATTTTACCTCAATATTAGAAGATAAATTGTAATTGGTTCTTGTAAAATTATTAAAAAACTTATGTCTTCATCAGTTTTTTGTTGAAGGGACTTTATCATCACTGCCACTAGTTATTAGGAGTATTATTTATAAATCTGATAAAAATTAGTGCTATTTATAAATTAGAACATATAAAGAAACAAGTAAAATGGTTCAGCACGTCTGGGTTTAGCTATAGCAAAGGGTAATACCAGTATCCGGTATTTGCTTATGTAGGACAATGACGTCGATCTGCCTTTTTGTGTGATTGTTGATAAACGGCTGTTGGGACGTTTGCCCTTAGCATACCTCCTGTTTTTCTATTTTTTGAACTGCAAAGGAGCTTTATATTATATAAATTATAAAAAGAACAAGTACAGATAGAGCTAGCAAATGCATATAAAACTTACGCATTTTGTTAGTAAATACTCTAATTTTTTTCCTGTGATTGGTAAATGGTACGCAATATAAATGATTTTACATTTTGTCATTTTTTCACATGAAATACCACGGTAGTTGTATTTCGCATACCGATAACTTTTTGTGTACATTTTATTTAAAAACTGCAGTATACCACAAATATCGTGCGGTATGTACTATAGTATTCTATTTTTTGTGAACATATATGAGATTTTTTTTTTCATTTTATAAAAAAAATTATACATAAATATATAAAATAGTAAAATATAATTAGTACGCGCATTTTAACATAAATATTTACTTTTATTTTTTGGTTACTTTTTATTTTACTTGTGCTTTATCTTTTTTTCAGTATTAGAAAATGTATTATTATTATTAAAATATTATTTTTTTTTTTCTCTTGTATCAATAAATTAGTTTTTTTGCTAAGTAATATTTATTTTGCTCTATATATAAATTTTTTTTTATGTTTTTTGTATAACAAAATATCTTCTATCATATATATTTTATTTATATTTAAAAAATTATGATGAAAAAAATTAAAATACATATAAAAATGTGTAAAAAAATTATTTAATTTATTTCATCTTAAAATAATATTTTAATATTTATTTTTTTGTGAAAACAATAATGATATGCAGTGTGATATATCGTGCAATATACCTTAAAAATGTGATGTACGGTATACCTAACAATAATAATATTTAACACCTTAGTTTTACATAAATCGTGCTCCTTAGTAAATTGCGCAAGGATTAAATTCTTTCTCTTTTCTTAAACTTCCCACAGAATTCAAATTTGCTTTGGCTTTGAAAGAGAAGCATTAGCTTTTGTATTATTCACTTTTGACTAGAGTCATAATAAATAACTTTAGACCGCCCTTTCATCACAATTGACCTCAAAACTTTCGCTTAGAGTACTTGCAAAAAATTTGTTGGTCCACCAATAATTTAACCCCGGGATATGACCGGTTTGCGTAAACTCCAAAATCAAATCCCATCATTGCCAACTTTAATCATTAAAATAAATCATGAACTGATCCTAGATATATATATGATCGAGGTGATTTTTTAATTAGTTGAACATAATTTTGATTTAATTCTTTGATTAACTTTCTAAATCTCAATTTGTTTAAATAATTTGATACTTAAAATGATTGCCATAAAACTGAATTGTTGTGCAGGTATGTTGACTTTTATATACTTGGGATCGATTGCTGGTAAGTGCAAATATGCAAAAGGTGGAATCTTGGCAGCCAGTGGAAGAGGAGTTTAAATCGAAATTCAATGGCTGGAAAAGAAGGATGGTATCCATGGGTGGTAGATTAGTTCTTGGAAGCTTGGCCCTATTCTACTTCTTGCTATTTCGTCCCTCGTGATTATAATCAAACACTTTGAAAGCATTTGAAATCACTTTCTTTGGGGGTTGTGGAGAAGGTAGAATATACTGTGGGTAGAATGGAGAAAGGTGGTGGCAAGGAATGAAGATGAGGGTTTGAGCGTGGGTAACCAATAAGCGAAAAATCTAGCCTATTTAGGAAAATGGTTATAGAGGCTAAAAAAAAGAAGAGAGTTCACTGTGAATGAGATTTGCACAAAAAACATATGGTGAAAATGTAAGCAAAGATGGTATACCTTGTGAGGGAGGAGGGGTGGGGAGGGAATTTAAAAGCTGGAAGTTTGATTGATGAAAAAGGTCTAGGGTTTAGTAAATCTTTCAAGAGAATAATCAGGTGTCGGAGTAACGTAAAGTTTTGAGAAGATTGATGAGTGGATGAGAAGAGTTTAAAAGAGTATTTTCTGAGATTATTTAGGCTAGATAGTTCCAGTGGTATTCAGCAAAAGAAGGAGCTGTAAATGAGTTGAGAGGTCGAGAACGTGGGGACTTTGAAAGGCTGACACACTTGTTGCGGGAAGAAAAAATTGGCACAAATCTTCAAGACTCCTCGTGGTGGTGCTTGGCTTTGGGTGGAAACTTTTTTTGTTAGAGTCCTTTCTTCACTGTTTGATGCTTCTACAATGTTATGGGAGTTGGTGGTTGTTTAACACGGTGAAATTCTTAGGTTATGCTGAAGATAAATATTTGGCTGCTTGAGGGCTGCAGATAGCCTACCGAGTCCTATATGTAACAAAAATGTTGAGTCTGTGGGGCATATCCTATTGCATTAGAGCTTGGCAGTACATGTCTGGAGGTTAGTGTGCAACTGGTGGCAATACAACAGGTTGACAAGTTTAAGCATTGCTAAAATTCTGTAGGAAGGTCTGACTTGGAGGCTAACTTCATTGCATAGAAATGTTTAGGAGGCTATCTTATTTATCTCCACCTAATCCTTGTGGAGAAAGAGGAATGCCTTGGTTTTTAATGGTGTCGAGCAATTAGATGCTAAGATGTTGGATAAAATTCAAGTACTCTCTTATTTGTAGAGAGCAATAAACATAGAATGGGTGACAAACCCAGCACAAGAAATCAAAAATTGGAAGTAGTTGGTGACTATCTCAGTTTCATAGCTAGGTGCTCCTCTAGAGATTGTTTTTGTGCTCATTAGTCTACCTCTTGCCTAGCCTACTCATTGGAAAAGCTTTTGCATTGTTAAATTAAAGTTTCTTTCTTGTATGATTAGGCAAATGAACTTTGGAGAAAGGTGGATTTCCTGGATAAAAGGATAAATCCAATCTACAACAATTTTTATCTTAGTGAATGGTAGTATTAATATTGTACCCAAAGCTAATCATGAGATGATTGTATTTTGCACATTGAGTCATGATATTTTATTGAGGCATCGTTCAAATAATTGTGTTTGTTGTTTGTTTCTACGTAACATAATTAAACATAATTATAACCCTAGAATAATGATATTCTTAAATGTCCCTGGTCTAGTATTATTATGGAATGGGTTGCAATATTACATAAAGACTAGCATATGTGGATACTAATATGAGATATGTAGTCTACATATTGGTACAAGTTGGAGAACTTGTGTACTAGACCGACCCATCAAGAGAATGCTACATAGATCATTCTATGAGTGTCATAAGTGTTTCTCATAGTGATCATGGTGTATGTAGTCCTTTGACCTGAGATCATCAAGGTTCCCTACATGTGAGTCACATACTTTGATACTACTGTATGTTGCTCGTAACTAAGTGAACATAAAAGTGGTCATTGGGTAAGTCACATATCATGCGGAGGGATTTGTATGGTCAAGATGGAATTTGTCCGTCCTATATAATGGAGTGATATCTCTGGGCCCCTTGATAGAGTGAGACTAAGAAAATGCATGGCCACGCTCGGATGAGTTGATATACTATATCAACGTCATTAGTTTAAGTTAGTCTACTCGAGAATCAAGAAACCATAGATTGGGCTATACGAGAGTGACACATTCCATGTCTCGTGCTTGGTCTTGATATCTTGGACAAAGGGACAATGACATATACGAATAATGATCATAGAGGTTTAGTCGAATCACCGACTATCTTGTCACTTGGGTAGCAATGATGTGTTGCTAGACACCGCTCATTGTTTATGATCATAAATGTGATTTATGATCATTGCCAATGTGGTAGGAGCCTATAGGGTCGCACACTTAAAGCCAATTGGATAATTTGAGTGTATGGGCCAAATTGTTTGGTTTTGGTTTCATGATAATTTCAGATTAATAATTGGCCTAAAGGTTGAGCCATTATTAAGCCTGAAATTAAACCTAATTGGATTAGGGTTTTGAAACCCATTAGGCTTGAGAGTTAAGCCTCACTATATATACATCTTATAGTAAGGATTTTTCTATGCTAACCCTAGCCTCCCAAGAAAGACGAAATCAGAAAGGTTCTGAAAAGTTCCAGCGCACTATCCTCTTGCCTTTCATTGGGGGACGCAAGCACACTGTGGGCTTAAGAGAAACGTATCTGTCAGGACGTGGTGGAGGTGTAGTGACCCGAGAGATTTGTGTGGATACCATAGAGAGCTTAAACACGTCAATTATTCAAGTCTTTGTGATTCGGCTTAATAGTTGAGCGAAAGATCTCAGCCAACTAGGTAAAAATTTTAAACACCCGATTTACTCCGTTTTACTTGGATCCTGAAGGGTTTTGGTTACTTTTCGATGTGCTTATTTGGTTCCCAAAATGCTATAGGTAGCCCAACTTCAGAGTCAACTATGGAGAAAGGACTATGTCAATGAGATTTACTTCCACCCTTCTTATCCTTTATAGTGGTTGAAACTCTCCACTATATGAATGATGAGGTTGTGTTCTTGGGAGAAATCAAAGGCGTTAAAATTGGATACAATAAGTTGCAGTTGTCACATCTACAATTTGTAGATGATACCATTCTATTTGGAGTTTGGGTGAACATAACATATGCCAGTTCAAGCGGGTAATAAGTTGTTTCCAATTGAGCTATGGACTCAAAATCAATATTGACAAATCATGCTTAATTGGGATCAATGTGGTGGAAAATGAAGTCCATTATTTGGCTTCCTCAGTTGACAATATACTGGGTAATATTTCTTTCCAGTATTTTAGAATGCTAGTTAGTGCTTCAATGGGCAGGTTATCTTCCTGGAAGTTGGTTGCTGGCAATGTCAGAAACAAATTGACTTCTTGGAAATTTAGAACCATGTTTGCTCAGGGTAGGCTCTCTCTTTTAAAGTCTTGCTTGGCTAGCTTGCCTTTGTACTTTTTTCTCCTTGTCTCTTACTCCTTCATGCATTCTGAAATCTCTTGAATCTCTTCAAATAAATTTTTTTGGGGGGGCAGTATGGGTAAGGGAAGGAAGATTTGTTGGATTCGTTAGTCTAAGATTATACTAGACAAAGAGTTATGAGGGTTAGCTGTTGGAAGATTTTAGTTAAAAAACTTAGCACTCTTAGTCAAGTGGTGGTAAAGGTTTAAAGTCGAGACTAAAGCTCTCTCAAAGGCAATGGTGGTTTCTATGTATGGAGAAAAATGGGGCTTAAAGGCATAGCCAGTAGCACTGTTTGGGGAAGGACAATAGGAGTAGTGGATCAGTTGCTTCAAAAAATGGTCCACCTAGATTGTTTTTTTTTTTTTAAGGTAAGGAGTGGAGAAGTTATTAGATCCTTGGGGGATAGGTGAATAGAGGAAGAGTTGTCTTCAAAATTTTCCAGGCTATATAGATTTGCACTAAATAAACACAAGAAGATATATGAAAAAGGGATTTGAATACGGGTTCAAGGAATTGGCATTGGGATTGGAGACATATCCATAAGGGAACAGATCTAATTAAACTTAATAATTTTCTTGTCTTGTTGAAATCAATTTTAATAAACAGGAACTTAATGGACAAATTTGCATCTACCCCTAAACACTAATGGACAATATATGGTCAACAGCTTTTTAACTTTTTTGGACTTCAAAGATGCAACCTCTACCAGCAAACTCTCTTATTCAAATGGAATAGATGGTGTCCAGTTAAAGTAAATCTCTTTGTGTAGAAAGCAATCCAAGTTAGAGTAGGAACAAGAGTTAATCTCTAGGCTAAAAGGTTACATCAACATAATCCATTGTGCTCCTTATGCCCACTTAGACATAAGAATTCAAATCTTTTGTTGCCATTTTTTAAAATAGATTTAGACTTCGATCTTTATATGGTGTGGTAATAGATAAGCAAGAATCAGTAACTTCTTATAGTTCCGTGCAACAAACATGCTTGGGACATGACTTGCAAGGGAACCTTGTGGGTGATATGACAGGTCAGAAGCAGGCTCATTTTTTTATAGCAAACAACCTGATAGACTTGACCTCTCTTCTATGCAATTTGTCACTCATTTTTTGTTGTCTAAGAAAACTAGAAAATCCTTTGCATGATTTTTAGATTGGTGTTCTAGGCCTTTTTATGTGCTTAGTCCCTTCTTTGGGTGTTTCTGTAAGATATTAACTAAAGAACTTAGCCATGTATACTTGTTGCTCCAGCTTATTGCTAGTTAAGCAATAAATTCCACTTGTTTTGTTAATAAAAAAATGATCTAAATATGCATTGTTCTCTACAGGTGCAAATGTTGATTTGGCATCTAAATTACAAATTGGCAACAAACACCAACAAAAGAATAAAGATTAAGTCTACACCTATTTGAAAATAAAGATTCAAAATTGCTTAATGGCTAAAGGGTCAGAGGGATATGTGGAGACCCTAACTTCCCCCTTACCTTATATAATGCCTTAATGTTGGGTTCAAGTATTTTTCGGGTTCCAAGAAAACAAGCATTGTCCCATTCCCTTGCATACAAGTACCTCTTAACTCTTATATCTTTATATAGATACTTTGGATTAAAGAAAAAAAATTCAAAATTGCACATGTTTTTTTGGTTAAAAATTACACATGTTATGGAAAAAATCTTTCCCTTCTTAAGCTTGCACGCATGTCACCAACTCTATATAACCATTTGAAAACTTTGAACTGGATAATTAATTGATGTTAATCTGATTCTTATGGCCAACGCAAAGAAACTGTAGTATTATGTGGAGTGGATAATGTTTACTTGCAAAAGCAACCAGTTTTGACAAGTACTCATGACCATATCCACATACAAGTTCTTCTATAGTAACGTATAGGAACTTCAACATGGACCATTACCTGCAGCCATTATTACGTTTGCTCAAATATTTTTTGTTTACATTAGTAATTAATTTTTTGATTTTTAATATTTTAATTAGGTTGTTAAAACTTGGTGATTGGATATTATTGCTTCATTGTCAGTTTCTAAGTCCCCAGATAGCTTAATGTACAAAGCTTCATCGTATTCGGTTTTTTTAACAAACATGACATTAATTAATTCCTCATTTTTTCCCATTTTCAAATTAAGGTATTATTAACTCAACGTGTGTTGTAGGGTATCCTAGTACTACTTTTTATTTTTTGATAATTAGAATACAATATAATACAATACAAGGCATTACAATGTTAAGGAAGAGAAATTAGGGATTGAGTGGGTTTTTTGCCTCTGGAGAGGCTTGAACCCTAGTCCTCAAGTCAGGGGTAACCTTGGTGAACCTTAAAGTGGCCATTGGGTAAAAGCTTCAGGTGCCTCCCAGCACTACTTGAATAAAAACTACTCTAATTATCTCATAATATATAATTATTTTACACTTTTGTAAAAACTATAGATGTTACCTATATTTCTTCAAAGTGGCCATTTGCTAAGTTGCAAAGTTACAAGAGGAAATAAAGTCTTCAACCTTCTCATATTTTTCTATTTTAATACTAAAACTCTTTACTTTTCTAAATAAGTTTTAAAATTTCACAATTATGAGTAACTATAGCAAAGTGATAGATGGTTAATAATGAGGGTAAACTGATAAATTATTTATGTGTAATTGTCTAATATCAACATTTTAAATTTTTATTTAAACTATTCAATAATTTATCTTAATAATAATTATATTAAAGTTTATTAATATATAGTTTTTTAGTTAATATTGGAATGTAATATATATATTTTCAAAGGTTCACCTCATATATAATTTCAAATATAAAAACATAAAAATTCATTTTCTTCATATGTCTAAAACAAAACCGAAAGAAAAAAAAAAGATACCAAACAACATCTTTATCTATATAATACATTAAAGTAAAAAGAGGTTGCACTGGTTGTGCCACCTGTTTTCTACCTGTCGGCCAAATGGTAGTGTAAGTCCTCTAATGTGTATTGGCATTGTTAGGTGATCCCTGCTTTCTGGCCATTGCTGGTTTCACATATGCTCCATTGCTAACACGTGGCAATATGTCCAAATGTATGGATATTGTAGACATATGTCTAATTATACAAAGTATTGATTTTACATTTTTACCCCTTACCCTAATTTTTCTTTCTCAAGCCATTTCTCTCTCTCCCTCTAATGCCGTCACTCAAAATGTTTCTCTCTCTACCCTCCTCTCATCTCCAACACTGTTAATGACCGATTGCAGCTTTTGACTTTAATCTCCATCTCGCACCTTCAATCTGACACATCACCAATCTCCATCACTCCATCACGGCACTGACCTCTGTCACTCCATCGCCATTTCTATTCTCTGTCGCTTTATCAAACTCCATCATGTCATCAATCTCCATTGATCTTCGATCTCCGTTGCCATCTTCGATCTCTAGCGCATCACTGATCTTCATCGTGTCCGGACTCCGTCACTGCGTTGCACACCTCTGATCTTCATACGTGTGCCAACAGCTCCAATTTGTATGCAAATCACTCGAATTTGTATGCAAATTGACGACGCAAACACGAAACTTCCTCGGATCGCCGGAACAGCAGAATCAACGTCAAAAAGAGAGCGACTAAAAGAGCAAATCAGATTGTGTGCGATTAAGAAACATAAAAAAATCTCTCTGATAAGCAAGAAACTAACAACACTTTCTCTCCTATTTTTTCAATTTTTTAGGTTTACATATTCATTTACATTTTTGTACTTTTGTTAAGACACTTGTACAATTTCATTAAGACATTTTGCCTTATCCTTTTAAACACTTTTAAATTTAAAAATAATAGTTTATCTATATTTTTAAATATTTATTTAGACACTTCTTTTATTATTTTCACATACATTGGCTTATACATTTTTAAATATTTTTTCAGACACTTTTTTATAACCAATCAGACACTTTCTTATTGCTTCGAATACTTCTTATATTTTTATAATAATAAATTATTTTTAAATACTTCAGACACTGTCAAATACTACATTAGACATTTTTATATATTATTTTTACACACATTTGTTCATTACTTCAAAAACTTTTGCATATCATTTTGGTAGAGAACAAATAGTTTGCATATTATTGAAAAGAACAAATAGCCTGCATATTATTTCAAATATTTGTATATACTTGCTCAGACACTTTGCATAATTTCTTTAGACATTTTGCATCTTTGTCTTTTGACACTTATGTAGATGTGAGTTATGACAGACGATTTGGTGGGGGTGGTGGTGATGGTGATGTTGGCAGCGATGGCAGCGGTGGCAATCTCGGCAATAGTGGGATTAAGATAGTTTTGGTAAGGGGCAATTTTGTCAATTTTTTTTTATGGAAGTGGCTTATATATAGAAAATTAAGGACGAGTTAGTATATCTAATTAAACATAGGTGCATAACATAATAATTATATGTCCAGGGTCAAATTTCATATAGAGGCTTGCAGCTGTGATTGTTGTTCATGACGGTCATTGTCCTTTCAAGTTTTCAACAATAAAAGTAGGAAAAATTGTCAGTTTGTCCAGTTGTTTTCATTCCTTTTTTCTTTTGCCTATCATTGGATGTTAGTATCCTAAATTATAATTTTATTTTTGCTGTTGGTTTGACAATTTTTGTTGTTATTATGTGTTTTGTTATAGGTGTCTTTGTAGGGACACAAACCTTGGGGGGTGATGAGTTTTTTCAAATGTGTATATTGGGTTAATTCAGGGTAAGGTGCTGATAAGTTAATTTGTTGTGGAGTGAGTACTTCATTGTGTAAACTATCATCTTCAATGCAGTGGAAGGCATCAACCAGATCCTGTCGGTTGATATCAAAAGGAGATATCATCATTGTGTTCAATTTAATGATTGCCATAATTTTTTCGTCATTCTTCCTATTCTTTTTCATGAAGGTGTATGTGTCCATCTTCTACATTTTTGTTGATGGACGTGGCCAAATGAGTTGTGGATTAGAGAGGCCATCGATGAAACTGCCTTTTCTACTTGATTGAATTAAATCATGTATAGCATTCGGTTATTGAGATATTTTTACAATAATTAATTTCCCACCCCAATGGAATCCCCATCAACAATGAGGAAAAGGATGATGAGTTAGTTTGGGCATTTTAGCAACTCATCAAGGAGCTAGCTACTCAGTTAAGTAAGGCTAACAACATCAGCAAAAGAAGCAATCTAGGACAGGAGTATTTTTAGACAGAAGGTACGTCTACAATTGTCTTCTCTCAACTTGAAGAAGTGCTTGAAATTTAAATGTTCCACCAAGAGCAAAATCTTTTATTTGGAGAACCATAATAAGTTTTGGAGTCACAGCTTCTGATCTAGCTAACAGAGCCGTGACTTTTATTTGACCAAAAATAAAATAAAATCATGGATCTCAAATTGTGATTATTAAAGTCTTGGCATTACAACAATGCAAAAAGGAGAACCAAGAAAGGGTTTTTTTTAATGGCCAAAGCAAAAAAAATCTGTTGCATTAAGAAAATTAGGTGTACAAGTGAGACAGAGCAAAAAAGAAAACCAAATGATAGAGAAAATGAAAAAAGGAAAGAAATTTTTTTTCTCGCTACTGTTCTTGCTCCTGTGCTTGGCGCATCGGGTTTCATCAAATAAGAAATTGATAGCTGGGCGGGATAGCGATACATGATATACACGTTGTTGGCTGGCGAGGAGGAAGACATGGCGGTGAAAGTGAAACACAAAGATGTGGAGTGCAGATGAAAAAATGAGCTTAATTACGAATTAAGATATAAGGGTTTATTAAGCTTTAAGGTATATATATGAATCTTAATTTCCAATTCTGGAGACTTTAATTTCAGAGTAATCGTACCAAATATTGTTAATTTAAAAATAAGATTTATAAATACCAATATGAAAAAATTTATATACGATAATTAAAAGAAACGTTTGTGTGTTTGAAAATAGTTAATTTACCATACAGTACTTGGAGAATATGAAATCCTATACGCCAATAATAAAAAAAAAAACATTTCCGCAACGAAGTGCGGACCTTCCTCTGGTCACAATTATTTTGCTTTTGGAGCCGGCAATGTTATATTGGCGTACACGTAGGCTAGACTCTTTAAGACAAACAACCTTTCGCGACTTTCAGCTGTCGCTTAAGCAGCCTATAAAAAAAAAAAAAACAAAATGGGCATGACGCTGAATATTCTGCCCCAAAAAGATAAAGTCACTGTTTTCTTAATCTTCCATTATCTCTTATTTTCTAAAGCCTTTTAAGAAATTCCCTCATATAATGCCCTTATATCGTTGTGTTCAAGTGTCTTTCAAGTTCCAAGGAAACAAGCATTCTCTTATTTCCTTACATATGGGTATCTATTAATTCTTATATTTTATGTAGATATTTTAGATTACAGAAACAAAATCAAAATTACACATGTTTTTCGGTAAAAATTTACACATGTTATGAAAAAAGCTTTTCCTTCTTGAGCTTGCGCGCGTGTCACTAAATCTATAAAACTATATTTGAAATCTTCAAACTGGATAATTAATTGATGCTAATCTGATTCTTATGGCCAACGCAAAGAAAATATAGCATGATGTGGAGTGGCTAATGCATGCTTGCGAAAGCAACTACTACTATTTGACAAGCACTAATGACCATATCCACATACAAGTTCTTTTACAGTAACATATAGAAACTTCAACAAGGACCATTACCTGTGGCCATTATTACATTTGCCCAAATATCTTTAATTTACATTAGTAATTAGTTGTTCGATTTTTAATATTTTAATTATGGTGTTAAAACTTGGTGATTGGATATTATTGCTTCAGTCAGTTTTTAATTCCCCAGATAGCTTAATATATAAGGCTTCTTATTGATAATCACAACATGATAATATAATTTACAATAAATTGAACTCAAAGAATTCTGTTTTTCTAACAGACATGATAATAATTAATTCCTCATTTTTCCCTGTTCAAATTAGGGTATTGTTAACTTATGTGTGTTGTAGGGTATCCTAGCACTACTTGAATAACAACTACTCCATTTGTCTCATAATATATAATCATTTTACATTTTTGTAACAATTATAGATGTTACCTATATTTCTTCAAAGTGGCCGTTTGCTAAGTTGCAAACTTATCAGAGGAAATATCACTTAAAGTCCTCAACCTTGTCATACTTTTCTATTTTAATACTAAAACTCTTTACTTTTCTAAATGGGTTTTAAAACTTCACAACTATATAAACTGTTGCTCCTAAATTTAGCAGAGTGGTAGATGGTTAACAACGAGGCGAAGTTGATAAATTATTTATGTATAATTGTCTGATATCGATATTTTAATTTTTTATTTAAACTATTCAATAATTTATCTTAATAATAATTATATTAAAGTTTATTAATATATATTTTTTCAGTTACTATTGGAATATATATGTTTTCAAAGGTTTACTTCATATATAATTTCAAAATAAAAACATAAGAATTCAATTTCTTCATATGTCTGAAGCAAAACATAAAATAGCAAAAAAAAAAAACAAGATGCCAAACAACGTCACAATTATTTTGCTTTTGGAGCCGGCAAGGTTATATTGGCGCAGACGTACACAAGACCGTTTGAGACAAACAACCTCTCACAACTTTCAGCTGTCGATCAAGTAGTCTATCAAAGAAAAACAAAATGACCTATGACGCTGAATATTCCGCCCCAAAACGATAACAGAGTCACTGTCTTCTTAATCTTATATTATCCCTTATTTTCTAAAGCCTTTTACACTGTTCAAAAGTCAATAATAATATTCTATTCTAAGCTTGGCAAGCTAGAATACGTATCATTCTCGGGTTCACGCGTTTTCCGGAGAAATAATTAATCACGGGAAACAAAAATCAAAACTCGGCAATTGTATCTTCCACATTGGAGCAGGCTCTCATCAAATCAACAGAATAAAGTGACTAGTTTTGTCTTGTACATTTTATTTTGCACATGAAGGAAAAAGTGTGAAAATTACAACAACCCTTTGCTTTGACATAATCTACACTTTATCGTTCTTATTTTTAGAAAGCTTACATTTTGTCCTTTACCTATTTACATTGTCTAGCAACAATTTTAGAAGCTCTAGTTTGAGTTGTATGATAGTTATCATCTAGTAATTTCAATTTTTTTAATTTTTTTATAGGTAATAAATATTTTAAATTATCAATCTTTATTCTATATAAATGCAATTTCTCTTTACAAATGCAAATCAGTATTTTTCAAATGTCAATTAATTGTAAAAAAGTATAAAAAATTACTAAAATCACTAGAATATAGTTTAAACTATAGTTTTAGAAGTTGTCCTCGGACAATGTAAAAAAAGTAGATAAAGTGTAGGTTTTTTAAAATAGAGATAGTAAAGTATAAGGATGAAAGAATCGGGTTTGGGCCCAAATCCAATTTTTTTCTTTTTTGCCCCTTAAGTAGTTGCTATTTTTTGACTTGAAATTGAACAGAATTGAGGACTTAACCTGAACCAACCCTAACCCAAAAATATTGGATTAGGGTCGGGTTGGGTCAGTTTAGCTCAACACCCACTGCCACTCCTTTGCCACTTCTCCTCATACAATCCTTTCTACCACCACTTGTCTACCGACAACAATAAAATCGATCAATAGATCAATGAGCTAGAACAAAGCACCAAGGGCGATGATGAGACGAAGGGTTGAGGTCAAGGCAAGGGACGGGGAGGCAAGGGACGGCAAGTGAAGGGGCAACTAGCTAAGGATGGTGAATGAGGGAGGCGACTTGCGAAGGACAGTGAAGGTGAGGCGAGGGCATTAAGAGAGTGGGCACTGTGATGTGAGGGCAAAGCGTTGCGAGGGTGAGGTGGTAGGAGGGCAAACATGCATGGGTAGGGCAGCAACAAAAATGGGGTAAGAGTGAAACATGAGAGTGCTAGGGTTAGGTAGGTTATAAATAGTTAGGTATGTGGGTAGGCTTAGGCTAGAAATGAGTTAGAAATAGTTAGGTATGTGGGCTGTGAGAGTGAGATATGAAAGTACTAGGATTAGGTATAAAAATAGTCAGGTGTATAAGTGGGCTTGGGCTAAGAATAGAATAATCGAATTATTTTGGGTTGATTCGGATTTGATATGAACCAACTTGATTTTTTGCTTCTTTAGATCAAGGTCGGGTTCAAGTCAACCTGAATCCCTCTTATTTCATCTACTAGTTTGACCCTAACCTGACATATAGGATTAGGTTCGGGTTAGGGTTAAAAGCTTTCACCTCTAATAAATTATTGGTAAAGCATAATCTTAAGGGAGTTTTGTAACTTCTCCTTTTTTTTATCTTGCACCGAAGACTTTTTGGTAAACTGCAGACACGTAGAAGTTTTGCAGGTTAAAGTGGTAATAACTTCTTCATAAATAAAAGAAAATATTTTTGGTAAGAACATTATAGGAAAGTATTGCAATTTTTGTATCTTCCCTACGTATTAAATTCTTTGAGTATTCCATATATCAATTATTTTTGGTGAATAGAATTCCTCCACCTACATCCTGTTAATTTACTAACACATAATCCCACGCATTAAAAATGATAAAAAGGAAAAAAGAAGACTATGTAAAAGACATAAACCAACAAGCATCTCTTAAAAATGTTAGATTTTAATGTTATAACAATGTAAAGAATTTTTAAATGGTTTTAAAATAAAAAAAACTCAAAATCAATTTTGTATTCATGTCGGATACTGGTAGAATACACTATAAACCTGCATCTGATATTCTCACGTTCAAATCTATATCTCACCCAAATCCATTTAATTAGACTATAGTCAATCTCTATCCAGAAAAAGAAAAAGGAAAATTTTTATGATATTATTAATTTGTATGAACTTTTTCTTTTTTCAGTATATATTAAAAAAGAAAAGAAAAATCCATAAAAATTTAATAATGTTATAACATTTTTATTTTGAATGAATTATTAAAAATACATAATATTGGCTTCTAAATAAAAGTGATTCTCATCTCATTTTCTATTTAGTTATTTAAATAACTTATCCCATATAAACACATACATGAGTTCATCTTCGAGGCTATGTAGATAGTCGAAGAGAAATATGGCCAAATTTTGTCAGAGGTTTGGGGTGACCAACAGATGGCTTCTCTAAATGACTGTCTCAATGCCTATAAAACCAAATCGACAGAGTGCCATGCTCAGGAGTTCAATGGTTTGCACAAAAGGACCTAAGTCTTGGAACAAGAGTTAGAGAAAATGTCTATTCATTTGCGTTCTGACAAGTTTGTAGCTGTAATACGGAGGGTGGAGGCTGAGTTGAGTGACCTGCTTGAAAAAGAGGAGCAATATTGAAGTCAACGAACCCGAGCAATTTGGCTTAAGGAAGGGGATTTGAACTTTTATTTCTTTCACTAGGCTACTTCAGGCAAGAAGCAACGTAACATTATTCATAAGCATATAATGGAGACCAGGGTGGAAGTCCACAAGATGGAGGACATTCAGAGAGAGACCATTAATTTTTTTACCAATTTGTTTATGACTTTCATTCCCCCAAGGATGGAAGAATTATAATCTTTGGTTGATTCTGTTGTTTTTTAGGCTATGAATAAAAAACTGCTTTCACCATATACACCGAGAGAGGCCCAAAGTACTAGTTTTAAATGTATCCGACTAAGTCCTTATGGTTGGACGATTTTTCTCCTTTATTCTTTCAAAAGTATTGCCACATTGTAGGACTTGATGTCACTCATTATGTGTTGGGTATTCCAAACGATGGGGATGTTCCAAGAGAATTAAACTTTACACATATAGTTTTGATCCTTAAGACTCAACATCCTTGGAGCTTGACGGAGTATCGCCCAATAAGCCTATGCAATGTCTTGTATAAGGTGGTGACAAAAATTTTGGTAAACCGTTTGAAGCCCTTCTTGTCATTTATTATTTCAAAAACCAAAATGCTTTTGTCCCGGGCATACTACTCACTGATAATGCATTTATTGCGCTCAGGACATGTTATCATGTTAACTTTATGTAAAGGTAGTTTGATGGTGCTTTAGCAATTAAGCTAGATATGTCAAAGGCCTACAATCAAGTCGAATGACAATTTTTTAGAGGTATGCTCTTGAAGATGGGGTTTCATTAGAATTAGGTTGAGATGGTCATAAACTGTGCTGAAAACAATATTTTTTTCAGTCTTGGTGAATGGGGCTCATTCTCCAAATTTTTGCTTAACTAGGGGCCTCAGACAAGTTGATCCCCTATTTTCATTCTTATTCCTAATCTGTGCAGAAGGGTTCTCCTCATTTCTTCATCACGCGGAAAAAAGGAAGCTTTTGTCAAGGGCCTTAGTCAGCAGACACGGTTCTTAAATATCAGATTTTTTATTTGCTGATGACAGTTTATTTTCTTATGGGTGAGATAATGTGGGGTATAGCACTTATTAGCTATCCTCCAGTTGTATGAGGCTACCTCGGGGCAAAAAGTGAACATGAGTAAATCCTTTATCTTTTTCAATTTGAACATAAGTCATCGAAGCCGCATTAAATTTTATCAGTTGCTTGGGATTTCAAATTGTTTGAAAGTTGACCAATACCTCAGATTTCCTTTGGCTCTTGGGAAGGAAAAAACCTCACAGTTTGAATACCTCATTGGGTGAGTTACAGAAAAACTAGAACAGTGGAAGGCATCTCTCAACTTTCAACCCAAGTGAATGATGCTGGTAAAGGTGGTTATTCAATCTATGCTATCCCATTTGATGAATTACATTCTCCTTCCCACAGAGATTTGCGACAAGCTGTGAACACTGTCCTCCCAGTTTTTCTGGTCCACAAAGGTTGATGAGATTATGGTTTCCTGGTGTTCTTAGGAGAGACTGTGTTGTTTGAAATGGGCTGGAGGCTTTGGTTTTTGGGACATTCCTGCTTTTAATCAAGCAATGATGGCAAAGCAAGGTTGGTGCTTCATTTAGAAGCCAAATAGCCTAGTATGCCAAGTGTTCAAAGGAAAATATTTTCCTTATACATTTTTCATTTGGGTACCTAGTCCATCTTCATTTTCAAATATCTGGAAGGGTATTCTTACCAGCTGGGATGTTCTTCAAGCTAGGGGTTTTTGGCAGATAGGTCAAGGAGTGAGCATTTCAATTTGGGAAGATTAATGGATCCTGGGACCTCATATGAAATCTGCGACCACCCCCCTTCCTCACTTGCTTCATCTCTCTATTACTCATTTAATTGATCAGAATTTTTTTTCGTGGAAGAAGGGTGATTTTGTTTCACTTGTCAAACATGATATTAATTAAGAAAATTCCTTTAAACCCCTAGTTTTATGAAGATCTGTTTACATAGGGAGTGATTGATAATGGACAAATTTCAGTCAAATTTGCATATTTCCTTGCATTCATCCTCTTGTATCATCAGGACCTTTGGGTGGAATTAGACTTTTGGAAATGGCTATAGTGACTGAACCTTTCGCTTAGGATCCAGGTCTTTTTCTGGATAACAATTTGAATATAAGAGGGATTCAAGTGGTTTGTCATCCTCCTATTTGCGAAGCAAAGACAGAATTTGTTTGCCATATCCTCAAAGAATGTCACTTCTCATGCATGGTTCATGGTCTTCTAGGCTTGAAGATTCCTTATCATCCTAAGGACTGGTGTAACGGGTTAGGTGCTTTTCTTTCACAAGGCTTTCAAGTTCGCTCTTTATTGGTTTCTTTGGTTTAATAGAAATAAAGTGGTTCATGAGTCAACCTGTCAAGCTGTATCTTAGGTGGCTGTCAATGTCCGATTATGGCGAGAAGGCTCTCTTGCATAGGCATCTTGGGCAACCCAGGGTGGTACATAGGTGGGCAAGGCCGTCAAATGGCGTTATAAAACTCAAATGTGGACACAGCATGGAAGAAGGAAGACAAATGTGCATATGTAAAAGTTGTTGGTCGAGATCATGAAGGATGAGTTTGTTTCGCTCTATCCTACAATTTTGCTTATAGCAGCTTTGATCCTCTATACTTGGAGGCATTAACAATTTTGTGGAGTTTAAAGAGGTCCATCAAGAAAAGGTCAGACAAGTGTTGATTAAGTAAGACTCCAAGATTCTGATTTCTAAAATTTTGAGCTCTTATGATCACTGCTTGTTTTATTTTAGCTCATTTGTTGATAAGATTAGGTGTCTTGGTTCTATTTTTGCATTTTCCTCCTTTTCTTTTGTTAAGCATCTTGCTAATGGTGTAGCTCATGTTCTCACCTGGAAAGGCCTAGATAACTTAGGAAGACAGTCTTGGGGTAAGGTTTCCCCTTCATGGCTTTATAACGCTCTTTTAGCCGATCAATAGGGTTCTTTGCACATTGCTTCAAAAAAATATTGGTAGATGGTCATACAATTATGAGTAATTATTCATATAAGTTAAATATGTATTTTCCATGCAACTTCTAATTACAGCACATAATTATGTATGTAGCAACGTGTTTCTTAGGAGTTGCCACCAATCAATTTTGCCTAACCAATTAGATACATGTTATGGTCTACAAGAGATTCTAAGATCATGGGTCAGTTACGATAAAATAACATTATTATAGTGCCAAAATATTATTACCATCGGGGTTCTATTCTTCCCTTCCTACATTCTTGTGTTTTTTACCTAATTGTTGATAAACTGTGATTTCTTCCCAGCTTTTTTTCCTTGTGATTTTCTCTCAAATGTGACCTATATTTATAATGCAAGTGCCACGACCGTAATTTAACAAGCAAATTTGAGATTAAACATCATCAAAATTGAATTTGTAAAAGTTTAAATATCTTAGGATATATTCTGATTAGAATAGTTGTCTAAGTCCACAAAAACTCTTAAGCTGCTGATTTGCCACCATATTTTTAGTGAAATTTTAATTCAATTTAGAACTTCCAGGATTTGTCAAATTAGCGTAAAACTTTGTAAAATTTCCAGATTCTTCCCAGATCTTTATAAATCAACCAGATTTGCCTAAAACTCTCTAGAGTTGATAGATTTATCTATAAATTTTCAATTTTACCTAGAAGGCCCGGTTTCCACTCAAACTCTTCCCTTTTGCCTAAAACTTTCTAGAGTTGATAGATTTGCCCGTAAGTTTTCAATTTCACCTAGAACCCCCATTTTCACTCAAACTTTTCCCTTTTGCCTAAATTTACCCCACAAAACCTTTAGGACTCCAAACTAATACCTAAACTAAGTTAATTCCTGTTTCTACTATAGATGATCATTCTAAATTCCTAAAAATTCATAATATGAAATGGCAACATAATCTAAATGCACTTAATCATACTAACTTCCTAAACTATAAAATGACCAAAAAAACCAAATTATCACTGAAAACAAAAATGCCACTTAAACTAAATTTTCTAACAAAAAACTAAACAAAAGTTAGTGCCCAGACAAAATAAGGTGTCAATAGTGTTTAATCAAAACAACATATACATTTGCAGATATATACTCAAGCATGCAAATATGGTTGTTTCATATAATGTACGATTTGTGATTTTTTTATCGATATAAATGTTTAGATAATTTAATACTTTGTTCATCTCAAATTATATTATTCTCCTTGTCTCAAATTGCTTATAACATATTTTATTTTAAGTATTATTAAATCTTTGCAACATTTTTACAGTTAGCTAATCACTTTAACATATTATCATTCAAACTATCATTTTAAAGTTTAATTTTTCAATTTTTTATTTTACTCGTAAAAAGTGATGAATAAAAGTGAACATAAAAAAAAAAAGTTTTCTCTATATTAATAGAGTACGAATATTTAAACCATTTGATATGGATGGTGTCCTATCCGATTTTTTTATACAAACTATGGATATTAGGACACATAACTACATATAGTTTTTAAATTATTATTGACAAATAACACAATTATTTTTTTTAATCCTTTTAAAAATTCAGACATGATTATACTAATTTTGGATTCAAAATCCAAAACTATACCCGATAATACACATCTCAGAAGCGAGTAGTTTGGATCAGCTTGGGAAACTTGAAATTCATTCCAAATTTAAACGCTTTTACTTTTTTTCTTAATAATACATTCAAATATATAAAAGCTATTTAATAATGAATGACAAAATTTTAAAGGAGTTGTACGACAAATACTCTTAACCCGGACATAAAAAATAGCAAAAGTGACAAATCTTTTTACACAAAAAGTTGTAAGTTTCTAGAAAACCTTATGCCTCTTAAACCATAATTACTAACAAGAAAATGAAATTCCAAATTGCACTGAAAAATTAAAAAAAAAATGAAAGTTATAGCAACCCGATAAATAAGTTTCGATATTTAAGCCAATAATTAACAGCGAACCTTTCACCGTTCCCTGCAACAAAGCACAGACGCAATATTAAATCCCAAAACGATCTCCACCGTTCATAACAAGACCTCGACCCCAGCTTTAATGAGCTAATCACCACTTCATTAATACGACCGCCCACACATTAATCAAGATGTAACATTGATCAGACCGATGCTTATCGTTTAATAATACAACCACAACAACAAGTCCAAAAAACCTGCTTTTACCAAAACGTACACGCAACAACGACAGTCAAAGCAAGACCAGGAAGGATAATTTTGTCATTCAACACATCATATAATCAAAATTGAAGTGTTGAACCAAAACAAGAATGTGCGACCTCAAAAATAACGAGTAAGTCGCTAATATTTTGCAATAATCTAGAATCGGTTACTAATAAATTTTTTTTTTACTGAATAAATATTGATGTCTTAAAATCAGCCAATTTGACTTCTAGCCGGTGAGCAAGTGGAATATACTATGAGAATTTGCTAATATTCCGTCATGTGGCAACTTATTGGAAAAGAAAAAAGTATGATGTAGCAAAAAAAGATAATGTAAACACGTGACATGGACAAAGCTTCATAAAGGATCAGAAGAGGCCCAAGAGGCTGCCGCCTTCAACAAAGAGTCTGGGGAGGGTAATTAGCTCACAACCTTGTTGCTGTTGATCTCTATGACGACCAGAGGCAAAGCTTGGGCGCTGGGGTGTGTCATGCTACCTTTAATATTCTTGAAGAGCTAATGTGGCCACTTATCTTGGCTTCAGTGCATAATTGGCTTATATTTTTTCTGGCATAAAAAATTGTTAAGTAGGAAAATCCTATATAGTTAAAAAAAAAAGGTAAAGTTAATGTTTTTTAAAGTGATACGGCATCTCCGCCTATAGTCAATTGGTTTTAGGTTGGATGTTTTAATATGGTATCAAAGCAGTTTTAAAACTGCTTCAACCATTGTAAAAAATAACTCATATGATAGAGTCAAAGCGGTCCACATATGAGAGAGCGTACTAAATGAGAAAATCTCACTTAGCCAAGAAAAGATGTTAAATGAGTCATCTCCATCAATAGTCAATTAGTTTTAGGTTGGATGCTATAACAAAAATTGAAATAGAGAGCGACTTCCATACATGATTGGCTAGATTTTCTCATTGTTTTGTCCCATCTCTCTATCTCAATTTCTTTAATTGTCTGAAAGTTGAAAAGCTGGATTGATTTTAAACCAACCATTTTTCTGGAAAAAATCTGGTTCTAATGGATTCTTGTTCAAATGCGTGAGAGAAGCTAGAAATTGGAAAATGCTAAGAATATTACTAAAATTCCTACCAAATTAATGTTAGAGAGAAATGAGACATAAATACAATTAGGAGCAAAGGCACTCAGAGTAAAAAGGGCTATGAAAAAACAAATTTTAGCGACTGCTGAAAAGGCCTTACGATTGCGTTGCTGTTGTTCTCAAAAGCCGCCAACAATCTTGAGCTCAATGTGGACAAGGGGTTTTCTGTCAGATGTCAGAATGTAGGGCATATAAAATTTCTACGTATTAGACATAGGAGATCACTTTGGTATTTTCTCTTTTAAATTTTCAGGGGACAAATTCCAAATTTGGTCCCCTAACTTTAAGGGTTATCCTAATGTATTCCCTTAACTCTAAAAGTGACTATTAAATTTTTTTAACTCTACTCATGTATCCTATTTTGGTCTCTATTGTCAATTTAGTCATTATTTCTGACGGAAAATGTCTATGTGGCACCTAAACTAGCACATGGCATCCTATTTCATAACAATAAATTACTGCATTGGAAGAATACAAATCTTTATGTTAGAATTGACCCAAACTAATAACCTTAGGAACTTAAATTTATATTAGCCAACAATCTATCTTCTTCCCCAAATCTTTACCAACAGAAGCGAACCAGATTTTGGCCTTCTACCTGGGTTGCTGCGTTGCTCATGGTTTGATTACGATGGTGATTCTACAACTAGCACTGAAGTCGTTTGGCCACAACCGGATGATTCCACCATGACTTAGTTACTGAGAAGACGGTGAATGGTGCCGCCGACCTTTGAATGTTAGCTCCAAGGGTTGAAGCACAAATCACTAACCTCCAAGTGCTCTCTGACCACCTTCATCGCCGCAGATCCAACCAATTTCCAGTAGATTGTGCAGTAGGTCACCGAAGGTAATGCCCAATTGGCTCTGCCTTCGGCTCAAATCCTAAAATCAACGTCGCAGAGTCCTGACACTGCGATCAGCGGCCTTCTGTAGATGCTAGACACATTGATATTCTTGCTAGGCTTGGGGTCGACGATGGACAAGGATGGGTAATGACAAATGAGGATCGACGAGGGTGGGCATAGACAGAGGTTGCAAATCGTGAGAGTAGGGGAAGAGACTGAAATTAGAGTTATCAATTTTTTAAGTCCATAAAATTATTTGATTATGTTAATTCTAGCTTGAGATTTAATGTTTTTACAGTCTTATCATTTATTGTCATAAAAAGGATATCACATGGCAGTTTAGGCACCATGTAGGCAATTTCTGTCCGAACTAATGCCTGAATTGACAATAGGGACTAAAATAGGACACGTGAGTTAAGTTAGGAGAATTTAATAGTTACTTTTTGAGTTAAATGAACACATTAAGATGACCTTTAAAGTTATGGAACTAAATTTGGATTTACCCAATTTTCAAGCTTTGCCACCGAGCCCTTGGCACAATGGATAGGGCTTTGTCATGCCATAACTTAAGACTTGGATTTGAGACACTTCTCACTTTCTTTATTCCTAAATCCTTAAAGTTTATGCTATAATTAATTATGAGTACAAAAAAAATAGTAAATTTTTCTTTTATATTCAAATAAGTAACTAAACCTTTCTAATTAATAACAAATTTCTCACCCTCAACTTTCCTTCGTCTGTTGCACGGTTCAACCCTGTTATCGGGCCCAAAAAATATTAGTGTGTGAATCAAACAAAACAAGAACCATTAGTGGTTTATTTGTCGTTTCTACCAAAGCGAGACCCTCGCCGAATTATCTCTGCTTCACCGCCATGTGACTTCCTCTGACTTCGTCCCTGCAACAACTTCATTCTTTAATTCTTCCTTTTACCATTTCCTTTTTGTTTCCTAAAAAAACTAAAACGTCCCGTTCTTTCTCAGTTCAGGAACCGGAGCCCAACCAAATTTATTTGAAATCATCACAAATTTTTTGATCTTTTCCGGTGCAAAAACGACCCTCTAACAAACCCAAATCTAATTCTTCGTCGCTGTTCCTTCATCTCCACTTCTGATCCCAGGAAAAGACCACAACTTTGAAAACCCCATTTCACCGGCTACGCTAGCAACATTTGATCTTCTTCATCTTCCATTTAATCTCTCTGGTGAGATATTGAAAATGGCGGAGCTGAAAATACCCACAAAAAACAGAGGTTTCTAGGTCAGGATGAAACTGCTGCACAAATCGAGACACAAAGAACAGAACCTCTTCTTCAAGTACTACAAATGGGTCCTCTGGTTCTCTCTCACCCTCTATTTCCTCAGCTCCTATTTCATCACCCACAAGCCCATACCTCTCTCCAAAACCCGTGTTTCAAATCCAAAATCCGTCCCTTCTCGAGCCTTAAGGGAAAAGAAAAATCTCTCTTATTACCCTTCGTTTAAGGATTTGAAGATCTTCGTCTACGAATTGCCGTCGAAATACAACGAAGACTGGCTCGCCAACGACCGCTGCTCCAACCATTTGTTCGCCGCGGAGGTCGCGTTTCACAGAGCGCTTGTCAATAGCGATGTCCGAACGTTCGACCCGTACGAGGCTGACTTCTTCTTGGTCCCTGTCTACGTCTCCTGTAATTTCAGCGTCGTCAATGGCTTCCCCGCCATCGGCCATGCGCGATCCCTTATCTCCTCCGCAATCGAATACATCGCCGCCGAGTTTCCATTCTGGAACCGCTCCTCCGGCGCTGATCACGCCTTCGTCGCCTCCCACGACTTCGGAAGCTGTTTCCACACCTTGGTAAGAGACAAAATTTGATCTCGGTTCGGTTCTGGTTATTGGGGTAACACCGTATTCGTTATGTTTGATATTTTGTTTGTTTGTGTTCTGGAATTTGAAGGAATCGAGAGCGATGGCTGATGGGGTTCCGGAGTTCTTGAGGAATTCTATTATATTGCAGACATTTGGTGTCAGTTACAAGCACCCATGTCAGGACGTCGAGCATGTCGTGATTCCTCCGTATATTCCTCCGCAATCCATCCAGAGGACGTTGGAAAAGTATCCGGCAACCGGCCGGCGAGACATATGGGTGTTTTTCCGAGGCAAGATGGAAGTCCATCCCAAGAACGTTAGTGGGTGGTTTTACAGCAAGTAATTGATCAAGCTCCGAATCATGCTTAAAGTTTTATTTTTGAAGTTACAATCTTACCCTTGTTTTTGCTGGTTTCAGGAGGGTAAGAACGGAAATATTGAGGAAGTACAGCGGTGACCGGAGATTTTACCTCCAGAGGCACAGGTTCGCCGGTTACCGGTCGGAAATCGTACGGTCAGTATTCTGCCTTTGCCCGTTGGGTTGGGCCCCGTGGAGCCCGAGGCTGGTGGAATCGGTGGCCTTAGGTTGTGTGCCGGTGATAATCGCGGACGGTATCCGGTTGCCATTCGCGTCGGTCGTCCCGTGGCCGGAGATATCGATCATGGTGGCGGAGAGGGACGTGGGGAAGCTCGGCAAGATCCTGGAACACGTGGCGGCGACCAATTTGTCGGTCATACAGAGAAACCTAAGGGACCCAGCCGTGAGGCGGGCCTTACTCTTCCACGATCGGATGGAAGAAGGTGATGCCACGTGGCAGGTGCTGGACGCGCTTTACAAGAAGCTTGGTAGGTCCAGGTCGTACAAGAGGGAGAGGGCTTCAAGCCAATGAAGCGATGAGACGTAGGATGGTGGCAGAGTGCCGGCTGTGATTCTTGTTTTTCGGACGTGGAAGCGCCAGCGTGGAATCGAGTGGAGGCCAGCTGGGTTTGTTGGTAAAATGTATTGAAGTGGATGGGCATATATTTGTTTTTTATTCGCCGATACCTGTTCTGTGTGGTCAGGCTGTGGTGGACCCGACCACGAACCGGGAGAGCCTATGCCTTCACTGGGGATCTTTGGGTTAGATTTTGGTGGGAAGTGAAATATATGCTTACGTGGCGGAAGGTAATTGGGCATATTCGCGGTTTTTGTACGTTAAGGTGAGGTGTAGGGGAATTCTTTTGAGGTAAATAAGGGGTATTGTAGAATAACCTATATAAGGTGACGTTGTCTAAACTTTTATAGGTCAAACTAAACTCAAGTACTGGGAATGGAAATAATATGGTTTTCTTTTCCTCCTACAAGACTTGTACAATTGGGTTTATTATGATGGGAAAAGTATAAAAAAAAACTACCATAGTTATGGGTTAATGTTGATTTGGCCACAATAGTTCTGAGTGGTTCGTCATAAATATTAGAGTTTGAGTATAAATTAGTCACTAGTGTTATAGTTTGGTATTCAATATGTCAGGGATCATTGAAAAATCTAATAATAAATTTGAAAACTTGATATTGGGTTAATGTAATTTTTGACAAATTTCATGAACTTTATGTAATTTATTGTTTTTTTTTCTTGTGCGTCAACCACTGCATCGGTTGTCGCTGGAGCTGCTACTAGTGACAGAGGCAATGGCAGTGGAGATAGCATTAGATATTACTATTATAAATTAGAAAAACTGTCAAATTAGGAAGTAGATAATTAGAAACACATCGATACTGGATGAATAAATTTCATTTAATTGAGGTTTGAGTTATTTATAATATTGGAATGTAGTGAATAATTTGAATAACATTTCTAGAGGGATCAGTGGCAAATCTAGTGAAGGATATAAGCGACTATCGGATAAAAAATAAAAATAGTAAATTATACATAGTTTCTAAAATTAGTTAAAAATTAGAAAAATACCTAAAGATTTTAAAACCAACAACTTTCAATGTTTTCTGTTAGGTTTTTAACGGTCGATGATATATTTTGTACCACGTTGTAATATTAGTGGCTGACTTGGGCTCAAACTATGACATTAGTGTTGACTTCAAAACCACCTAAAATCATTGTGACAATATCTGTACTAGCTTATAACTATAATGAAGTTTTTTGTACTTTTTCCTATTTGAGTCGAAGAAAGTCAGATACTTTAATGAGAAATTTTAGGTTTAAAGCATAAATTTAGAAAAATAATTTTTGCATGTTTTCTTGTGTTTTTTTGTGCATCTACTAGTGTCTTTGTCATGTCCTTCCTATGTTTTATAAAAAATGATAAATATCTTTCTCACTATTTGAAAAAGGATAAATTGTTTCATCTTTTCAAAATTTTTTTAATATTTACTTTATCTTATTACCTTAATAACCTCTTTGCATAAAGCTAAAAAATGACACAAAACCCTAAAAATAATTTTTTTTCAACACCCATTCATACCATTACTATACAAACAAAAAAATTTATTTTGGCTTCAAAGACAAAAATAAAATAATAATATAAATTATACATATTTTAATCTTTTTAATTTCTGTATTAAAACAAATGATAGTTAGATTACCCCGAACATATTTATCCATTCATATTATAAAGGTCAGTGCATCAGCAGCCCTCCAAGCTGGCACACTTACACGAATTAGTCCCTCAACTCTAATTTAATATATTTATGTCCTCAAACTTTGAGAAATGGTATAAGTTAGTCCAAGGCATCTCATAGTGTTAGGGGCAAAATTCACACATGATCCTTAGTCTCTCTTTTGTCCAAAAAAAGGTAATTGCAGTTCATTTTTTTTATTGTTTTAGTCCATGTCTAGATTAAATTTATTTAGTTTCATGTATGTTTTTGTTATTTGTAAAGTATCATATAATTAATAGTATTTTAGAAAACCACTTAAAGACTTGTTACAACTAAAAAGTTATAAACAAAGGAAAAATATTATCTTTAATTGATCAATTAAAAAAATAAACCAATTCATAACAAAAAAAAAATGAAGATAAAGACACTTAAAATTGGTATGATTAATTTTTTTATTCATAAAAAATTATTGAAAATAGATAAGAAGTACTTCTATGCAATGTACATATACATACTCTCAGACAAACTATAGAAAAAAGCAAAGAACTTGTTAAATGATATTCTAATGGTGCTTTTAAGGTTTTTTGATTTATCAAATTTTGATTTGGATAAAATTTTAGAAAATTACCTTAAAAGTCTTTATCAAGTACACTATAAGCTAGTTTTAAGTAATGTTTTACACAGATTATTTAATACTAATAGAAATAACATATACTTGAATAAATTTTGCCTATTCATGGACTAGATCGGACTAAAATGAACTATAATTACATAAACATGAATAAAAGAGATATTAGGGACCAGTTTTCAGCTTTTCTCATAATATATGAGTTGGCTTGGACCTACTTGTTTAATTTCTCAAAGTTTGAATATTTAAATATACCGAGTTTGAGTTGAGAGACTGAGTCGTGTGAGTGAATAAAGTTGGAGGGCTGGTAGTGCACTTAGGCCGATTATAAAATTTAGTATTTAGCTCTTTAACGTCTCCACCTCACTCAACGTGTTCCCGTAAAAAAAATTGAATTTTGTAAGAGCGAAGGGTAGTGACAGGTAAAGGATGTCAGAGCTTTAAAGGATGGGACAGTGCCGATTGTCAGTGGTCACGAGGGGATACCGTATCCAACAAACCGGACCGTGAAGAGGTCGCCGTTTTGAATTTCACCTCGTCGTATACTTAATATTACCTATGTCTAAACCTTATCACTTTTATTATTTATAATAATTAATTAATTTTTTTTAAAAAAAATTATTTTAAAAATATAAATTTACATATTAAAATAGCACCTTAAAAAGTCTAATTTATAAATATAATTTTAATTTTTTTTAAATATAAATAAATATAAATATATTTAAGTCGATCTTTATTAAAAAAAGTAAAACAGTTAATCTTTATTAAATGGAGAAAGTATGTAAAGTTATCATACTTGGAATTTCAAGTGAAATTATTTTCTATTTTTTGTAAATTATAATTATATAATCAGATTATAATCATAAAATTTAATTAATTCATATTTCCTTTTCTATTTACCATAAATTTTAAAATTCGAATATTTTAGCAATACAAGTCATTTCCACTCTCCATGTCCCGCTTACTGCTGCAATTCCATGATGTGTCATTCACGTGTGAAGTGCTTATATCCAACCGTTTTAACTCTCTGGGTTAACTATAATTTACATACTGAGGTTTAGGTAAAATTATATTTTATTTATTTATTTAAGAAATACATACATTGCTTCTATCTTGTTAATACAGTTAAATAATAATTTCTGAAATCTTAATTTAAACATCATACTAGCCAGTTTTTAATAATTTCAATTTGTATTGGTATTTTTTTATAGTTAATAGATTTTTTAAATTCTTAGTTTTTTCCTTCTATAAATGAAAAATAATATTTTTTAAATGTTAATTAACTGTAAAAAAATACCATATAGATTGAAATTACTTGAAGATAAGTACCTTACAGTCTAAATTAATATTTTAGAAATTACTGTTGGACTGTATTAAGAAAACAGGAGTAAAGTGTGTATTTTTGAAATAGGAGCAGTAAAGTGATTTCACCCAAATTCCAAAGGAAAATTGTAATTACCCCTAACTCTTTATATGGTTTCTTTCAATCGCTTAAATTTTGTGGAATAAGTTGCAATGTTTATAAATTGGATAGACATCAAAAAGTTTTATCCATGTTCTTGATTTTATTTTTATTTTTTTAATAAATTCGTAAGAGTATAGTTTTCAATATGAAAGTTGAGATACGGATACTAGCTAGTCAATGGATTTTTTCTTTGTTTTATTTCTTTAATGTATTTAGATATGAGCTCAAATCATCCTTGTATTTGTTACTTCATCACAACAAATGGACATGCATTTGTGAATACTTAAAATTCTAATCTCAAAGTTAGACTGTTGCCTTAGTTGCAAGTAGATAGCCTAAGTAAGCTTGAGCGATTGGATAAAGAAGAGGTCTTGGATTCGCATTATAACTTTAGTGCCCAACTTTCCCTTAGGATGTTTGTTCTCACTTACTAGTTGCAAGATACTCTAGAGGCATAAAAAAGATAAATAAAATCAAATAAATAAATAAATTAATTAAAAACAATCAAATCAACCTCCATGTGTGTCCCTAGTTGAATTGTAATTTGATTAGCTATCACTTAATATAGTTAGATAGGTGTTCAAAGGCTGATAGAGGCATTTTCACAAGTCTTATGTTATATAACTATGGTTTTTTCCCTTAATTTTGATAACCCATTGATATCATACAAGCCCATGAACATGCCTAAATGATTTAATTAGATTTATAGGGCCCAAGGCACAATTTTGTTTCTTATCCCCTCAGTCCAACAAGCTTGTTGAGGCCTAGATAAGGAAAGCAACAGTCACTAAGGTAATAGAATTCTTCCATTATGAGACTCTTTCCATCTACATGATACTCCCATAATCTCCTACCTATACTATAAAATGGGAATCCCGTTAGCAATCCTGTGGTATGCAATACTAATCACATTCTTGATTTTACAGCTTCATGTTTACTTGAGAGGTTGACTTGACCACTGGAAGGTTTCCCTGGGTAAACATTTCAGGGCTTTGATGGTATCTTTGAGCACAGTTTTTCTAGTCTACGCCATCCAAATTTCAAGGCTAGTTCACCTGGTTTAGTTGCTTGCCCTTTAGCTATCAATTTGGCTCTATTTGTGAGAATGAAAATGATGACTACAAAGATATCATAGTTGGAATAGGATCCTTTTGAAAATGAGTACGATAGCAATGGTGGGCGATACCCTCAGAACCAGTTAGGAGTCCTCATTAATGCTTGGAATGCAAGTGGGGAGGGATAGGGGCGCTATTGGTGGCAAGCACCCATTGCCTTCCTGTGATCCCAGAAAAAGAAATGGCCATGCTGTACAAGACAATTACCAATTCTAGGCTTTTTTAAGAGGCTCTGCTTAGACAATTGAAAATTGTCGTCCAATAAGAGATCAGGAAAGTTCTCCCCCAAGGCTTTTGAATGGGCAACAGAAAGCCTTTTGATGCTAATCAACATTGGTAGAGCTGCCTAGAAAGTTGCCATAGTGGTCTTGAGCTAGAACCCCTTTGAAGATCTCTTGCAGTCATTTTATCCAAAGTCTGACAGGCTAGGTGATAATGACATTAACATCATTCTGCAAAGACTAGGTCAAATAAAGGAACGTACGATAGTGCCTAATCCACTTCAAGGAGCCAAGACCCCATGGTGTATAGACTATATGTGGATTTAGCCATTTACGAACCATATATCAATCGCACACTGACCTTTAAAGGCTTTGGAATGCTAAAGATAAACCCCTATGATGGGCTCACGAACTCAATCAACCATTTGCAATGGTACATCGCTTCTATGTGACTAGAAAAGGTGCTTGATACGCTTATGTTCCAAGCCTTTAGTTCAATTCTGATAAGAGCTGTGGCCTTGTGGTTGAAAACCAACAGGGGTTACCAATTCCGATCCTTCAAGGATTTTTTCAAACTTGAATACGACATTTCTTAGGGAGTAGGCTGACTACCAAGATGGTGTCTTACCTATTGAAGATATGAAAGGTGAAAGATGAGTCACTGAAGGACTTTATTAAAAGATTTAACATCAAAGTAGTCCAAGTACGGGATCTATTCCTTGAGTTATACTTGATTGCCATGACTCAAGGTCTGTTGGGAGATTCCAAGTTGGCTTGGGATCTACAAAAACATCAAAGAATTCTTCAATTGAGCCACTAAGTATATGCATCCTGTAGAACTCAACATACCTGCCCTTCCAAAAAAAGATCCCAAGTCAAAAGATGATGGATCATCATTAAGAAAGAGTGCTTGGGGGCCGAATCCTCCATTGACACCACTGCATGATAATAGAGCCAACATTTTGTATTTCATAGAAAGGAAGAACATGGTAACCAAATGGCCACCATCTATGAGTTCTAGAAACAAGAAAGATGCCTGAAAATACTATAATTATCACAAGGACAAAAGCCATGACACCGAAGATTATTGGTAGTTGAAGCATCTAATAGAAGATATGATACAAGTAGGAAAACTCAGTGAATACGTAGCACAAATGGACTCCCCCTACAAATAGTAGGAAGAAATAACTTGAAGGAAAGAAGACGATGAACGAAACTGAGACAGGGTCATCACCAAGAGAGAGCTCACACCCTAGCAGGGATAGTTACTGAAATCCTGTGCCACCAGTCGGGGTTACTCATATGATCACCAAGGGGGAATATTCTTTAGCAAAGAAATGTACAAGAAGATGAGGTTACTCAACTAGAGGTTGACAAGGCCTGATGGATCCCGTATCCTAGTTTCACACATGGACCCAATCATTATTATTGCCAAGATCAACAACTTTGAAATAGAGTGCATCTTCCTTCATACAAGAGCCAACTCTAAAGTCCTCATCGTTGGCCTATTGGACAAAATCAAGGTCTAGAAGTCTTCCTTGAACATGTTGTAGGACCTACATCTAGGGTTAGACTTGCTAAGATGCCAACCCTTGGGACGGTAAAGCTACCTTTCATGCTGATTGGCATCATAGCGGATGGATCTGTCATCTGTGACTCCCATGTGTTAAAGTTTTTGGTCTTTGATGTGGCATTATCGAACAACACCATTATTAGAGACCAACCGCAGTTTTATATGTTGGCAAATATTAAATGATTAATGATAGTATTCACTATCCTAGTAGTGGATGCTACTATTTATGTTGATCAGGCATCGATATGATGAAGTTATGTAGCTAGCCTACAACCCCAACTTTGAGGAAATTAGGGATCAGATGAAGCCAACCCAAAAAGGAATAAGGCTGAATCTTTTGACAGCAAACCCGGGCCCCCCTTGTTAAAAGACTTTGAGGATGTGAAGATGGCACCTGGTAAGGTAGTGAAGATTGGCAATGATCACCCTTATGAGGTAAAAGTTTTATTCATTGAATTTTTACGAGCTAATATAGATATAGTTACATGGAATAGGCAAATTTATGATAGTGGCTTGAGGTTCTAATGATTTAATTATTAGTTTAATGGGGTTAGACATGTTGCATGGAGTTTTTTAAGGTGGTTTTACAATCTTTGTGCAATAAGTTTTAGTTGGTATGGAATCAAGTTCTAGGAGATTATTTGGAGTTGCATAAGGTGTGTTCTTAGATATTAAACCATGAACTTTCGTAAAACTAGAAGTTTATTATGTAAGATAAACTTATGAACCAAGGTGTATATTAGGTGAGAACTATTTACAATGATTTTCCTTCTTTTATACAGAGATTGAAGACATTGTGTTAGGTTGAAGAATAAGGAATTCGGCAAGCAAGTTTGAATGAACAACTTTGACCTGGGATTTGAATTTAAGATTGGATAGGAGTTTTGAGCTAAAATTTTGTAGATAACTTCACATTCATGTTTTGGATTTACTCAAATCCTTGAACTGTACTTTGGCTTTAAAAGTTATGGTCCAGCTGTTTGAGTTGCTAGTAGCAAAATTGGTTTTCTAGACTTTCCAAGTACTGTTGTTGATCTGGCTTAAAACCTTGCATTGTTGTAGCAAGAAGAGGATTTCAACTGTCGGTGATGTATTAACCAGTGACTATGGTTATGACAATGCATCAGACCTATGGAGCATAGCCAAGAAGCGTATAAAGAGCAAAAATTTAAGCTATAGCAATAAAGAAACTCTGGTGCTGTAGACATCTGATGTCAAGTTAATAGCTTGGATATAGACAAAACTTTTATTAATACACTTGCTAAATGATGAAACACATGAAAAGGATTAAAAAAAAAAGAACAAAATCTAATGAATTAATTGCTTATGGTGCATAGGTTTTGTGGTTTGTTGGAATTGTGCATAATAAACTTTTATCTAGTTTGGTTTCTTCTCTTTACTTTGCTTGAAAGTTCGATGTTTTCCAAGTTTTGAAAGATTTTTATTGTTAGCTTATGAAAGGAATGTTCCCATGAGCTTGTTTTGATTTAAAGTGCTATTGATCGAATGGACTGCATGCTTAATTCTTCTTGTTGAGTTCATAAGAACCTTCAAGTTTTAATTATATTCTATTATCTTATTGCTCAAAAGTATGATCTTTTTTTCAATATGGGTTTAAAGTTTACTTGAGGGCAAACAAAGGTTCAAGTTTAGGGGAATTTGACATTTTCTTAATTATTCATATTTTTTTCATAGCTTTCCCTAGCATTTTTTTGCTTTTGGAGTATTTTTTATACGAGTTAGTGCTTAATTACTTCATATTTTCATTTTAGGTCATATCTCAACTTGTTTCCATGATATGAAGGAACCTGAGAAGTAAGATGTTAAATATCGTTATCTCTAGGTATATCACATCTCAAATTTTTAAGGTATACCATGCCACATACCATTACCATTTCGTAAAAAAATAAATGTTAGAATATTATTTTAAGATGACATAAATTCAATAAGTTTTTTTTACATATTTTATATGTATTCTAATTTTTCTCATCATAATTTTTCAAATATAAATAAAATATATATGATAGAACATATTTTTTTAATACAAAAAACATAAAAATGTTATATATAGAGAGCAAAATAAATAATACTCAGAAAGAAACTAATTTATTGATATAAGAGAAAAAAAATACTTTAATAATAACAATACATTGTCTAATACTAGATTGAGTTCCTAGGTGGCTCAAAGTAACTATTAAATTTTTATTTTAACTAAGAAAAGTAACCAAAAGAATAAAAGTAAATAGTTATTTTATGATATGTGTATTAATCATTATTTAATATTTTTATATATTTATGATTTTTTGATGTAAAATGACAAAAAAAAAATCTCACACACATATGGGAAAAATAAAATACTACAGTACATCTTTGCGGTATTTGCGATATACTGCAATTTTCAGAAAAAATGTATACAAAAAGTGAGCAATATGTGAAATACCTCGCGATAAAATGACCAAAATGCGAACACATTTGTACCATGTACTGCCTACCTACGGTAAACGGTATATTGTGCGGTATATTGTGATATTTAATTCCATGCTAAGAAGTTTGGAGCTAGAATTGAAGTTTTGAAAATTGGACATGTTAACACGCCCAGGGATACGACCATATCAAAGGCTAGGGATACGCCCAGGGGCATGTTAACACGCCTAGGGATACGCCTAGGGACATGTACCCCCTTTGCCTTTGGAAAATTGTGAATTTTTAAAGTACATGCCCATGTCATCGCCATAAGCAAGCCTTTAGCCATGTTACTTATTCTGTTCAAGGTTTTCGTGCCCAGTAGCCTTACTGGCTTGGTACATTACTATATACTCAATAATGTCAAGCTGCAGTCTTGTTTTAGTTAGAAATTTTTGTGTTTTATAAAAAAATTATTAATTATAGAGTTCTATAGCATAGAGATAGATTACGGTTTGTAGAACAAAGTGAAAAGAAGCTATTTTGGATGATCAACTTTGATTCAAGCACATCAGAGTAAGGATTTCCTAGATTGGAAGATATTTTAGATATGAAGTCTTTTATTTATAGTTATCTTATGCTTTGTTTGTGTTTTCTTTATTGGATGATGAGTTAAATTTCTATTCATGCTTAGAATAGATGAATCCAAGAATAACTTTGTGTTTATGACTTTTTTAGTTTAATCAAATATAATTTTCTTGCAATTTACTTGTATGCACTTCATTGTTTACTTAGTTGATAGTTGCTAGCATATTGACTTGATACTTGATTTCAAGCATGCTAAGCTAATCACTTGTGTGTTTGATTTGATCATTGTGTGGGTAGAAGGGATTCCATGCAAGTCTAGAGATAGGTTGACATAAGACCTCAAACTAGGGTCAAAACTAGTAATATGAATCATAGAGCATTATTGCTTTTTTAGGGTTTTGGTTAGAAAAAGATCGCAATTGATCAGCTTGAGGATAAGGTTTAACTACCTCAAGATAAAAGTTTGGCTATTCTAGGAGTTCTCCATGGTCCAAGAATGCTATATTTCCACTAAGCTGAGTTGGCAATAGGTTGTAAGGGAGTTCTAGAGAGATTCTTATCTAAGCATGATTTTCGTTGATTGTTTATCCGTTCATCTATTTCTTGTTGCTTTTGAATAATTATGTCAAAAGTAGTTTAATCTTCTTTAGTTGCTAGTTTAAGCAATCAATGTTCATAATTATCGACTAGATAATAGAGAAAAGGAGGAGTAAAGTAGCCACTCTTAGCACTATAGAATATGGCATTAATACTTACCATTCTATACTATGGAGCGACAGATATACCCGCCTTTAGTTTCTTATAGTGTTATTTGTAGTTAGGTTAGGAATGCATAAGCTTATAGTCAAAGTGTTATTAGGAATCCAGTACGAGTTTCTTTAGCTATGGAGGTTAGAGGCAATTCAGCTCACGGCTTCTTATGCAACACTAAATTCATACTAATTAATTATCATTTTAACTGATTGTATGCAGACATTTTTAAGTATTACCTCCTCGATATGCTAATGTGGATGATCAGGGGATGATTCAAGCCATTTAGGATGCCTTCAATGTAATTCCTCAAGTTTATTTCATGATGATAATCTGATGAGTGGCTTCGGAAACTCATGTCCTAGCTCATTCTCTTCTTCCTATGTTCTAATTATTTTCAGTTTATCAAAATAACAACAACTACTACTACTATTACAATAATAATAATAATAATAATAATAATTTAAGAAACCATCAATTATCAGGCCAAAAATGTCGACCGTTTAATATAACATACAAACCCCCACCGTCCGATCGTACACAATTGAAATCGCAGCCGTCAAATATTATCTCGCGCGTTCTGCTCCATCTTCCGCGCGCCCGCTACGAATCTCAAAAAGAACTCTGGCGAATGTACTAATCGGAGAAAATGGCCGACGGGCAGAGCGGAGATTTCCCGGCAGTTCCCACACACGGCGGCCGATATGTGGAGTACAATATTTATGGCAACGTCTTCGAGGTCACCCCCAAATATCGGCCGCCGATCATGCCCATCGGTCGAGGAGCGTACGGCCTCGTCTGGTCAGTGAAGGATCTAACGAGATTTTGTATTTGATTTCGAGTTTCTATTCGTTTATTTTGATTCTGTTTTGCTTGCCTGAAGCTCGATTATGAATTCGGTGACGAACGAGATGGTGGCGATGAAGAAGATAGCAAACGCATTTGACAATCACATGGACGCGAAGCGAACAGTTCGCGAGATCAAGCTTCTTCGGCATTTGGATCACGAAAACGTACGAACCCCTTTTGCTCCCATTTCCAGGATTTGTTTCAGTTGAAGAGTAACATTTTTTTTTTTATAAAAAAAAACACAAATATGAGAAGCGGGAGGGGTTATTATTTTCATGGTGAAATTTGGATTTGATCTCAAGACCTTCGTTTTAATAGATGACAAGATATGTTGGGTCTTCCATTATCATTATTATTTTTTGATAGATGTTGGGTATTCCATTTTTGTTCTCTTATTGTAATTTGTAGATGAAGGAATGATGAATATAGGGTTAGAATTTGAAATGCAGGTGGTAGCTATCAAGGATGTGATTCCTCCACCTCAGGGGAAGGAATTTACTGATGTTTATATTGCCACGGAATTGATGGACACAGATCTTCACCAGATAATCCGGTCCGAACAAAGTTTATCTGAGGAGCATTGCCAAGTATTGTTTCTTTCCCTTTTCAGAGTTTTTGAATATCGTTTTCTGATGCCTGCAATGGGAGTGACATGTTTAGCATTTGTTTCTTCTTTCTGGTTTGTAGTATTTTATGTATCAGCTTCTTCGAGGGTTGAAGTATATACATTCCGCGAATGTTATCCATAGAGATTTGAAACCCAGCAACCTGTTGCTAAATGCGAATTGCGATCTTAAGATATGTGATTTCGGCCTTGCACGGCCAACTTCAGAGAATGAGTTCATGACGGAGTATGTAGTCACTAGGTGGTACAGGGCACCCGAGCTCTTGCTGAACTCGGATTACACTGCTGCCATAGATGTGTGGTCTGTCGGCTGCATCTTTCTGGAGCTTGTGAACCGAAAGCCTTTGTTTCCCGGAAGAGATCATGTGCATCAATTGCGGTTGTTGACAGAGGTACGATGAAGCTGAGAACCAAACACTAAATGCAACTGATTAGCTTGTTAGTTGTTACTGTAGCACATGTTTGATTCTGGGGAGTGTTAGGCCAGAAATTTTGTTTGGATAATGCAGTATTTAGACCATATTGCAACATGCTAATGTGCAGGGTTGACATTTATATGAATTGTTCAGAATTAGTCTGAACGAGGAATGTTTAAGGCAAACGTGAGCTCATACATATATTGTTGATGCTTTATTTTGATTTTCTTGCATTACTAGGGAAATGTGGATACTCCTTTCAACGGATCAAAGTGACATGATAACTGAAGATTTAACTATGATTCTTGAGAAAAAATTGTGCATGATCACCTCTTTGTCAGTGCTAACTTCTGCACTCTCTGTTCCTATAATGTCCAATTCGCTCCACTTTTCTTTTCTTTTCCTTTTTTCTCCTCATAGATGATAGCTTATTCAAATCTTCCATTCTTTACAGCTCCTAGGAACACCAACTGAAGCAGATCTTGGGTTTGTGCATAATGAGGATGCGAAACGGTATATCAAGCAGCTTCCAGCACACCCTCGTCAGCAACTAGGGCAAGTATTCCCAAATGTTGATCCTCTAGCGATAGACCTTGTCGATAAAATGTTGACATTTGATCCTGCAAAAAGAATCTCAGGTTGGTGCCAAAATAATTCACTCTCAATGCTAGTAACACATGTATTGCATGTTCCATTGATCTTTCTGTTTTGTGTACACATGTGATCCAAGCATAATATATGTCAACAGAATGTCTGCTGTTCTATTACTTGGCCCTAAACATAGATTTCATTCTTGCTCAGTTGAAGACGCATTAGCGCATCCATATCTTGTTAGGCTACATGATGAAGCCGATGAGCCAGTGTGCTCGGTGCCATTTTCTTTTCAATTTGAACTGCAACTTTCAGGAGAAGAGCAGATGAAGGAAATGGTATATCAGGAGGCCTTAGTTCTCAATCCTGAGTATGCTTGATGATGATAAGACATTTTCTTCACGCCGAACTGTGCATTAGTTTCAGAATTTCGCAACCAGCATAGCTAGCCACACCAGGTGCATTAGCTGATGGTTGCATACTACTTTGTTCTTTGGGAAAAGTGCACTTTTAGTTCTAAAACTTGTCATACATTTCTAATTGAGTCATAAAACTTTTAAATTTTCTAAGGAAGACCTAGAATTTTGTTAAAGTTTTAACAATTAGTCCTATATATATATATAAAGTCAATTGCTGAACAATAATATGATTTACAGAGTGGAGAAACTGATAATTTGGATGACCCAGTGACTTTCCAAAAATTATTCAACAGTTTGGAAAAGTTGGTTTAAAAAAGTTGTAAGTTCTAGGACTAACTGTTTGCACAATTGCAAAATTTTAGGATAACTGTTTGTATAATTACAAAGTTTTAGGACTCATTTACAAAACTAGAAAGTTTTAGGACTGAATAGAAAAATATGCAAAGTTCTATGAAGTTTGGCCTTCAACGTTGATCAATGCATTTGATTGTTTTTCTGCCATTAATGTACTTGTCCCTCTTCTTTTTGGCGGAAATTTGACCATTTAAGATGGTAATTTGAAGTTGATTCTGCAAACATCTAAGAAATGAAACTAACCACAAGGGTTTTCTATAGTTCCTTTTGAGTCTTGCAAGACGGCTGACATTTTTTTGACTAGAGTTCGCTTAATTGGTTGGTTTTACTGAGAATAGCTTTGCGTATATTTAATTTTTCTTTTGGTATTTAGAATATTACAAGAACATGGATATAAATTATATTCTACAGCCTAACCCCATATTCTATTTCACCCAATCTAAACCCATCCATTGGTTGTAAAGAAAAGCAATTTCTTGTATAAGTTAGGATTCGAATACTGGTGATCCACATGGTATGATTGTCTGTATGCTATTAGACTAAGACAATTAGCAGTTTTGCGAATATTTGACGTGAGATCACATTTATGCTTGATTTGAGCTAGACTGTAGAGGAAGTATTCATTTTTTAACGTTTCTAACAAAAGCTATCGCTTGTGATTCAGTGTTTTCTTCAAGTTCAAGCAACTAGAAAATAATTCCTCTGACTTTAGTTTAGGAGTAAGCTGGCCGGCCTAAAATCTGATTTCATCTTCCAACATAAAAGAAAGAGTAAATGGCATCTGTCGTCTCTAAGCTATTAAAATGTTACCTAATCATCCCAAAATTATAAAATCTTGTTTAAGTGTCCCAAAACTGTGCAATTTTTTTTTTCCAACTTCTGTCACTTTTTAATGGCGGGCATACGATAGAACAATAGGTGTAACAATTGGCTAGTTTGAGGACAATGGTGCAACAATTGGGTAGTTTGAGAATGATGATGTAACAATTCATAGTTTCAGGATGATTAAGCAACATTGAACATAGTTTAGAGATAATCGATGTCATTTACCCTAAAAGAAAATGAAAATTGGGCCATCTACAGGAAAGTTGGTCTTAAACATGTAATTTTTGTCTCACCAATAAATAAACAGATAGTTGATGAAATTATTGGGTTGCCGGAATGTTAAACCAATTTGACTCTTTGATCAAGCATGTTACTAATAAACTTTTTGCTTATCTCCTTCTTATCCTAGTCAGGTCATTTGGTATTAATTAAATCGGTTGTACAGGTCATGCCTAATCACCTTATGAGTAGTTTGTTGCTCCCTATTTAAGTATGTGATAGGCTACACCTGGAACCAACTTCTTTTGGTCCTTTTCTCATGACAAGTGTCCTACTACTTGATATGTATGGAATCAGCTGTGAACTTTGAAGGAAGGTGGCGAGTTAGGCCTATGGGATTTTGAAGCATTCAATCATGCCTATCTTGCAAACTAAGGGTGGTGTTTGATGCATAAAAACAATACTCTTCTATATAAGGTGCTAGGAGAAAAATACTTCCCTATTTCAAATTTCTTTCAAGTAAAGGAAGAGCCTTGCTTCTTAATTTCTCCTTTCTAAAAAAGGCTCATGGTGGCACAGTGGGTTGACCCAATTCAGGACTAGCCTTGCCCGGCCAGGCCTAGGCTTGGGCCTAGAGGGACTAGGCTTGGCCTGACTATAGGCATGCTGGTCTCGTGCTAGTCTTAACTCGGGCCTAGGCCAGCCTTTTTTTAATTTTTTTTATTTTTCCCCTATTTTTTGTAAAATAATTTTTGACTAAAAAATGTTAGACGAATAATTTATTAAGATTGAAATTCTTTTCAGTTATTCACTCATTTAGGATATAATCGAAATTTTGCTCATGCCTAGTTTTCAGTAAGCTATAAATTGCTTGTTTTAAGTTGTATTCTACGCACTACAATTAATACCACTTAAACCTTCAGATGGATTTCCAAGGCTTTCATTTTTGAGTTTTTTACGCTTGCATATGTGTCATGTTTCATTAAGCAAAAAGTTTCCTCCAATAAAAAAATAAAAAATTATATTTAAAAGCTATAAATTTTGTAATTTTAAATTATATATTTTTTTAAATTTTTTTTGGAAAATAGTATTATAAATAGACTTAAGTCAAATTTAAGTCAAAAAAACTAAAATGGTGCAAAGAATTTAAAACGTAAAAAGTAATAGTTAAATACAATTAACCATAAAACTAAATTTTAATGTAAACAAATTGTGAAACAAATGTCACAGTTATTGGACCTTAAGGCATTGAAAGGTTAATGGTAAAGTAATGATTCCATGATAGATACAAACAAGCTACTTAAAACATATTTGCCAACAATTTGAGAACACTAATTTAAACTGATGCGTGTAATAAAGTGTAAATAAAAATGTTGTATAAACTAGGATAATAAAAATGTTGTATAAACTAGGATATATTAGGCAAATTATAGGTAAAAAGCATCCTATAATTGATTTTTACAAAAATTATTTTTTATTCTTTCTGAAAAAATTGCATGTACTAATGGGTCGTCAATTATGGAACGGATTTACATGCGGCGTTGTTTGAATTACAGTTACAAAAAATTTCTTGTAATGAATTTTAGTTTTGAAAGTTTAATCTTCACTAGTAATAAATCACTTTAAATTCTAAAACTTGACTTGACTGTTAAGACCAGAACAGATTGGCCGGCCTAGGCCTGTCCAGTGTATCAGGCCTAATGCGGGCCTGACCTATTCCCGAATTGGGCCGTGCCGGCTTACTTCTAACCTCCTCCTCTCTTAGGCCCATAACCATCCTCCCTCACCCGTGCCTTGCCCAGGCCCATGCGGAGCTGGGTTTGACCGGGCTAGGACCGGGCTTGATCCGGGCTGGTCCCAAGCTAGGTCGGGCCCAAATTGCCCTGGTGAACACCTCTAGCATGTGGGGCATGGGGTCTCAATCAATGTGTGGTGTGATAACTTGTTACCTTTTGATAATTGCCCTTGCCTAATCACGATAGTATTACTGGAACTTGACGAGCTGATGGTCTCACAATTGATGACAGACGATGGAGCTTTTTGGCATCTACCCATGTTGTAGGAACTGTTTCATTTGGACAATGTTGATAGTCTTATTCAGATTCCACTCTCCATTTCCTATAAAGCGGACTTGTTCACCTAGGGCTTGATGTCATCGTCTTAGTTTTTGGTGTAGACTACGTACCATATCGCTTTTGCGTTACTTAAGTGGTGGCCCCCTGGGGCGGTGATCGGGAATGAAAACTCTTTTGGCGACACCCATCGCCTCCTCAACCCCAACTTTTTCGATGGTGGGACATAGTTAACGCCTTGCCTACAAAGGACAATTTGCAAAACTCGAGATATAGATGTCTCACCTTCATATGTCTAGTTTGTGGGTCAGGTTTGGAATTAGTGTCTCATGTTTTAATGACCTATCTATATGCACTTAAGATTTGGGACTACGTAAATGTTCAGATCTCCTATTCTCCCATTATATTCGTATTGGAGTGGCTTTCAGCAGGTGGCTAGATGGGGTTATCTTTTTGCCATCATGGGATGGTTTTTATGGCAGAACTGAAAAAAGATTGTACATGAACATAAGTGTTATTCTCCAAGTAGGTTGGTTGATGTGATCAAAGTATGGGTTTCAAATTAGGAGTTTTTGAATTTTTCCCCTTCGAAGGCTTTGTTGACGCCGCCTTCCCCAAGATGGTCTCTTATTCCTCGAGGACATACGAAAATTAATGTGGATGTTGCCACAACTTCTCCACTCCAGCGGAGCTCTATTGGGGTTGTGGTTTGTGAATTTGATGCTTGCACTATCCACATTTACTCTATTTCCTTCAATAGGTTGTGCAATCAATTGGCTCTGGTGGAAGCTCTGGCCATCTTGCGTGGCTTACGGGAAGCAAAGGTACAGGGGTTTAAATAGGTTATGGTGGAATCTGATGTAGCTGTGTTGGTCACCAAATTACAGTCCCTTGGTCATTTAGTTTGTTCGTACAGAGTCTTGCTTGATGATATTAGAATTTTGGTTTCTTATTTTCAATCTTGTGTTGTTGTTTATATTTCGCATTCGTTAAACTCTGTTGTGCATTCTGTTGCCTGTCCTCTTTGTTCACTGGGAAATCTTCGAACTCCAAAACATCGTTGATTCTTGCAAGCTCACATGGGTTGTGAGAAGTGGGATTGGAAATACGGGAAACAGAAGAAACGCTCTGCAGATGGCCTTTCTGTTACAAGGAAAAGCATCAGTGGCAAGCAAGTGTTTTCGGCATGTGCATAAATTTGTGTTTTAGGATAAAGAGTGGAGGAGTCTATACATAGGATAGGTTTTATCCTCTTATCAGATAACTTTCCATCAGTTTTATCTTTTATATCCTGATGTGTATATATAGCATGTACGTGAATGTAAAGTGTGCGTGAAGAAGCAATAAAACCAAAGCTTTACACATTTTTTTCATGGTATTAGAGCATTGATCTGATACCCTTGATTCTAGTTCTCTGATTAACCATGTTGATAGAGAACTTGGAGAATCCTAATCCATCAAACAACAATGACTTGGTGATCCAGAGTAGCATTACAATCGCTGCACTTTTCCAGGATCCCTCGTCACCTTATTTCCTCACTTCTGCCGACTAGACCATGATGCCCCTGGTTCCTGTGCTGCTGGATGGAAGACAATTATGCAAGGTGGAGACACACTGTTCTGAACGCTCTGCGCAGCAAGAATGAAGTCAAGTTCGTAGACGGCACATTTCCTAAACCAGAAGGAAATACGTTGGAGGTGTTAACATGGAGTAAGTGTGATGGATTAGTAATTTCATGGCTAACAAATTCAGTTAATGTAGACTTGCATGATTCAATTGCCTATTATGAGACGACAACCAAACTTTGGTACGATCTACAAAAAAGATATGGGCACACCAACTAGCCAAGGGCTCACGAATTAAGGAGGAACATTGTTATGACAAACTAAGGGACCTTCAATGCTGTTGCATGTTGTACGAAACTTAAGGGATACTGGGATGAATTGAGCATATACGCTTGTTGGTCCATGTGCACCTGCAGGGCCCGGAAAGATTGGGAGATTGACAGAGAAAATGATCGCATCCATCAATTTTTGATGGGCTTGGACCATAAGATCACAGATACTTGCTACAGAGCCTTTACCATTGTTGAACCGTGTATACGCATGGTAGTGGTGGAAGAAAAGCAACAGAGTTTGACGTAGATAGATGGAGTAGAGCATGCAGGAGCCTTTAGCATCCATACCTTACAACAAAAGAACATCTTGAATCAAGTGGAGCAATAACCTAAGCCATACTGTAAACATTGCAAGAAGCTTGGCCACCCTATTGAAAGATGCTGGGAAATCATTAGCTACCCAAGTGATTGGAAGCCCTAAAAAAAAAGGGAAAGGGAAAGGAAAGCCAAGTGGGGCAAGTGCTAATGCATGTGTCAATGAGGCATGTGCAAAACTAAAGGAGTAGGTGCATCCCCTTTGGTGAGCTTAACGAATGAATTGTATAAGAAACTTTTTGGGTTGCTGAGCAAGGATGAAGGTACAAGCACTGTTAATTTCGCTGGTAAGATAAACCTCTCACCTAAAACTACTCACCATTGGATACTTGACAGTGGCACTACCAACCATATTGCCTGCAATGATTCTTCACTACATGATGTACTTTCTCAGCCTAACTGAAAGGTTTTCTTACTTGATGGGACTAAGAAAATTGTCAACAACATGGGATATCCCATTTGACTGACAAGATAATCCTTAAAAATGTTTTGCATTCTTCAGATTTTAAATGCAATCTTGTCTCTATAAGTCACCTAACCAAGTAACATAATTGTGTTGCAATCTTTTTTCTTGATCATTGCCTAATCTAGGACCTTGCCTTGAAGAAAATGATTGAAGTGGGTAAGCAATGAGGTGGCTTATACTACTTTGCTGACGAAGAAGAAAAGAGGGTGGTTTGTGCAACAAAGAAGGAAGAGGATGATGATTTTTTTTGGCATTGGAGGCTTGGACATCCGTCGCATGATCGATTGAAGGCCCTTTCTAGTTTGTCTTATTTAAATACAAAAGAGGTTTGCAAAATTTGTTCTATTTGCCCTTTGGCCAAGGCCGCAAGACTTCCTTTTAGTGCAAGTAATAAAAGGTCCAATGTTCCTTTCAAACTCGTGCAGATAGATGAACGGGGACCTTACAAAACTCCTTCTTCTTGTGTTATGCATTTTTTTCCTAACATTTGTTGATGATTGAACTAGGTCTACATGAACATGTCTTTCCTTCCAAGGGTGAAAATCCTGTAACACCTAAAGAGCCACAACTACAACAGCTTACCCTGGCCGATGACCTTTTTATTTCGAACATACATGATAGTCCATCTGACCTAAAAACTCCACAAGCCAACCAAGAGCAGGTAACAAGTGATTGCAACTTGGAAGAAGTAGACAATAAGCACTCAGAAGCATGTTTCCAACATGAGGAAGGGAACGAAAGCTTAAGTCTGTGAGAAAGGTGCCTTACATCCTATTTAAGTGAGTATGAATGCCACCTCCTTGGAAGAAACACTCACTCCAATTCAGTTTATTCCGGTACACTTTATCCCATCTCTTCATTTGTCACCAATAAACCTTTTTTCCCAAAACCATCAAACTTTCCTCGCAGCGATTTTAAAAAGTGTAGAGCCAAAGTTCTACTTAGTAGCAAAGGAAGACTTACATTGGTGTCACGCTATGCACACTGAGATAGAGGCACTTGAGGTAAACTATACATGGGATCTCATGTCATTGCTAAAAGGTAAAAAGACAATTGGATGCAGATACGTCTACAAGGTGAAACACAAGTCAGATGGTTCAATAGAATGATACAAGGCAAGATTGGTGGCAAATGGATATACACTAGTGAAAGGTATAAATTATAATGAGACATTTGCACCTGTTGCAAAATTAACTACTATTAGATGCCTTCTTGCTGTAGTTGTAACAAAACAATGGGAACTACATCAACTAGATGTAAACAATGCTTTCCTACATGGTGAATTACATTAAGAAATTTACATGGATCCACCACCTGGTTATTTTAATAATGGAGACAAACGCATTTGCCGGCTAAAGAAATCCTGATATGGCTTTAAGCAAGCCTTTCGAGAATGGCCTCTTGAGAATGGTTTGCTATATTATCTATGGTTCTCATTGATTATGGCTTTATACAATCTTTAGTTGACAACACATTGTTTTTCTTAAGGCAGGAAAAAATTTTCCTTGCACTTTTTATCTATGTTGATGATATGGTAGTGGCTGGAAACAATTCTATGAGTTGTAGGAAGCTTAAAGATTTTCTTGATCAGCAATTTCACCTCAAAGACTTTGGACCACTGAAATATTTTTTGGGTTTAGAAATTGCTCATAGTAAAGAAGGAATATTTTTCAATCAAAGGAAATATGATTTTGATATTTTAAAGAGTGTCGGATTGTTGGGAGCCCAGCCTAGTAGGATTCCCATTATGCAACAACATTAGCTAGGAAAGTCCAGTGCACCACCATTAAAGGATCCCAGCATGTACCATAGGATGGTGGGAAGGCTACTTTACTTGTCAATCACTCGACTTGACATCACATATACTGTGAATATCTTGAGTCAGTACATGTAGCGACCCATTGATGATCACCTAAATGCAGCCTACCAAGTGCTACGTTATATTAAAAGAGTGCTAGCACAAGGATTGATGTTTCCCTACAACAACAACATACAACTAAAAGGTTTTTGTGATGTTGATTGGGGTGTATGCCCAACAACCAAAAAATCTATCACTGGGTACTACACTGCACTGGGCGAAGTACCATTTTCATGGAGGACAAAGAAACAACCAACTTTTAGCCATTCATTAGCTGAAGGTGAATACTGTTCAATGGCATTAGTAACTAATGAGCTTTGATGGTTGAAGGCATTGCTTCAAGACTTAACCATAGATCTTTCATGGCCAATGCAATTGTTTTGTGACAACCAAGCTACCTTGCACCTTGCGGCAAATCCAATTTCTCATGAGAGAAAAAAACATATTGAAATGGACTGCCATTTTATTCAAGAAAGAATCAAATTGGGAGAGTTGATCACTAGTCATATCCCTACGCAACTACAGCTAGCAAATGTCTTCACAAAAGCATTTGGCAGCGATCACTTTTGCAGGCTTATAAACAAGCTCGGTCTATTGTTCCTCCATATTCTAGCTTGAAGGGGGATGTCACATGGAGAAACATATGTGGCAAGCAAGTGTTTTCAGCATCTGCATAAATTTGTGTTTTAGTAAAAAGAGGAGGGGAGTCTGTACATAGGATAGGTTTTATCCTCTTATCATATAACTTTCCATCAGTTTTATCTCTTATACCATAATGTGTATATAGAGCATGTATGTGAATGTAAAGTGTGTATTAAGATGCAATAAAACCAAAATTTTACACATTTTTTCACTTTCCCCATTGTAGATTTAGAAAAACATGGGACATGGCCGTTTAGTCTAGTTGTGCACGTCACAGACGAAGGTGATGGTTCCTAAGTAGTTCCGATGAGCTTTGGCTTATGAAGTCAGACCATACAGATAGAGGAAGTCGAACAAAAGTGTTTTGGATTTTATGGTTGAGCGTTTTAATGCAAGAACATAGGAGGGTCGGTTAGTTAGTTTAAAGGATGACCCAAAAGTTTATTTATGGCAGAAAATGTCAAGAATTAGTGTGGTTTAAAAGGTGATTAAATTTGTGCTTGCCAACTTTTGTCTATTGTTCTCTCTCCATCAAAATTCTTGATTCCTGAAGCCATTGAACCTTAGTTCTTGGGGAGTATTATATATTAGTACATAAGTTTACTTTGATATACTTATTTTTACCATGCAAGGCATAATCGAGCAGTGAATATAAGAATTTGAAATCGTTAAAATGGACTAGTATCATGTTTTTGAACTACTGCTTTGACTTAGACTTAAAACTGATAAGATGTTGCTAGTTCTTTGGATATTAGAAAAACGTAAAAAGGGTAATGATAAATCTTTTAAAATTGAATGAAGCAAACTATAGGTCCATGGGTTGGTTTTGCTTTGTTTTATTTTTTTATTTTGATTTTCTTGTTTAAATAATGAATGAAGGATTAACAAGGACGCGATTGCATAGTGAAAAAAACATATATAGAGAGAATCAGTCTCTAATTTTGTTGTTTGTAAATATTGTTGTTCCATTTAGTAAAAAATGTTGTTTTATTAGTATAAATTTGTTGTTATGTAATATATTGTTTATTTTGTAAGAAATTATGTTTCATAAATAATATTGTTCCTTTCAGTAAAAAGTATTACTCTATTTATATAAATGAGTTGTTCTGTAATGTGTTGTTCACTTCATAAGAAATGTTATTATGTAAATAATGTTATTCTTTCTAGGTAGTAGTGTAGTTTTATTTTTATAAATGTGCTCTTCTATAATATGTTATTCACTTCGTAAGAAGTATTATTCTGTAAATAATGTTGTTTCTTTAATAAAAAGTGATGTTGCATTTACATAAATATATTGTTCTATAATGTGCATTTGATTTCGCAAGAAATGCTATTGTTTTAAAAATGTTGTTACTTTTAGTAAGAAGCATTATTGCAATAACATAAATGTGTTGTTCTATAATATACTGTTCAATATATTCCATAAATAATGTTATTTTGTTTAGTAAGAAGTGTTATTTAATATACAAGTGTGCTATTTTGTAATATATTGTTCACTTTGTAAGAAATGATATTTGGTAATTAATGTTGTTTATTTCAATAAAAAGTGTTGTTCCGTTCATACAAATGTGCAGTTTTGTAAAAACCTATTGATTTTGTAAGAAATGCTGTTTAGACGCGGTGACAGTTTTGTAAAAAGTGATATTCATTTTTATAAAATATGCTATTGATTTTGTAAGATGTATTGTTTAATATGCAATGAAACTCCTGTAAGAAGTGCCATTTATTTTAGTAAGAATGTGATATTTCATTTGTACAAATGTGATGTTTTGTAAATTGTTGTTCATTTTGAAAAATATATTATTCTAAACACTGTAACAGTCTTGTAAGAAGTGTTATTCATTTTGTAAAATGTGTTGTTTTAGATACAATGACATTTTTGTAAATAAGGTCAAAGTGAGGGAGTAGGGAGGTGTACCAAGTGTACCATAGAGCTACTCTATAGTATATAATCCAACTAAGCCCAAGTTTTACTTAAAAGCATTTGCATGCTATTGGTTGAAGTGTTTTATTTTTATTTTTATTTTCTAAAAAATCACCATTTTTAGTTGAAGTGTTTTTTTTTTCTTTGTATTTTTCTTAAAAAGCATCATTTTAGCTTAAATTGAAGTCACTAGGTACTAAATGAAGTTTTTGGTCAAGTAGGGTTGCAGATTTGAAATCTTTCCAAATTGCCCCTGAATGGATAGAAGGATAATTTATGATAGGAACTAATTTTTATTTAGGCATCAAGAAGATAAATTTATAGGAATTTAATAGGGAAATGGTAATTTGACTAGTAAAAGTGTAAAAGAATTGTTGGTTTTAGTAACTATTTGTAAGAATTATATGATTATTATTTCTTTTGGTACTCAAAAGAGAGATATAGGGAAAATGAAAGGATTAACTAGGAATAGTAGAAACATATGCTTAAGTGAAGGAATGTGCCATAGGCATCCGATCATAAGGAACAACAATAAGTGTATATCAGTAAAACATTACCCAGCATATGTGCATATACTGAATCTAGCTTAATAAAGTTGGGTAGAGGACCAGAAGACTACACAAGGTAATAGTAGTATGAGAACAATTGGGTAGCATAGTAAGATATTTTATTTGTTCTGTCATAATAGTTAGTATAGCACAGTGAACATCATGGAGTTCATCTTCCAACGTGGATGAGCAATAGGGAAGAAAGCAACCATCATGGAAGATAGGCAGAGCAATAGTGCTTATCGAGAGCCATGATGCAGCACCCAAATTAGAAAAGGATTGCTAGGCCACATCAATGATAAAATAGTAGGATTACATTTAACCTGAAAGGCAAGACATGTACTAAAAGAGTGGCAAAGAGGGTTTAGTGGCTTGTAAGGAAAGGTAGATTGAATAATTTGGTAGTCCTATGCTAAAAAATGAAGTTAAACAAAAGTATCCCTCATGGCTATTAGAGACTGGATATGAAATGGAGCATGTCAAAACACATACTCATTTTTCCCAATGCACAAAGTCCAAAGAGGGAAACTAAGCAATAAAACCAATCCACTTTCCTTTTAGGGTTGTTGACCAAACTTGAGTAGAATTAAGCCAAGTCAAAAAAAGATGCATTCCTATTTCGTCTGCTGAATTACAATGAGGGAAAGTTAACGTGGAAAGGATACCATAAGAAGCAAGATTAACTGACTTAGAAAGTACTTAAGGAGGCATTTCCAAAGAAAAACTTTGAATTTTTTTAGAAATGTTGAAGGCTTATATTCACCTCAAGACAGTCTACAAAGCTTGATTATCAATGGGCATCTTTGAAGTAGCAGCCATCTGAAGAATAGAAGCACATTTATTTATGATTTCCATGGCATACACATGCTTTGTAGTGAAAGTGCCTAGATCTCTACTAGACCAAAATATGGAGTCTTTTCAAGTAGAAGAGGATGGAAAAGGAAGTACATAGATCCTAAATCGAAAACAAAGAGTGAGATAATGAAATAGTTGGGACATCCAAATTTGCTCTAATAAGATCAAAGGCGCAGAGATGTCGAAACTTAGGGAACACTTGAAGGTACACAGTTAATTGTTTGTGAAAGACATTAGGGATCCAATTGTCTTTCTATACTCTATTGGATCGACATTACTTATTTTCCAACATATGTATGGCATGGGATCTTTCATCCATGCAGGAGACTTTGCCACTGAAGGGACACATTCTTAGTAAGCATGACCCATCATATACGTTGAGAATTTCCATATTTTCTCATGATCACCTTACACACTACTTTTCCCAAATCACTAGTAAATATGAGCCATAAAGTCTTAGCCAATAAAGCTTAGTAGAAGAGCCAATGGCCCTTTATCCTAAAAATTCCCAATTATTTGGAAGTATTAAAACTCCTCACTACTTCTTATGCATAGTTTTTTATGCATGAGATCTCGACCATTGAAAATGAATAATTTTTAGGTAAGGAATATGTAAAGCTGTTCATGACCTTAAAGATAGACATGACATAGATGGGTGGTGAAGCAAGGGAATAATGAATTAGGGTTAATTTTGCTAACATTATTTAAAATATTCCACTTCTAGCTTTCAAGTTTATGCTTAAACTTGTTAGCTAGAAATTGATAGGACACTGATTTAGACATACCTTGCGATAGGGGAAGGCCGAGACAATGAAGAATCTATATTGATTAAAAAAGGAAGAATATAAAAAAATTTTCTTCGTGCATGAATAGAGACCTTGTGGCTGAACATCCATTTTGGTTTTTGATAAAGAACTTTATGTTTGGCCATAGAAGAATAAAGGTGCAATACTTAGAAAGGTGCTGAATTGTTGTAGATGTTGCTTAGAAAAAGATAAGGTAGCTTTAAGCAAAATCAAATGATTAACAAGCGGCCTATTTGGGCTAGCTCAAAGCTTAGTAGAAACCCATCAGTTTGTAATGAATTGAGGTAGTTTAAGAAAACTTTTACATAGAGAATAAATAGATAAAGAGATAATAAGTCTTCCTACCAAATCCTCACAATTGAGGGAAACCAATCCATAGTACTTTTATTCACTAGAATAGAATATAAAGTTGTAATCATACATTGCATAATGAGATGTACCCAGAGATCTAGAAATTGCATGGCTAGACCAACTTTTCAATAAAAGACAATTGCAATTTGTCATATGCCTTGTGCATGTCCAATTTCAGAATTGCTTTGTATCCACATGTACTTGTAAATGAGCAGTATGGTTGGCCACATGCAAGAGCTCATGAGCAATAATAATATTATCTTGTATTGAGTATCTAGGAACAAAAGTATTCTAATTCTCGAATATGGGAAAAATAAGAAAGGCTTCAGCTGATTTACCAAGACCTTAATAATGACCTTGTATAAGTTATTACATAGGCTAATAGGTAATAGATCGTTAATAATCGAGACTTCTTTAACTTTGGGAATCAACATGATAAAGGAAGAATTAATTTGTTTAGAAGCCTACCATAATTTAAAAACATAAGGGTGGCCTCTATGGCCAAGGCACCTAAGATGGGCTTGAATCTCTTGAAGACAACTAGCTGAAAACCATTTGGCCCTAAAGCTATGTAGTTCCCTTAATCAAACACTACTTCCTAAATTTCTTCTAAGGTAAACAAAATTACAATTTGAGATCTTTGGGTAGCTATAAGGGTGCATTTAATAGAAGCACACAACTTATTTTGAGCTTAGGAGCATGGAGTAAGAGGATCATAAAAAAGAACTTTAAATTTATTATGGATGAGAGTTTGAATCATGTTAGATCCAACAACTGATTTGTTCTAGACTTCTTTAACTATAGTTTTACATTGAGGACGACTTAGCTAGAAAGCCTAAAATCTATTAGGCCTATTGTGAAAATAAAAAGTGGGGTGTGAATCCAAAAGCAGAGGAGGGTGATTCAATTTCTAGATGCTTAAATTGATCACTTTGAATGAAGGTGCCAAATCAAGCCAATCGACAGTAAAAAAAACTGTATCAAGGACTTCAAGCACTGTATCTTCATTAGATTGGCCATTTCTCTAAGTAAACTGGGGCCTTCCACGTGGTAGATAAATCAAGTTATGATCAACTATAAATTGGTGAAGATATTTTACTTTAGGGGAAAAAGAGGCATTCATCCCAGTCTTTTCAAAAGCAAAAAATACTTGATTAAAACCACTAATTAATAATAAAGGCCTGGGATACGGCCGAAGAATAGAATATGAGTCTAGGTGGTTGGCCTTCTATGAACCAAAGGTTGACCATAGACACATCCTAGTAACTAGAATTACTTAGATTATCTCTTACTTAGCATAGAATCAAGTGAGGATCCTTATAAATGACTACACAAAAAACATCAACTTTCCAATCAAGCTAAAGGCCTCATTTATGCTCTATCGATTTTACAAAATAATATTTAGAGTAGCCTATATTGGCTAATTTGAAAGGTACCTTTGAAGCATGATGTTTAGTTTCCATGAAAAAAGCAATATCTCACTGATGGTGATCCAAAAGGGACTTTAGATGGTGAATTGCCACAGGGCATGCAAGACTATAGCAGTTGTAGCTCAAGAGTATTTAGATGAGAAGAACCAAAGCCACTTTTAACACTGGCATGTAAGCCCTGTTTAATCCTTCTCAGAGGTTAGCACATGGTATAATTATCGTCATTGCTATAGACATATTTAAGTCATATTAGTCCTGGTGGCATAATATTGTTAGGAAGTCTTGTTTGCAAGGGAGTAGGAACCATAAATCCAATGGAAGTTTTTGAATTGTCCTTGACAAGTGCAGACATAGAATCCCTTATATAATCACTTTCAAAACATGAGGTAGGAACAACCTAAAGTCTTTTAGATTCAAAAGCATTGAAGCCTATGTACTTTTCATTCTTCCAACTATCATTGCCTTTTTTAAGTCTAAATGAGAGTCGAGGGAGCAACTAGGAACTATGAGCCCATATGTTTAACTTTAATTTCTTAGTTAGGGCATAAATTGAAGCGTTATCTTCATTAATATCTATCAAATAAACAAACTCATAAAGCCTCTTTTGAGCGTTTGACACTCTCAATGTAGAGTATCTTGCCTTGAATAAAAATGAAGATAGGAGAAAGGAAGCATTAGCCAGGATGTAACCTTTAAACTTGCTTTTGAGAACATGAGAGGGTGAGGGTGAAATTGTTGCTTCACATTGTGGTTCATCGCTAGTCAAGCCCTCCACAATATTCCAATCAAATAGTCTTAAGCTTACCTCCTCATAGTTATTTACCAAGCCTAGAGAATAGTCAACAAATGTCATGCTGTGACATTTAGAAGAATTTGAGTCCTAGCTAAGGGATTGTTTGATAGGGTTGTCAGGTCAATCTATTGTTGTTTGTTTTATATTGCCAATATTACCCAAATTTTGAGAACCAAGTTGGCTGGTGACAATGTGGCTGTAATTTGTTGTCAAAGGATAATTTGTTACCCATCAATTGTTCATCTTTGTAAACTTGATCTCATGATCACCCTCACACTTCTTGATTTTGTTAAGTCAAGTCACTATCTGGAATGTTTTTCGTACCTACAAACCTAATTGCCCCTTGATGACCTTGGTTATCTTGAGTAATAGGGTTGTCATTACAGGCGAGAGTGACCAAGTTGCCTACATTACTTACAAACCTTGAAAATTTGCTCATATTTCATTTGTATACAATATAGTTTCACCCGTGGATCTTGGATATAGTAACCTATGACCAAGGGTTCTGTAATATTGATCCTGACCTTTGTATACACTAACATTTATCTCTTAGAAAGATAAGCCAAAGAAGTGATTTGCCTATTGTATCATTTAATAAATGCTAGTCAAAGAAACTTATCATGATACATAAAAATGTCACATCAAATGTGGATAAATGTTACAATAAGCATGTAGCATCATTTCTTTCAAATGTCACTTAAACTTTAAGTGACACTAAATTTATAGAATTGATTTTAGTCATAGAAGTGAACTAAAACAGAGGCATGTTGAAAGTTATGTGCATTAAATGGAATTCCAAGATTAAATTGTTGAATTAGAATGAGTGCACCATCCACACTCCAAGTGGTAAAAGAACTAAAATTGAGGAAATCTTCGCATTTTGAAACCCTTAAGATGGAATCTATTTGATCCAATATTGTTAAATATCTATAAAATCACTTAAAATTGATGGGATTCATTAAAACATCTATGCATAAATTCAGTAGAGAATCAGCACTAGTTTTGCACCTTGATCAATAATCAATTCTGTAAATTTTCCTTGTTACTCTCATGTGGCTCTAAGCTGAGAGAGAGGAGCAAATTGTACCTCAGCATTCTATTTTTGACATGAGGCTATCTCCAGCCGCCATGACTACAACAAATGTATTTTTTATGACATTTTTCATATGTTGCAATCAGTTGAAAAAATGTCACAAGAGAGTTGTTGTAACATTTTTGCTGAGAGTCGCATAAGTGTCAATGTGATATTTTAACAAATGTTATCATAAATTAATTTTTTGTAACTTTTTGGAAGTATAATTCTATTAATTATCAATGACATTTACATATGTTAAAATAAGTCAGATAATGTCAAACTTATAATGACATTTTTCTACTGTCACATTAATAGAATCTTCAGTGACATTTAATTTATGTCAGTATTCATCTTCGTATTTGCTCAATATATAATGCAAATGTCATTATATATCCTTTTTCTCTTCCACTAATAATAATAATAATAATAATAATAATAATAATAATAATAATAATAATAATAATAATAATAATAATAATAATAATAAATTTTGAGAATAAATAAAATATTAATAAATACTAAAAGAGTGACACCAAGTTATCTAAAATATAATAAATATAAGAAGCACCAAAGCACCTAACTATTTACATGAAGAACCTGAGTACGAGAAACAAGCATAAAGTAATAGGGGCAACTAATCTTAGAACTTATCCTACAAGTGCTTAAAATAGTAGAACATAGAAATATTTTATAAGATAGAGTGCTTGATGGATCATTCCAATGTCAACGCATATCTGCAAAGGAAAACAAAGGGAAAAAATCTTATTTTAACTAGGCAATGATATCAAGGAGTAAAAAGGCTAACAAATTTTGAATCAATTACCTAAGCAAAAATTTCTGATTTTGTCCCAACATTGGTAGATTAACCATGAGTATTGTCAACATTTGAAGCCAAAAAGCAAGTTAAATTTTGGCTATCATTAATAAAAAAACTTCAATGGTAAGAGATATATTATTACTTCAATACTAAATAAAAACAGAGAAGCCATGACATTGAGAAAGCCCATGCATCAACAAACACCTATTGCAAATACAAAATCATGCCAAAATATGACTAACAGACCAAGTAGAGAATCAACATAAAACAAACAACCCTGCACAATGTCCGCAATAAATCTAGCAAAGAATTCTCCCAAAACTGCAACTATATCTAATAGATAATAAAGTAAAAACAAAAAGCACCAACCTCAAGAAGACTGTTGGAACCCAAAATTCAGACCACAAAATTCAGACTACCGCACAACAATGACCAACAAGAACAATAGCAGGGTATTTGCATTAGTATTTGATTTTGGCCTTTGCATTGGTACTTTGTAACTTTTCACCCAACTCTTTGGTTTTAAGCTTTAAGGATGCTATCTCGACATCATAACTCTTCATCTTAGTCTCATACTAATTACAATTACACAATGTTCACATTCAAATTCATAATTGGCCCCTAATTATATTTGAGACTCAATTTTTAATAAAAGTTTTGTTTCTATCTTTTACAAATTGTATTGGTAGGAACCTTAAATTAACATTTTAATTTCTGAAAATAACAAAACAAAAAAAACAAGAATTCGAACCACAAAAAAAGAAAAGAAAAGAAAACTATAGCTTAAAGACAAGGAAAGGGATGAAAGGTGTAAAACTTTAAGGAAAACTAGGAAGAGGTTATTTTGCTTGATTAGTGAACATACCTGTCTTGAGGTTGAGTTATCAATGCATCTTTTCTCAAGTTCTGTCAACATATCTACTTTATCTAGTGCCATTGCATGCTTTCCTTCTACTTCTTGTTTTTCTTACCTTAGTTGCTCATTTTGATGCACGATATCAAGATATGGCTTCTTAAACATGTTGGGAGAAACTCCAAAACCCATTCCACGAACACTTCCATTTTTTTCTGGTCCAAGAACTTGAGATAGTACATCTATTTCAATTGGAGCAAAATCGTCTAACTGGGCAGAGGGTTCACCTTCAGTATTTATAGCTTATGCATTCATAGGATGTTCAATCTTCTCCTATATTATATCAAATTTAGAAGTAAATAATTTTTATTGGAGAAGAATTTATTATAGATATAAACGAGATATATGCATTGCTAACAGTCCTGTTGGCCCTTGAGTTCTTTGTGGTGTTGAAGGAGTTGCTGTAGAAACAAATATACTTGAGTTTTTATGTATCATAAGTGTAGAAGTATGTATGATAGTAAAACAAGGTACAAAGTACACAATCAGTATAAAACATAGTACTTATTATCTGCATTGCCATCACCATTCATGCTTGTTTCAACACCTCCAAAGGATGTTATGTCATGGTCAACTACAAATCCATGTAACTCTATTTGGCTATTGGCATATGGATTCTTTTGATCAAATTCCTTTCCACCATGTGAATATTGTAGACAATTAGGCTGAGATGGAACTTAAGATTCAGCAGGTGCAAGTCGATTAGGTGTAGCATTGTCAACACTTGCTACTTTTTTGGGAGCATCTACTACGTTTTTCTTTTTGTTTTTCTGTATCCTTTTCAACATTTTGTGCATGTCACAAAAACAGCAAACATTCACTCTTCAGTAGTGAAAAGCAAAATAGAAGCAACATGTATAGATGGTCAAATGTCGTATTCCTTTTTGGGAGAATGAAAATTCAGAAATAATCATGATAGCTAGTCCCAGGCAATAAGAGACGACTTAGTCTTTGAAGCACTAGACTGCTGTTTCTAAAAGGGCTATAGTGGTTGATCAGTAATATAAACTATGGTAAATAAATCAAACAAAATAAAATAATTAATTAAGTTTCAGCCGACTCGTTACTCCTAATAGAATTGGTTCCTTGCCAAAAATTTAAACTCTAAAGATGAGTGAAGAAGATAGTAGTATGAAAAATTAGGTGAAGGCTAATCTCACTTTCCCAAAAGACTAAAATGAGACACCCAAGAAAGGAGCTACATGTTTGTTCCCAGCCCATTAGTATTAAGCAAGCATTAAACCAAGTTAAGCTAGAGTTGTAAGAACCTATTGTAAATATATAGTAAGAATTCGAAATATTACCTAAACACATGCGAGCAGTAACAAAAATGAGAAGAAAAACACAGACCAAAGACTTAATGCATCTTGAAATGTAAGAAGAACAACCATATGGTACTTTCAGCCTTTTTAGAACTCTAAAAGGCTTGCTTTTTCTCAGTATTTGACATTGAATAGGAAGCACGAGGGAGAAGATATTTGTTATTATTTTTCTTAATTGGGTGAAGATCCTGCCTTATTCCCATTTCTTGAAGGTCAATACGTGCTTTCAAGTTTTCTTTTGTCTTCCCCTCTAAGTTAAATAGTCTGGCTAGTACATTGTTGCACACATTCTTCTCAATGTGCATGACATCTAAATTATGTCGAAGTAAGTTATACCTCCAATACAGCAACTCATAAGATATGTTCTTTTTTTTTTCATCCCTCATTTGTATCAACAATAACTCCATCTCCATTTGGCACTTCAATTTCACCATGTAGTTGCAGCCAAGCTTCAGATCCATTTATAGGGACAAGGGCATCTCTATTCTCTAGTGCCCCATTAAAGTGTCTTTTGTTTCATCAAAATTAATGGTTAAAAGGTAAAAATCTACGGTGACCAAGAAAACAGAATTTCCTTCCATTGTTCAACCATTTCGAGTAAATTTTAAAGCCACATGAAGGGCATCCAAACTTATCATTAACATTCTAGCCAGATAAAACACCATAAGTAGGGAAATCATTAATAGTCCACATCAAAGCTAAATACATTTAGAAAATATTTCTTCCATGTGCGTCATATGTACCAATGCCATTTTTCCATAGCTCATTTAATTCATCAATCAAAGGCTACATAAACATATCAATCTTATCTCTTGGTGACTCTTTGCCTGGAATAAGTAAGGACAAAATGAGAGAGGATTGTCTCATACACATCCAAGGTGGAAAATTATAGACTATTAAAGTGGCATGCCAAATGCTATATGTGTTGTTCATCATTTGGAATGGATTAAAACCATAACTAGCTAACCCAAGCCTAACATTTCTGGGATCTGTAGAAAAAACTTTAAATTGATCATTGAAATTCTTCCATGTAATGGTGTCAGCCGGGTGTCATAATTTATCATCTTTTGCATGCTCATCAAAGTGCTACTATATTGAAGTTGCTGTTTTAGAGCACATGAACTACCTTTGGAGTCTTGATATTAAGGGAAACCACCGCAATATCTTTTTTGCTTTTACTTTTTTGCTTGTTGATGCGGTATCCTACCTTGATGCACTAGATATCAAACACTTGTTTTCATGTGCCGTTTCCTTCCAGAACAACATATAGTTGTTTGGACAAACATGAATTTTCTCATAATCGAGACCTAAATCATTGATTAGTTTCTTTACCTCATAACTTGATTTTGGAAGTCTGTTTCCCTTAAGTAAAGTCTCCCTTAATGTGTCCAATAACTCTGTAAAGGATTTATTGCTCTATTTATACATGCACTTCTTGTGGAAAAGATCTAAAATAAAGGATAATATGTTGTGCTTCCAACATCCTTTAAATAGCTCTTTATCAATTTCTTTCAACAACTCATAAAATTTGAATGTTTCTTCATTTAACTTTACCATGTTTGGTTTAAAACTATGATCATCATCCTTGGAGAGGCCGCCTTCAAAATTACTATGCCCCATAAACATATCCTCCATAAATTCACGTAAGTGGAATTGTCCTGCTAGTCCATTTTTACAATCAACTGTTATTGTTACTTGCGGACTAGAAACACCATCTTCCCCATGGTGATCCCAATAAGTATAACTTGGAGAAAACCCATGATCTAGTAGGTGCTCCACAAGGGCTTTTTGAGTAACTTGCACCAAGGTAATGCACTTTTTACAGGGGCATGGTAGTATAACATCTCTTAAAGACTTACAAGCAAACTCCAAAAAGATTGCAACTCTTTGCAAGTACGTTGCACTTACTTTGCGAGACTCCTGTATCCAACTTTTGCCCGTGCAAATAATTCTAAAAATTGCACATAATTCAAAGAATATAACCATTCATAACTGGTATACATGCTTCAATTATATATACTATTAGAAACCCAAAAAATGGATTACATTTCTATTTTTGAAGGTGGATAGTTGCATGTAGTTAGGGAAAGGAACCTAGAATGAACATGTGTCAGGTTTGTATTGTATACAATTGAAATCTGTAACTTTTGGTACGGACTGTTAGCAATGCATATATCTTTGTGCTTTCATGTTGACTTTGCTTTCATCAAACCTAGTTAATTTATGTTGTTCTTATGAAATTATTAAATAAATTTGCTTAGTAATGGCATACATGAATTGTTGTTCAATGTGGAATAAGAAAATTTTTCAATAGGTGTATACAAAACCAAAATTTTCAATTAACTTATCTATAGAATTGTGGTTACTAGTAAGAAAGCTAGACTATAGTTTGACTTTTGAGTTAAAAGACTTATTTTGGGCTAATGTTTATGGAATAGGTGTGGTTTTGAATTTGTTTATGTTTGAAACAAGAAAATTTGGTTTATGGTCTTAAATTGAAGTCTTTCCCTAAAAAACTTATTGCTGTTGGATTATTGTAGATTTTAGAACTCAATTTCAGGCGTGATTTTTAATGTCACATGGTTATTCATGGGAATGTCTCAAACTTTCTTAACAAAAAGGTGGGTTTGTTTATTTAGAACATATCTAAAAGCATTGGCCATTGTCCATTCAAGAGAAATTGTCATTGAAGTTTTGGAACTAGGATTATCCTAAATGGTCAAACATGGGGTTGATTTTTTGTTGTTGAGTTTGTCTCGGTTTGAATCTTTGCACATAGGTTTTATTTTATATTAGGGTATGTTATGAGTGTTTTTGAAAATAAAGGGCTAGTATATATAAGTCTAGTGCTTTTTTTATGGTTCTATAGGCATTCAATAGAATTGGGTTCAAAGAGCAGTTCTATGTATGTCATGTGAATTCTATTTTAAACCTTACATATGAGTTACTTTTGGTGTTTAAGGTTATCAGATTTGTTCAGGAATTCTAGAGGCAAATTAGAGTAAGTCCTACTAAAAATTGATTTGCTACTATTTTTGAAAATGTTCTTCAGTTCTTGTATGCTATTGTATAGTTGTGTTGTGAATGTGTGCTTGATTTTCGAAAGCTAGGCTACCTCAATTATTAGTGAGGATAGTGAGTGTGAATACGTAAAGTCATAACCAAGGTAGGGCTACGACAATATACAGCTTTGTATAGCTCTGATGTAATTCTTTTACTGTTCAAAGTCCAACTTTACCTATGTTTATAATCTCATACAAGTTTCTCTAATGCATGCAGGCTTGGCTACCAGAAGATTAGTGGACTTGTTGTTGTAGTATTGATAGTGAAGTATATAAGTAATTATCAAGTAAGTGCAGCTATAGCTATATTTGTTAGTCTAGTTATACTTGGTGGTATTGAGGATGAAATATTCATGTAATCTAAATCTTAGAAATTTGATACACATCACATTATACAACTTGAAATCAAATTGAATTCTATATTTGCACAGTTCCATTAATAACTAAATGATATGTTTACATAAAATTAGTTCAAGGGAAATTACCGACAAAACTAACTCTGTAGAAGAGAAGTGTTTAGCAACATAATTTTGGGTGGCTTTATATCAGCCAGTTAATGAGGATGAAGATCATCTGTTGATACAATGCCAGGTAACAAAATAGTTATGTGATGCAATCTATAAATGGTGGAATGTCATTTTTTTAGAGGGCATCTAGGAAAAAAAACCTTGTGCTACTTGTCAATCTATCTGCAAATGCAAATACTGGGATGGCTTGAAATACTATGGTGTTAGTTGTTTTAGAGGAGAAGAAAGAAGCTGACAACAGTAATGAAAACTTAAATGTTGCAAATGCCTCATTCTCTCGTACAAGTTTTTCATATATGATCACCAAAAGAGAGAAATCATTTCAGCTAGGATAGAGACATATAGTTGTAAACGTTTTTGGGATGTAAATCTTGTTTCATGCCACTATGTGTTCTTTTAATGTATAATTTGCAGTTTCAAAGCAAATAACAAAGATGATGTGTGTTTGCATGATTTTCTCAATTACTTGATTTTTTTATTCTCAATATCAAATTTTCAATTTCAATTAAGAACTAATTATCTTTATCATCTCAGAATAGATTTTGTGGAAAAGGCCAAATAAATATCTTTAAAAATTTTAATATCTTTAAAAGTTTTCTCATTCAATTTCAAATGTTATATGTATATCATGTAGAGTGCTACGGTATTAAACTATTCCATCAATTACAAGATGGGCTTGTTGGATAAGATGATACTTGTTTCTCCCTTTGCATTATTTCAACTTTGACTAGACCTTTATTAAATCACATGCTAGTGTCACTCTTAAAATAAATATGTCAATTTAGAGGGTTCGTGGCAGTTATTGCTATATCCAAATCCTTCCCAATGTATGTTAACCGGCCCCATAGGTAGTGGGCACTACTTGCTTACTTACTCATTCGTAGTGAATTCAAAAAATTAAGATTTAACAAATCAATGCTATTAGTTGTTCTTTTTTTTTTTTATAAACACCTTTCCTTCTCTATATGTTCTTTATAATTTCTCAAAGCTTTTATGTGGTGTAATTATTTAAAGAGTTTATTCCAAATATTATAATTGTCCTATACTCCCTTTATTCCTTACGCATATATTATTACATTTGATTAGGTATCATAATTAATAACAAGAATACAAATACTAATTACTACTACTACTACTACTACTACTAGTGTCATACATATCACGTGCGTATACTTAAAGATCACTAAATTACATTTTAACACAAATTAAAAATTGAGCTTACATTAACAAAAAAAAAATGTATGAATTATATACAATGAGTCATTGTTACTTGTAAACTAAGTTGGTTGCAACTGTCCTCACACCTAAAGTGATATTTTTACCGGTACATAAACACATGTCACAAAAAATATAATTTATTGTGATAGTTACATGAAGTGTCATTTAAGTATTATGTTATAGATTTATTGTGGCATTTATGAAAAATGTTACCATCAAAATGTCACTAAACCTACTTTTTGTTCTAGTGCACTAACTACAATGGTGACAAAACATAGAATGAAGAGATACGACCTGAGCTTAGGAATAACAAAAAACAAGTAACCCATCGACACTTGGAGAGAGAAACAAGATCCAGACATCAAGTACGGTAGTTCATAAAATACTGAGAGCTAATAATGCGATTCAACTTATGTCGTAACTTCCAAAATGGAGAGATGAACACTAAGGGCTTGGAAAAAATTGGGGAAAAAGCCAAGAAGTGGTAAAAATAGAGAGATTCAACAAATAAAGGGGTCAAATTTAGGAGAGACGCTATTAAGAAAATGTGAATTTCCAACTTCCATTTTCCAACGGTTTAATGTTGGAAATTCAAATTTTTCAATGGGAGCCCATGGGAAATAGGTACATTGGCAAATCATGCATTGAAAAAAAATTCCATCGGCCGAAGAGTTTGTTGTTAGTATTTGCCAACGATTAGCCATTGGAAAATGAGCAATTGAAAATTTATAATGGTCTAACCTCATAGAAGTTTTTCTAGTGGTTGAACGGTTTTCTACCAGTTGTGGTTGTTGGAAAATTCCAAAATATCGATGCCTTAAGCCAATGGAAAATTCCAACGGTTAGGTTGTTGGAAACACTTGTTTAATATATATATATATATAACTCATGATAATATATTTTATATTTACTAAAAGCATATTTTATATTTTATATTCACTAAAAATTATATTTACCAAAATCATATTACTAAAATTATGTTTACTAAGATTATATTAGTTCAAAAAAATTATATTACTAAAGTTATGTTTACTAAAATTATATTTTATATTTTACTAAAATATACTAAAATTAATTAAAAATTTCAAAATTAAAAAAATCATTAAAAGTTCAAAAATAAAGCACAAAATTCACTAAAAGCTCAAAATTAGACACAAAATTCACAAATTTGAAACCGGTTCTACAATAAAATAAGATTAAACACCAAATCAACATGATTCAAAAAAATGAAACTCACAACCGAATGTACAAAATCATGCACCAAACTCATAATTGGATCTACAAAATAAAAAGCAAAACGAAAAATGAAATCAAACTCGAAATCACTTAAGAGGCGAGGAGATGACAAGGAGGCAAATGGTGAACGGTGAGGTGGCGAGGAGGTGAGGTGAGGTGAGGTGCATGGGGTTAGGTAAGGTGCCGAGGCCAAGGAGGCCGAGGACATTGGACACTGTTAGCGAGGAGAAGGCGAGGTGAGTGTGGATGGAGGGTGAGGCGGGTGAGGAGAGGGATGAGAGATTTGGCCAGATGAGAGATTAGAGATGAGAGAGAAAAGTGAGTGAGGCGGCTGTTTGATGAGAGATGAGGGTTTTGATATGGGTTAGGTTAAGGGGTTGTGTTATATGATATGGACTTTTATGGGCTTATATATATATATATAATCATATAAATATACGATATATATAAATAATTTCACATATATGTATATGATATATAAATCATATGTATTTTTATGATATATTATATACGTACCATACATCATATTATTATTATTATTATTATTATTATTATTATTATTATTATTATTTAAAAAATATTTTAAAAAATATTAATTTAATTTATAAAATTATAAAATTTATTGATTGAATAGAAATTTTTTGAAACGGTTTTTGCATTGGAAATTTCCCACGGCCTAGCAGTTGGAAGTTGAAATTTTGAAATTTCTAATGGTTAGGTTACCAATGGTTAACAAGTTGGAAATTTTCAACGATCAAGCCGTTGGAAAATTATCAATCTCCCATTTCCCACGACTCATTTCATTTGAAAGAAATTTGGCTGTTGAAAAATTCATGTTTTTTTGTAGTGAGATACGAGATTTTAGAATGATTTTATGGAATTGTACGCATGAGATTTTGGAATGATTTTATGGATTTGTAGGGAAAAGGTAGGATTCAGGATACACGAATATAAGAAACACAAACAATTAGGGATTCATCTAAATTCAGGAAAAGGGGTATCGCCTCTGGAACAAAGAAATTGGATAGAAAAGAGACATAAGAGGAGGTTTCCAGGGACAAATTATAGAAGTTAGAAGGATTATTCCAACTAAAGGTAGAAATGGGGGACAAGGTCTCCCGTGGGAAAGAGACGCCTCGCAGAGCACGGTTCAGTGAGTTTCTGAGTAAGGATCAATCTGCTATTATCAAACTTAAATCATATGATTATTGATATCTTAGATATTAAGAAGTCTGAAAAGCAATTTAAAATTTTTTTTTCAAAAGTATCTCTAACAACATTTTTTTTTTGCACTGGGTAAGTTAAAATGTTTTTTAAAAAATTATTCAAATAATTAGTACATCTATATAATAATATTAAGCTTGAAATAACATCGGTTAAAAAAATAAAATAAAAATAAGGCAAAATAATGCATTAGGATCACTACTAGAAAAAGCCGATTTAGCGACGGTCATTAGCGACGGCTTGCCGTCGCTACATAAGACATAGCGACGGCAGACCGTCGCTAAATGGTCCGTTGCTAATCTACTCGCCGCTAATTTATTAGCGACGGTTACCGTCGGTAATTAGCGAATACGTCGCTACCGAGACCGTCACTAATTTTTCGGTGGTCAGTCGGCCGGCAACTTAACGACCTGTTGCCGTCGCTAGTTAGTGACGAGTAGCCGTCGCTAGTTAGTGACGCGTAACCGTCGCTAGTTAGTCGAAGTTAGTGACGCTAGTTAGTCACCGTCGCTAGTTAGTGTGTAGCCGTCGCTAGTTAGTGACGCGTCGTCCGTCGCTAGTTAGTGTAGCCGTCGCTAGTTAGTGACGCGTAACCGCTAGTTAGTGACGCATAGCTAGTTAGTGACGCGTCACCGTCGCTAGTTAGTGACGCGTACGCCGTCGCTAGTTAGTGACGCGTAGCCGTCGCTAGTTAGTGACGCATAACCGTCGCTAGTTAGTGACGCATACCCGTCGCTAGTTAGTGACGCGTACCCGTCGCTAGTTAGTGACGTGTTGCCGTCGCTAGTTAGTGACGCTTTGCCGTTGCTAATGTCTGCTAATAATTTTTTTCACCTACCTTCCTCTGTACGTGTTTATTCCATACAACCCAAACACAAAAGTTGCTCCCAATAATCAATTGTAACGTGAAACACGTCCAAACATCAGAAACATCACAATTGATATTTAGAATGCATATAGTGTCACAATGTATTTTTGGCATCTCTAAAATGTTAATAATTATAGTCAAACAAGTTAATGGAATATATTTCTACCATAATGACAACCAGTTTTATGACTATTAGTACCTAACCATCAGCCTCTGATGCAGCTGGCGGATTCTTCCCTATTGCTTGCCAAATGGCTGCCAACTGATCCTGGTGTCTGCGCTCCATCTGTGCTAACTGATCCTGATACCCCCACTCCATCTGTGCAGTACGCCTATCCATGTCCTCTTGTACCTATGACTGCAACTGGCTCATTCTTTGGGAGACTTTCTCCTCCACCCGACGGTCAACCTCATTCTGGAATTGAGATGTCTGAGTGAATGAGATTGGTGCACTAGACCCATCACCGTAGTATGAACGATGACGATGACCAGGCACCAAATGACTCTCAGAACCCATTCCTGTGATGCGGCCCTTATTTTTCCCCCCAGCAATCTCTGCAAACACCAATGCCTCATCGAACTCAACCTCACCGTCTGCACGCTGTGTTATTTCCTCTACCTCTGCAATATATTGAGCCTGTATAATGCTTGATGTTAATCAAGTAAGCAACGGTAGTATATGCAATTTCTTTTTAACCACTATTAATAGTTCGTTCATACTGACCTCAAAATTTTCCATCTTCTTATTCACCTTCTTTCCATCTTTCTTTGTGTAGCACTTGTTCAATGGTTTGAAGAAGCCTGGATCGTGTTTCTCCGGATTTGCCTCCTTCTGCATGGTAATATTCAGACATAATTTTTTACTTACATACTTATTGTGACAAATTTCAAAGAACTGAAATTTTTATTTTCTTACCATCTTCAGCCTATGTCCTGAAACTGAAACTCTACCTCCAGCATAATTTGCCATTTCTTCACCAGATGTACATCTAACCTGTCTCATCCTAGATGACATCTCCTTGAATTCAGGTGAAGCCCACCAAGCTTCAAGTGCTTCTAATGTCTCTATCGTCATCCAATTTGCTTTTTCTTTTCGCTTCGTCGGATCTGTCTCTCGTCTTATTTTTTCATATGACTGCATCAACCGCCTTTTTCCCAATTTGCAGAAATGGCAAATATCCGATTATGATCAGAAGGGTCCCACGAACATTTAGTCTGAAAATTATGAACAAAGTCAATTATAGTTTGCTACGCTATATAATACTTGTAATATCTTTTAATGAATTTATGAACCTGGAAGACGCTAAACCATTGGTCAACAGCTCCGGCCATGGCAGCCTCCTCCCATGACCTATATGGTCCATGAAAATAACCCTTTATGCAATGAGCAATCTGGTCCTGTGCAGCATATGGAACGAAGCTAGACAATGAAAACATATATCAATATTGTCAATAAGCAGTGCAGAAAGAAAAAAACAAGATAACAAAATGAGGTTTACTAATTACCATACCATGTATCAGAATAAGGTGATATGTGAATACGTCAGGATAGCATGCCACCAGATCGGTCGAGGCTCAAAGAATCCATGCCACCATCCAAAGAGTCTGGCTGATCAGAAGACTCGTAGAAGTGACCTCTAGGCAATCTACTCTCAGTTGGCATACCTCCACGCTGACTTAAGTGTGATGATCTTGAGCCTCCACGCTCCATTGAAACACCTGTGTCTGGTACAATCGTATCTGGAGGTGATGGTCCATGTATAAGCCAAGTAATATCGACAACCGTATGCCTCAACGGCTACTTCCCTCCACTACTGCTCATTGCTCTAAGGCCAATAGCATTTGCAAAGTCTTTCACTAGGCTCTTCTTTGGCAGTCCCCGCCTTCTATACTGGTTTGCTAGGGTACCGCCACCGTATTCTCTTTCAGCCATTTGCACAATACTGTAAAAATTCATTATAAGCATAATAATATTGAATTTATAATTCAGAATAGTTCATCTACTTACTGGTTGTTCACATGGTGTCTATTATAACAAACTTACCGATAAAACATAAATTAAAAATTTTACAACAGAATTTCTAGTTTGGACTACAATGTTAAACATCATCAGTATCATCTTCTTCATCTTCGGTTTCTAACTCATCGAGTTCAACTTCACTCTCCTTATCATCCTCCGTGCTTGTTGTGTCTTCATCCTCTATCTTATCTTCTTCCATCACATCATTAGTTTCACAGATCTCGTCATCAACAGTTTCACCCACATTTATATCACTTAGATTGTAAATTGGGTCATCATGAATCACTTATGGAAGACGCTCCCCGACTGCTTCTTGAAAAGCCTCAGTTTCTTTAGTTATTTCATAATTGACAATACGTCTTGGCTTTATCTTAAGAACTGCCCACCAACCAACCTTCTCTTTTGGCTTAGCTAGGTAAGGAGTGTAATACACTTGATTAGCTTATGATGCAAGAATAAACGGATCATATTTAGGGTACCTCTGGTTGCAACGTACTTCAACAATTCTATATTTTTTATGAATGCGTGTCCCACATTCCGGTGTCGTGTCAAATCAGTCACACCTAAATAACACCACGTTCTTATGAGGCATTCCAGGGTACTCCAGTTGAATGATTTCTTGAAGTACTCCATAGAACTCAGTCTCAACATTATTGGTTGATGCAGTGCATTTTAACCACACCTCATTGTTATACGTTGATTTGCCCTTACCCCATGCAATAGTCCAGAACTTGTATCCATTTACGAAAAATACAGGCCAGCACTCAACGCGACGTGAAGGCCCACATGCTACATCCCATAGCATTTGACTTACTTTGCCATTACCATTGTCACTCACCTACAGGAAGTGAAACAATGTTGTTAGAGTCATTGGTGTACTTTATAGTGATATGTGAGTAACACGACTTACATAATGTTGTAGCCATGTTGCGAAATCCTTTTCAATTCTCTCATCAACTTGTAAGTCAGATATGTTTGGTGTCATCAGATGCAAGAATTCAACAAACTTTCTGTTCTCAAATCACAAAATTACGTGGTAATAAGTTAGTAATTTGGTAAACCTATGAACATAACTGATCAAATTATATGCATTTACTACGTACGTGATATATGGTTTTATCTCATCACAGTTGAGAAGGATATACAATGTTGCAGCTTGCAGCTCAATATCATTCAAAAACCGATACTTTGACTGTCCATATGGACGTCCAGGATATGTGAATATTTTCCACAACGTTCCATCTTGTGTAACTTGCCCACCATCATCATTCCTTGGAACCCTATTACCCATTCGGGGAATGTGGGACTCAAAATAGTATGAGCAAAAGGTTGATGTCTCCTCGATCAAGTAGGCATTGCATATCGACCCTTCAACACGAGCCTTATTCGAGACTCTATGCTTAAGATTCCCTAAACACCTGCTTATTACAGAGCGTGTTACGAAGCATATTAACTGACATTAAGGTGGATATTATTAAATTAAAGCTTACCGCTCAAACTTGAACATCCAACGATAATGAACAGGTCCACCAATTAATGCTTCATATGCCAAGTGGACAGGTAAATGTTCCATAGAGTCGAAGAAGGCCGGTGGGAAAATCCTCTCCAACTTGCATAGTATTATTGGGATGCTAGTTCGTAGAGACTGCAGATCATCAACATGTAATTCAGGCAAGCAAAGATCCCGGAAGAATTGGCTCAATTCAGTTAATGGTTTCCATATGTTCTCCGGGAGTGCCTGAAACATGATGGGAAGTAAGCGTTGCATAAATACATGACAATCATGACTTTTCATTCCAAACATTCTTGTCGAGCTATTGTCAATACACCTGCTGAAGTTTGACGCGTACCCATCTGGAAGTTTGAGGGACTTTACCCACATTAACACATCAGACCTTTGCTTTTCAGTCAGTGTGAATACAGCCTTAGGTTTGAATACACCCCCACCTTCTAAGTCAATCACATTCAACTTTGGCCGTTTACACAGTATCTTTATATTTCTACGTGCCTTGACGTTGTCTTTCATTTTATTCTTCACATCCATGATAGTGTTGAATATATTGTCAAAGACATTTTTTTCAATATGCATGATATCAAGGTTATGTCGGATGAGGTTTGTTCTCCAATAAGGTAATGTCCAAAAGATGCTACGCTTTGTCCAATTGTGTGTTTCCCCATAACCTTGCATCTTGCATATGTTACCAGTTTCAATGACTAATGGCAACTGAGACACACGATCCCAAATTTCTTCCCCTGTTAGGCACTCAGGAGGGGCGGACTTCTCAACTTTCCCCTTTCTAAAAGAAACTCTATTTCTTCTATAACGGTGTTCCATATCCAAGAACTGACGATGGCAGTCAAAAAATGATGTTTTACGGCCGTGTTGGAGTGTAAATGCCTTCAACTTTTCCATGCATATGGGACAAGAAAGTTTACCATGAGTCATCCACCCGGATAACATTCCATAGGCTGGGAAGTCACTAACGGTCCACATGAGTGCCGCTCGAAGGTGAAAGTTTTGCTTAACTGAGACGTCCCATGTTTCAACTTCGTCATCCCATAAAAGATTCAACTCTTCTATTAACGGCTGTAGGTAAACATCAATCTTCTGCCTTGGATTACGTGGTCCTGGTATCATGGACGTTAGAAACATATATGGACGCTTCATGCACATCCATGGTGGAAGGTTATATGGAGTGACTATCACCGGCCAGCAAGAGTACTGCCTGCCAGAGGATCCAAAAGGATTGAACACATCAGAACACAGTCCAAGTCGAACATTTCGAGGTTCTGCTGCAAACCAAGGGTATGTCCTATCAAAATGCCTCCACGCTTCAGCATCAGACGGATGTTTGAGTACATTTACGGAAGGGGCATGTACTTTATGCCATCGCATATGCTCTGCTGTAGTGGGCGAGGCATATAGTCGTTGAAGTCTAGGTATTAGTGGGAGGTGATGCATGGTCTTCAATGCTCGATCTTTCCCTATGTTTCCATTTCTCGGCTTATAACGTGGAGCATGACAAAATTTGCAACTACTAGCATCTCGGTCACCTTTCTAATACAGCATGCAATCATTCACACAAACATCAATTTTTATATGTGAAAGACCCAAACGGGAAACCAACTTCTTCGTCTCGTACCATGTACTCAGCATATTGCTGTCTCTTGGCTGAGTTTCCCGCATCAACTTTGCAATGCCATCATAACATCCCTCGGACATATTGTATTCCGATTTCAGATTTAGCAAACGAACTGCAGCTGAGAGTTCGGAATGTTTTTCACAACCATCCCACAATGGTCTTGATGCTGAAGCGAGGACATCATAGAAACGCCGGGCATCAGCATTCGGCTCCTCTTCCACCTCAACATCGATGGAAGGGTGATTAGGACCTACAGCATCAAACACCATTCTTTCGAACTGGTTAACCGAAGAATAATTATCTTCGTAATGCTCATGAAACCGGTATGGCTGAGGCAGACCCACTAAATTAATGGGTTCACCATGAGATGTCCAATTCCAGTACATCGGCATGAATCCCCACTTATACAGATGAACCCTTACTTCGTCACAACATCTAAATTAAAGGTTCTTACATTTCCGGCATGGGCACCTAATTTGGTCCCCATTCATGAACTGGACATGAGAACATGCGAAGCTTATAAACTGTTCCACTCCCCTACTCCACTCTTCCGAAAAACCCCCTTTCTCTCGGATGTAACGTTTACTGTACATCCAATTACGCTCATTTTCCATTCTCTTGCAGTCCAAGTACACAGCCTTAATATTATCGCGGTGATCCCTTATTATTTCTGATCATGTCAAACTATATGGATAAGAACATAACAGGAAATATAAAATAATTGTCTAAATCGAGAAAACTAATAATTAGCAGTCAACATATATCAACACATACATGGAGCTAACAACTATATAGATAACATTAACGTTATACGTGAGGAACTGTAATCATCAATTACTATTCTTAGGTGATTAAGCAAAAAGTTGAATAGCATCAATGCTGTACATTCTTTGAGTTCCTTTTAACAACATATTGCACTACATTAACGCTCCATTATAAGAATTGACTTCTGTTAATGGGAATAACTATCATTCATGTTTTTATTTGGTTCCCCTAAACCCTAAAACAATAAAAATCAACTAAAGTTCCTTACCTAGTATAGCAAATTTTGACTTAAATTGAGGTGATTTTGTGGTGGCTGATTGCTTTTCTAACAATCCGGTACTACAATTCATAACTAAGGGATAGGTGCATTCATCTATTTCCATATCCCATAAAATTGCATTCCATCTACTCCGCCTTACATAAATATAAGTATATATTAGTGTCTGTTTTTATGACCAAACCTTTACCTTATATATTTTCAGACGTCTCTCTGTGTTTGTGTCATCTATTTTTTTGAGAAAATGAAACTTGACCTTTTTCTTAAACCCTAAACCAATTAGTGTATCTCTTTATTATTAAAATTAAATTTTATCAAACCAGATTACAGTGTTTGCCTTTTTCCTAAATTATATGATAATACTTTAATTTAGTTTTTTAAACTGTAACGTAGCTGGGGACATTTTTAGGTATTCAATACCAACACACAACACTTGAACTAATTTTCTTTCACACCTCAGTCATGCCTTATAACGTTGTAGTAGCGGATCAGTTAACCATGCTAGCAACAAATACTATAATAACTATATATCAACATGTGGGATAGTTAGTACTGGATCTTACCTCACCAAATTTAACACAGTAAAAGTTACCATGCATTCAATAGTGTTTTAACACAAACATTCAATAATTTTTGTTAACTCTCTACACAAACAAGAGGGGTACTGCTACATCTTGTGCTAGCTATACATGTGATCGAAGTTAGCTAACTATATGGTTGCTCACTACAACAAAAAACTAAAGATGCTTACAGTTGTTATTAGATATAGAAATAGACCCAAGTGTCCGTCTGTCCCACTCCAAACCAGCTTGTAGCACAGGTAAAGTAATTCGCTTCAAGTCGCTGTGACCATGAGTCATCTAATTCGCATAAATGCTCAAAAGTGTCTCCAGATAAGAGAAAAATGGATCAAAAGCACGGCAAGCACATTACCTAACTTCTATATGCACTCTTCACAACAATATCTTCAATTTTGTGTCCCTTTACTGCTCCTCAAGTTGCTGTACATACACGAGAAAACATTGAGGATCATGGTTCATTCCATCAACCTATAAGCCCTAAAACAGAACTTCCTAATCATAAGTTACTTCCACTACACCACAAAAGTAGTAATTAATCACAAAGATAAGAAAACCGAAAGATACGTACATAAGAATATCCGGGTAGAACGCAAGGGCTTTTTTTCGCGGACTCACAGCTGAACTCATGAAAGGATAGGCAACCCAAGAACTCCAGGCCAGTGTCACACAGACCACAACCATCTATATTTTCTCACATAGATCTTCAACAGACAGATTAGGGATCCAATATCCAAAGGGAAGAGGCAATAGCCTAGAAGACTCAGAGTTTCGAAGAAAATAATATGTCCACCCTGGATGCAGAATAAATGAAAACATCAGAGTGCTTTTCCGATTATTTTTACTGAAAAGGACCATCTTAAAAGATCAGGCAATTCCAGGAAGCATAATTTTTCTTGCTCACAAACTACAGGATACAATGAGATCTATGAAAAGACAAAGGTGATACAGAACATCAGACATAAAAAAAAAAAATGAAAGACACCTATATCAATGAAAAGACACAGGTGGTACAGAACATTATCTCACCAGCAGTAGCACATTCAGCGTCAAAATCACAGCACCAGTGGCAAGAAGTGCAAATGCGACAACAAACACCTCAGACTGAAAGAATTTGAAGGAGGGTTAACACAACACTCACTAAACTGAACCATGATATACATTTGGATCAACTGTAAATACATATGCATGTTCAGCAAGAAAAGAAATTAATATATAAGCATAAATCATGTGGCTTTATGTTTCTCTCTGTTTTTTCCGTCAGTAAGAAAGAACAAATGTAGTCTCTAAGACAATAACGTACATATGGAAACATGTATAGCCAAAAGTTATGAACCAAGCATCCTGAACTGGACATTAACGCCCAGCAGATATCAATGCAATCAATGGGAATGCTTACAGCATTTGTATGAATGCATGTGGGGCAGGCTCCACCCTAACCTGATTTAAACAAAATTTACCCCCTTATATCCATGGTTTCTCATTTCATTATACAAATAGCCCAGTATCCAGACCAATCCTGGACCATGAACGTGGCTACAATGACACCACCATGGACTCATAGAATAGCAGCACCAACTTGAATATCAAGCCAGGTCTGCGAGTTTCATCGCCACTGAACAGAACTAGGTGGATGCCCACCTTCTAGTGAATTCTTTGACATTCAGAAATAAGATAACTAAGCTGCACAGTGCTCTTTCCAGGACAGCCAGGAAGACCACCCCATATCAACAAAGAAACCACCTGGGGTTGACCAGTGGCCCATCAATATCTACCATTTTTCTGACCTACTTTTTTCAACACTTTATGTGCTAACAATTATATAATGCATACAAGTTGGCTCTTTCATATTTATTATTTTCCATGTTGAATATATCCTCTTCAGGTCAGGTGAAGATGCAAATGTATTTCTTGTGAATGACTTTCAAACTCCATATCTGGCGGTATGTGATGCTACTTAGGTTTTGTTCTTATACATTCATGATTGAAAATTGTCTTCTACATTATTGTGCTGGGTGATGTTGGTTGCAAAATCTTGTGTAGGTAAGAACATGTTTTCTTTTGCTTGATGGTGTGGGATTGAAAATAAGCAAGATTTGAAAAGGTTTTGGTTGTGGACATAATGGTCACCATATACTGTTGGAGGTTATTTGTCTTTCACAGTTGTCCGATCGACTAGAGGTACCCATATGCTCATCCTTTAGTAAATTTTCATATTTTTATTTATGTTCTCTTTTGTAAATAATAGAGATGAAGTTAGTCATAGATGAAAACTGCACATAATGCTACTGTTTGCATATGAGTCAATCATGTAATTAACTGCATATGTCTCTTGAGGAAGCATAGCTTTCCTCCATTTAACTTCATGGTTGCACATTGTGAGCTGTATGGCCATGTGGTTAAGCAAAGCTAAGCCAGCATTAACATTTCTCTATTATAATTATCTAACTGCTCTTTAGCATTTGCCTCTCACTTGGTCAGTGACTGGGTGCTGCCCTGACCATGGATGATTTAATGATCAGCATTCTCAGCTTTTTGCATTATCTAAGGTCTCTTCTTTCAACCTTCTGCCCCTCTTTGTATACAACTGGACCACTGGTGATGACTGTTGCTTTTGAAAGTTTTTGAACTTCTAAGTCTTGAACTCAGATTCCCGTATAAAGTGTAAATATATGTACTCCTTTCTTTCTTGTGATGGGTGGTTCCAATGGAACTTCCTGTTTTCCATACTTCAGAATAGTCAGCAGTCTACCCCACACTAAAGTTTAAATGTTTACTGAACAGAGGAGTGCTGATGTTGGCCAGTGGAAGGGGATGTGTGAGAGGGCTGAGAATTGGGGCTTAGGGGGGTGGATAGTGTTAGGAAGTGATGGAAAGAAAGAAGACAGAGAAAACAAAAAGATGGAAAAATCTTGGACATCATATGCAAGACCTCAAACTGAAGATGGGCTCTTAATATGAAGGTTGCTACAAATACAAGTTGCAGAACTTGGTAATTTATCTCATTCTGCCTGAATGACTTATAAATTGAGTTTTGTTGTTTATTGAAAATGTTATTATGGCAAAAGTATGGGTACTGTAAAGTATGGCTATAAATGAAGCGACAGAACTAAAAATGAAACACTTGAACCTAAGTTCCAAGCTGATAAAAATGACACACTTTTATGCAAAATTGTTAATGAATTTGAGGAAAGAGAACTCAGAAATCACTGAAGTTTAAGTTATGCTGCAAAAGTGACCAGCAAAATCACAGCACCACAATTGAGGTGTTTAAGCACTGCAGATCAAGTACACTGGAGTTTCCATTCATTTTACCCTAAACCCAGCAATTCTATACATGTTGATTTTGTTTCTGCTGCTTGCTTTACCAGTCTTTTATTGAACAATTCCAGTTGAGGAAAAACAAAAAAAGAAAAAATGTTTCAATTTTTGTTGTTTTGAGGCATTCTCTTCTATATGGATCGAGCATGCACACATATTGAGAGGTTGTAATCTATCAAGGCCATATAAGTATATGATCACAAATGTCATCTCAGTTTTTCCCCTTTGAATTTAGAATAGAAGCATTTCCAACCTTTTCTGTGTGAAACTAGCTGAAGATTCTTCATTTAAGTAAGCTGTAGCTTTTTCTCTTAAAACTTTTTAAGGCTGGACTAGATTATTCAGTAGTATAATAAACTAGTTCGTTCTCCAAACTTTATTTCTGTCCTAGTTGACTTTGGTTCAACACTAGAGGTACATTATTTTACTCTCACTTAATGGGAACTTTGGAATATAATGTTGCTCAAACATGATTTAGTTCCTGCTGTTACCTTTTTCTGTTGACAGATAGAATAGGTCATTAGCTTTTTGCTCCAACTGACTTTAAGATTCTTCCACTCCAATTTATGGTTTTCAGGTTCTCTACTGTCAGACAATGCAAACTGTTTATCATACATAGATTTATTTTCTCCTATCCTGGAATTACGAATCTTGATAATCCCTAGCTTCCATTTTCATATTTCTTGCGACTGCTTACTGAGCAAGCTAAATTCCTTATCTCTGTATCCATGATAAATGCGAAGAGGATGACCAATGGTCCATTGTATTTTTTAAAACATATTAAGTGCAACACAAAAGCTTCTTCTCTATATGCATCCTTGTCTAAAATAGGTGCTCATATGTGTATCATAGTCTAGACATGTGGCTGTATTTGTAAAACGAAATACTTGAGTCTTGACATTTGTATTTGTACCTGCATGTAGGCACGTAGTAGATTGTATGCAACTAGTGCTGTGGGTTCTAAAAGATTAAAATTTCAAAGCATGTGTTGGAACATCATTAACCTTTTTTGCTCACGTTGGGGAGCTGGGATCATAACAGGGAAACTACTGGCTGGAGAGATTATTCTTTCATCATAGTGGTTGGGTAAACATCATTTGTAGTTAGCAAGATGAATGGACATGTACTACACTGTTGTTTATGTTACGGTCTATATGTAGTTTCCTATCCCCTTTGGAAGAAGAGAATTTTGCGTGCTTAAAAACTCATAAAAGCATACTTGCTGCCTACTGGTATGGGTCTTAAAAGAATTCTGGTTTGTAATTTTTTGTTGGGGGTGGACTCAAGTTTAGAATGATTTATCAACTTAAATTTCACATGTCACTTATTTCTCAGAGTTCTTTTCCCCTGAGTCCGTGCAGTGCTTGAACAAAAAGAGTGAAGCGGAGAAGAAGCTATCACATTTCACGTTTCAAGAAGTTACTTCAGCAGAGCATAATAGTTTTATTAAACATTTGCTATTCGAGCTTAAGAGTTATGTGAGTTTCACAGCCTATGTGTAGTATAATGGTTTTTACTTCAGTTCTCTTCCATTTATTTGAGAGTAGTGTTCCATTAATGCTCAAACCACCATATAGATAAATGTATAAAGCACTTCTAATCCGTTACTGCATATTGAAACATACCTTTGAAATGGTGCAAGTTGCCAAGCCTTATTCCTGTAAACAGCTCCCACACAGATACCAGCCCATCAACTATGCCTCCAATCCCGTAACCATTTGATGCACCAACAGCAGCCGTCCTGCACATTTTACTTTATAGATTGAGAAACATTTAGATGAAGTAATAAAGCAACCAGAGTAGATTAAGTTATGTAAAAGCTTTCCCTTTTAAATATATTTACCACATTGAACCATAATCATGGAGAAGTAAGAAACTTATCCATGGTTATTTCTGCATAACCATTCTACTGGCCTAGCAGATACTAACAGAGGAAGGGTATATGATGGGCAAACTAGATACAAGTTCATGATAATGGTAAGAAAAAGAAATTACGCTTATTTGCCAGCTGAAATTCTACACACTGCGTAAGTGCAAACCAGGCTGGGTAAGTGCAAACCAAGTGAAATTCTACAGGCTGGGTAAGCTGAAATTCTACAGACTGAAAGAAGCCATATTACAAGATTAAGTCCATCTACAAGCAAACATGAATTATCTTCGAACTTACTGTCTAAGCAGTGAAATCGAAGATGAGTAGGCTAAGATCCCTCCACGAACGCCTGTCGCAGCAACAGGTAGAAGAAATCAACCAATTAAACCGACACTAGGAACGCGCAAAACAAAAAATCAAAATGCGTATAAAATGAAACCCTAATTAGAACAGACGATTGGAGGCCTAAATCGATGTGCACCGAAAGTTAGACAGATTTACCTGAGTCAGGAGAACAGCGGCGCACCTTTCAACGGGTGGGGAGGACCGATTATGTTCGATTCGAGCGGACACAGTAGATAATTAGCAGGAAACTATCGATGACCTGCGGGAGGGGAGGTTGAACGCCTGGGCAATTTCGCCCAAATGGCTGCCGATTTACGCAGGGGAAAGGAGGCAGAGAAGATTTGAGCAGGCGATCCGTTAGTTTGAAATGGAGAGATCACTGAAGAAGTCAGTGCGAAGAGACCATTAGACAGGAGGCTTCACGCGAAGTCTGTAAAAGAGATATAAAGGAAATATAATTAGCTAAGCGACGGCTGACAGTCGCTCGGTAGTAGCGACTACTCGCCCTCGCTATTGGTGTTAATATCACCCCAGCATGCTAATTATAAAGTAGTAAGAAATTAGTAATAAATGATTAAGGCTCATGTGAGAATAAATTAATGGTTCATTAATTTAATTTTTATTAAATAGATTATTTGTTAATTAGTAAAAAAATGTTTAGAGATTTCTATGCTGAATTAATTAAATTAAAAATTATAATTATACAAATAAATAAGTGACATATAAAACGATAACTGGTTTTATTAAATTAGATTTAACATAAACAATAAGTAAAATAAAATGTGAAAAATTGGAAGTCACATTATAAAGATTAAGTAATTAAAAAGTAGTGAAGCCCATGAATACAAAAATTATGATGGACTGCTAAGCAGAGGTAAATTAAGGCGGTCAAATTAAACCTTCACGGATAACTATAACTAAATTACCAATATCAGGCAGCTAAACTTTAATATGACTTTAAGGTTCATATCTCCACTACAGGACATATAGTAAAAAAAATATTTATGTTAAAATGAACATGTAGTCAACCACAATTTTTAAAAGTTGATTATATAAAGCAAGAATAAAAATTTACATGTTGTGAAAAAAATTAACATGAACAAATATGCATTTAATTAGTTTAACAAATAATGAAATTTGTTATTATTTATAATAACAAAATAATATTTAATTATATATCAATAAAATAATAGCTTACCCACCACTCATTTGCCTTCATATTTTTCCTGAGTAAAATCATCAAATAGTTTATTTCTTTTAATATTCAATACATTAGGTAGTAGCCCATAACCCTCTACTAAAATTTTATCTGACTTTAACGTCCACAAATCAACAACAGTTCATATATTTAAAAATATATATTTTTATATTAAATGAGATGACAATTTAGAAACAAAAATGACTAACACATAACACCCGTCGCAAATTTTTTGGATTTTCTTAAATTTAGTGATGGCTAACCGTCACTAAATTAGTGACGGTAAGACGTCACTAAATTTAGTGACTAATAACCGTTACTACATTAGCGACGGTAACCCGTCACTAAATTTAGTGACGCATAACCGTCACTAAATTAGCGACATTAAGCCGTCACTAAATTTAGTGACGTATAACCGTCACTAAATTAGCGACGTTAAGCCGTCACTAAATTTAGTGACGCATAACAGTCACTAAATTAGCGACGGTAATACGTCACTAAAAGTAGTGACGCATAACCGTCACTAAATTAGCGACGTTAAGCCGTCACTAAATTTAGTGACGCATAACCGTCACTAAATTAGAGACGGTAATACGTCACTAAAAGTAGTGACGCATAACCGTCACTAAATTAGCGACGTTAAGCCGTCACTAAATTTAGTGACGCATAACCGTCACTAAATTAGAGACGGTAATACGTCACTAAAAGTAGTGACGCATAACTGTCACTAAATTAGCGACGTTAAACCGTCACTAAATTTAGTGACGCATAACCGTCACTAAATGACAATATTTCGAAAAGAAAAATTTATGTTCAAGGAGATGACAATTTAACATAAAAAATGACTAACATATGAGAACTATTAATATTCTGTTGGATTTTGTTAAATTTAGCGACGGCTACCGGTACTAAATGACAATATTAAATTAGTTTAATAAATAATAAAATGTATTATTATTAATAATAATACATCAATATTTAATTATATTGAAATAAAATAATAGCTTACCCAGAACTCATTTGCCAAAATATTTTTTGTAACTTATATAATCAAGTAGCTAGATTATTTAATTGCTTTCATATTGAAAATGTCAGGCAGCGGCCGGCTCATAACCCTCTACTAAATTGAGATGCGACTTTAAGGTCCACATCTCCACTACATATCATTCACACATAAAAAAATATTTATGTTAAAATAGATGACAAGTTAGCAGAAAAAAATAACTAATACATGAGAACTATTACTATTTTTCAAAATTTTGTTAAGTTTAGCGACGCTAACTGTCACTAAATAATTAATATAATTTTCATTAAATAGATTATTTGTTAATGACTCAAAAAATATTTACAGATTTGTATGGTTAATTAATCAAATTAAGATTTATAATTATACAATTATAATATTAGCGACGAATAACCGTCACTAACTTAGCGACGGCAAACCGTCACTAAAATTTAGGTTGTTTGAGAATTTGAGACGCCACGCAATTTTCAGCTATAATATTTACATTTTTCTGGCACTGTATGCATAAAAAATTATTTATGTTTACTGAGATAACAATTTATCATATTTAAATGACAGCCACATGAGAACCCAAACTTTTTTTTATATTCACTAATTTTAGCGACGGTCAACCATCACTAAGTAGCGACGGTAAAACGTCACTAAGTTAGCGACGGCACGCCGTCACTAATTTTAGCGACGGTAAGCCGTCGCTAAAGTCTCACCGGAATATCACCGACCATTAACCGTCGCTAAAATTGTTTCTTGTAATGGTAAAGATACAGTAACTTCTTACATAGAAGGATATCAATAACATAAATAAAATTCATCTAATGTTAAAATTGTTTCGTGACAATTAAAAAATATCTACAATCTAAATACATTTGTATTATATCAACTGAAATAATTTATATTGTTTGAGAATTTGAGACGCCACGCAATTTTCAGCCATACCCGGATAACATTTTTCTGGCACTGTATGCATAAAAAATTATTTATGTTTACTGAGATAACAATTTATCATATTTAAATGACAGCCACATGAGAACCCAAACTTTTTTTTTATATTCACTAATTTTAACGACGGTCAACCGTCACTAATTTTAGCGATAGTAAAACGTCACTAAGTTAGCGACGGCACGCCGTCACTAATTTTACCGTCGCTAGTTAGTGACGGTAAGCCGTCGTTAATTTTAGCGACATGTAACCGTCACTAATTTAACGACGGCAAACCGTCACTAAAATTTAGCGACGCATCGCCGTAGCTAAATTCTCACCGGAATATTACCGACCATTAACCGTTGCTAATTAGCGACAGTTTTTTACCGTCGCTAATTAAACCGTCGCTAAATTCGATTTTTCTTGTAGTGGATTACGAAGTCTCCCTACACAAGTTCTTCTTAAGTTATTATGCCTAGTCGTATGATTGAATACTTATTAACGCTTGGATTCGTAATCATGCTTGTTTTTGGTGTCATAGTTTTGGACAATTCATGTATGATCGAACTTTGTTTTGAATTATCGAGCATTCTCTGGGAGTGCGTCCTCCCATTAATGAAAACAGTTAAAGATAACGAAAATTGTAGACAAATAAAAACGTAGATACATAATCAAGATGAAGAAAAATGTATATCAACTGTAGATAAGATGATCGTAATCCTAGATAAATGCATATCAAAACTAGATTAATGTATCTCATAACTAGACAAGTAAATCTAAAAAATAGACATATAATCAAGTAAAGCAAATGTATAAAAAATCTAAATAGAATGGTTTCAATAATAAACAAATGTTAGATGCATATTAGAACTAGATGAATACATCGCCGAACTAGACAAATGAATCTAAAAAATAGATATACAATTAAAGCCAAACAATTGTATCTGAAACATAGACAAGATAATATAAATCATAGATAAATGCTCTTAGAGCTAAGCAAATACATCTCAAAAGTAAACATAAAATAAAAAAAATGCATCTAAAATCTGGATAAGATAAACTTTATTCTAGAGGAATATAATAGAAATAGACAAATGCATTTCATAATTAGACAAATATATCTTAGAATTAGACATTATTATAAACAAATGTTAATTTATTGTTGTTAAACTAAGAGGATGAACACCCAGTGGATAATAGACAATTCCAATAATGATCGGTAATGCTCTCTGGCAAATACATACTATAACCAATTAATCTAATGTTATAAGTATGGAACGTTTAACTATAGTGTTTTTGACAAAATTTCTGAAACAGCTTCTTCACCGCAAAAAACAATACCTATCTACAAAATTTGGCAGAACAAACTAGTGTAAATTAATAATTTGAGCTAACATAGCTCATAAGTTGTTGTCTTTGTCCTACACAATATATTATTTTTTTGGCGAAAGTCTCAAATTTGCCACTAATGTCTTGGGGCCAAATTTGCCACTAAAATTTTTTTGGCCCCAAATTCCCATTAATATTTCAAAATTGGCTCAACTTACCCACTTATGTTAAAAACTAATGAAAAAGTGGGAAAAGTGGTAAGTTTTTGAATTTTAGGGTGATAATGTAATTTTTAACAAACTTGAGGAGTTTAGGAAATTTATCTATTTATTCAATGTGAATAAAAGAACAAGGATTCTGGCCTATCTAGCTTGCGGTCATCGACGGTCTTCTCAACTGAGTCATTCAACTCGTCATTTGAAATATTCAATTAGTTTATTCATTTTCCTTGTCGACAACTAGCACTCTAATTGCAATTGAATCTTCTAATAAAAGTCTTCCATCAAGGACCCGTGATGAGTTTAGACCATTCTTGAATATTTTTAAATGACCTTAATCCCCAACCTCAAAAGTTGCTCTTCATCTTTGTTCGGGCTATCCGTTTCTACTCCCATAAGTTTGACTAGTCAGATAAGGAGACGTAGTGCCCAAGAGCAGGAGCAGAGGGAGAATCAAAACAAGGAATTGGAAGCAAAACCTTCTTTGAGAACCATAAGCTCTTAGTTGGAAGCCTCCAATCCACCAATTGCCTTTGATTTTTCTTTCATGGTTGTAGAATTCAACTCTATCTCTCACTCTCACACTTAGAGAATGGAGATTGGATGGAGACGTTGAGAAATGAGATTGGAGATTAGAGAAGCCTGCTAACGGCCTCATAGTCGGAGCAGTAGCCACAGGTGAGGTGGACTAGCATCTTGTTTTTTTCCATTGCATTGAATAAATGGATAAATTACCTAAAATCCCTTAAGTTTTTTAAAAGTTACATTATCATCCTCAAAATTCTAAACCTACGATTTCTCCCTCTTTTCCGTTAGTCTTTTAATGGTTAGTAGCTTTTTTAACACAATTATAAAATATTAGTTGGTAATTTAAGCCTTTTGTGAAACATTAATGGAAGTTTGGGACAAAAAAATTTAGTTCCAACCCAAAATATTATTGGTAAATTTGAAACTTTTGCCTTGTTGGTTCGGTGTTGTGACATGAAATAAATGATTGGTGCTGGCATAGCCCATAATTATACGCCACTAGATTGGAATATTTTCCAAGGCCAATTTTTATGTACACTCAGTGTATGCCATACACCTACACCAAACTTTCAGATTTGAGCATTCTAGTCCTTAAAATTTGTTTTCTATCTTATTTTTTTGATTCAAGAGTTGACCAAATTTCCAAAGCTTTTCTTCTGCTAGTAATTGAAGATTATTGTTAAGATCTTTTCAGACTACCACTTAAGTCATGTAGCAACTGTATGACCTTGTTGTTGAAGTGGAAGGGCAGTAATATTGCATAAAACGTTGACAAATAGCTTGTAAATATATTAACACTAATTAATAGTTACTGATGGATAAATTTTTTAGAAATTTGACTTCGTTTGCTTGAAAGAGACAAGAAGAAAAAAAAATTATGGGGAATAGAAAAATGAAGAACTCAAAAGCTGTATTAATTAGAGATGCCAAAAAGAAATTAAGAAATTGGAATATTCATAAAATGGATAAATGAAATGTTTATCAAAAAGGAACTTTTGATCTCAGAATGACTTATGCCACTAAAACGGTAGAAAAGACTATTCCGATAGTGGAAGAAAACCATAAATTTGAATTGTTTTCAAAGTACATGATCAAAGATCATCTAGAAAATCATTATGACTACTTGCATGTTGGACTTGTGCAAATTGCTGTGAAACCTTTAACAAGAAATGGGTTCAACACTTCTGTGATAATTGTGTTAAGAGATTGTAGACATAATAAATTCTCTAATTCTCTGCTAGGCATTGTAGAATCAAGTACGTGCGATGGACCAATTATTTTAATTATCATCCAAACTTCACTGTTTCTTTGAAAGATTCGCATATCATGAAAATTTAATTGCAAATATCATGACATCTAGTTTTGATATATTAAAAGGATCCTAAAATCTTGCTCTAGTTTAATGATCTATTACAAAGTGATGACAACACAAATTGAGCATAAGGCTTTAGAATTTGATACACTAGGAGAAAATTTGTTGCTAAAAGCTAATACAGAGAAAAGTCGTGTTGTCATTCTAAAATCAATTAAATAAAGATACATCAAGTTTCTAGGAAAATGGATTTTCTAGAATGAAAAACCCATGAAATCTCTAAAACCTCAAGAATTAGAAAGAGTCGTTGAATATGAAAATGGAGAACTTGAAATAAGATTAAGCAAAAACAGAATTACAAAAATTGATTTTTTAGAATTGGAGCAAAAAAGGTTTCCTTCAAGAATTGTTTACAAACCCTTTAAAGCTTCATGCTCTTATGTTCCAGAGTCTGAACTTGAGAAACTTGTAGGAGAAGTTAGAAAATTATGGAACAGTGTTCACATCCTGTCGATAAAATTAATTCAGTCATCTTAGAAAGAGGTCACAACTCTAGACAACAAGAAGAAAAGACAAACTTTATATCTATAGGATCTTCCAATCCTTGTTTTTCAGATTTTTAGTTAAATGTCTTAATAGAATGATTTAGGTTTGGCTCTCAAAGTCTAAATGAAGACTTCTGGTAAAAAAAAAAATTATAATAAAATGGTTTTTTTTCACACATATACAAAGGAAGACAGAAAAAAGATTAAACATTTTTGGTATAAAATAATAATGGGAACTAAGATGAATTTGAAATTTTTTGAATGGTTTATTTCAGCCATAGTGTTGGATGAAGAAACTACATTAGATGTTTTAGAAGAAACTTGGTCTACATATAAGACTAAAAATGGAAAAGAAATTACATCTCCATATCCACCTAACATTACAGTCATAATGGGAGAAGAAACTAAAATGTCTACTTCACCCTTCAAGGCTTTTGAAGCAGAAATCCTGAAACTAGTAAGAAACCTGTGGACAAGAAAGATCTAAAAAATATCATAGAACCAAATAATTATACAAACATTTATCTACAATCTATAGGTCAATAGATGAATAGAATTGAAACAGTTTTAGATAAGCATAAGTTTGGTCTCACAAAAGCTTTAGTCTTTAAACTAGAGCTGCTGCCAGAAACATCAAAATCTCCAATAAGTTTTCCTAAGAAACTTTCCAAATTTAAATTAAAACCAAATGATAAAATTACTAATTTAGCTAATCAAATAGCTAAATTGACAATTAGGTATGAAGAATCAAAAGAGACTATAGATAAAAAAAGGGTCTTTAGATAAATGTTATTGGAGAAACTCTGAATATCCAAGAATTAGTTGATTCCTATCACTTAGAACATGAAATTTTAGAATTAAATCATCTTCATTTGTAAGGGGGGAGAAGAGATCCAATTAAAAATGTTTCAAGAGTCTGGAATATGCCTCACCCTTATACTCCAACAAAACCATCTACAGTGAATATAAGATTAAACAATTGTTTTGAGCCTTATGCTTTTGCTGAATATAAAGCATATTCAACAAGAGAATATAATATAGATAGTTTGTCAGAATATCAAATAACAAACACTATTCAACATATGATTATGTTTGGGATGATTGCTAGAAAAAAAGAGTGGATAATTCAGATCTAAATATAGCAGAAATGATCATAACTAGTTGTAGCAACGTGTTTTTGGGAGTCGCCACAAATCGGTTTACATCTAGGTCGATTGGACACATAAAAATGGTCTACGAGAGTTCGAAGGATCCAGGAGTACGGTTACGCTAAAATAAATTTATTCTAGTGCCCAAAATTGGCACTTTAGTTTTATTTTAATTTTGTTTTGCTTGCTTTAAATAATTTCAATTAATATCCAAACAATGGATTCCAACCGAATCACTTGGATATGGATTCCTAAACCCTACTACTTGATTTTATTTATATTTTATGAAATTTTGATATTTTCAAACCATAGATTTTATCGGACCACCTGAATGTGAAATCTAAAAACTTAACCTATCTTTATTTATCTTTTAAATATTTTAGTTGATCATCAATCCAAACTATAAATCCTATCGGATCATCCAGATATGGATCCTAAAATTTATTGTTATCTTAAATTCATCTTAGGGTTTTATCAAACCCATGCAGAATGAAAATTTTTTCCAAGTGTGATTTTTTTAGATGCATTATGTGAATGAGTTTTAAATTTTGTGCTAGCTAAAAAAAAATTAAAAAAAAATAAATAAAAATCTGATCTAACCTAAGCCTGCCATTCTATGTAATATTAATTACAAAAACTGATTCATGATCCTAAAAGTAAAAAACAAGCAATCAAAGCAAGAAAATGAACAAAAACAATGCTGTAAGTGAGTGATTTGTTAAAACAGAAACAAGTAAGGGTCAGAACGAGCAAAAGTAAAATAATGGGGACTAAATACGAGTTTTACCAAAAGGAGCTAACGATGGGTCGGATCCGGATAAAGAAAGGTCGGGTTTGCGGGTATTTTCCGGATCCTGTTTGATTTTCCGTTTCTCAGGCGACGTTGGCGGCGATTGGCCTATCTGAGGCCTGGGACGCGGCAGACGGCGACGAATGCGACCTCCAGAGGATGGGCGAACGGCGTATGGCGGCGGGCTCTGCGACTGAAGCGGCGGTGAGCCTGGATCCTCCTCCGATTCGATGTAGACGGTGGGGGCAGGTTGGAGCGGCGGACGGAGGGCGACGGCGGAGGCCTTTTGGCGACGGAGGACGAACGGAGGAGGGAAGACGAAGCGTCGGGGGAGGGAGTCGAAGCGTCGGGCAGCAGGGGGGGTAACCAGGGACGGCGGCTGGCCTTGGAGGAAAGGTTAGGGTATCTGAGGGTGAGGAAGGAGAGACAGGGGTTGAAGGCTGCGGTTTTCCCTTTTTTCTAGACTAGCTATGTTTAAAACTCTCATTTCAAGACTAGAGCTTAGGGTTTCTCATTTCTTCTCCCCTCACCATGTCAATAATGACCCATATTTATACTAGGGAGTCTTAGGTGAGATTAGCTAGGATTTCCAAGTTTAAAACTGATCCAAATTCAATTTAAAAGAGTTTTGGTCAAAATATTAATTCAAGTCCAGAAAAACTCTTGAGTTGTTGTTCAGCCCCAAACTCTATAAAAATTCTCAATTTCACCCAATACTTCTTTAATCTGTCAATTAAGCCCCAAACTTCCAGGATTTACCCAAATAGCCCAAATCTTCACAACTTTGACAGATTTGCCTCAAACTCTCCAATTTTGCCTAGAATCTCCTAAAATCCATCAGTTTTCACCCAAACTTTTCCCTTGTCCCTAAATTGACCTTACAAGACCTTTAGGACTCCAAATTAGTACCTAAACCAAATTAACTCATATTTCTACCCTAGATGACCGTTTTAAATTCCTAAAGATTTGTAGACCAAAATAACAATGTAACATAAATGTGACTAGATCAACTAACTATACAAAACCCCAAAATGACAAAAATGACCCAAACTCCTAACAAATGACCAAATAATCCCTAAAAATGAAAATGCCCCCAAAACTAATTTTCCTAACCTAAAACTTAAATAAAAGTTAGTATCCGGATAAAATTGGGTGTCAACACTAGTTTTACAGACCAGCTAAGAAATTGGTGGGAAAAGTCTCTAATTGAACATGGTTGACAAGAAATAAAAAATGCAAGAAAATACTCATAGTACAACATGGGAACCAATTAATCCAAACAAGTGAATCTGATGTTGTAAATATTTTGCTATGTACTATTTATTCTCATTTTGTTGGAGATGCAGCAAGCAAAAAAGTAGAAATGGTGAATTATTGTTAAATTTGAGATGTAGAACTTTATTAGATCTAGAATGGCATAAGGATACATTCCTCACTAGAGTTTATGAAATAGAGGACTATGGATCCTTTATTTGGAAAGATAAATTTGTACAAGGATTACCTAAATATTTTGGTCAATTAGTCATGGATCACATTAAGGAGAAAAACCAAGGTCATACTAATTTAGAAAATTATACTTATGGCCAAATTATAGCAGAAATTAAACAAGTACATTCGGAAATGTGTCATAAAATGAAGCAGCAAAAACAAGTGAAAAGAAAAAAATTAGTAGGAAGAAAAGAAATGGGTGGGTTCTTCTCCCAGTTTGGTTATGATATCCCAAGGCCATATTCTGAATATAAGTCTAGAAAACAAAAAAAGCACAAATCTTATAGAAAATATAAGGGAAGAAAATTTGAAAGATCAAAAGAAAAACCAAGACCTTCTAACAGATTTAGAAAGAGAAAATCTTAAAAAGATCAAAGGGTTTGCTGGATATGTGGAAAACCAAGACATTTTGGCAATAAGTGCAAAAGAAGACAAAAAAAAATAAACTCTTTGGCAATAGAAGAAGGCTTAAAAAAGAGTTTAATGCAAATTCTGTTGAATAGTGATAGTGAACCTGAAGAGGTCCAAGAAGAAATGACTTCTAAATGTTCTAAAGAAATAAATGTAATTGGTTTTTCAAATAGTTCAAAGTTTGAATCAGAAAGTTGTGGTTCAAATTATGGTTGTAATTCTTGCCAAATACAAACCACATTTGATAGTCTACAATTAAATATGATTTAGGCCAATGCCATTACTGAAGAAGATGTGAGAATCCTAAAAATTGCTAAATAGATTAATGATATAGAATTAAGAAAAGAAATTTTGTTTAAATACCTTGATAAAGTTGGTAGGCAAGAAAATCAAATGAATCATGGTAGAAGAAATTTCAAAAAGAAGGTTGATATACAAGAATTAACTAGGCCTCCTGTCTGTAGTTTAAATGAAATTCTAAAGAGGATAAACGAGACACAGATGAGTCATAAAGAACCTACAATAGCAGAATTGAAAGGAGAAATTTCAAAAATAAAGGCATAAATAAAATCTCTTAGAAATAGAATCGAAATCTTAGAACTCCAAAATTGTGAAGGATACTCTCAAGATCTTCCAAAAGATGAACTAGTTATGGAAGATATGGAAGAATTTAGGTTTAAGACAAAACAAAAAGAAAGCGGGAAAAATATTCCAAAAGAAAGCCAATAAAATAAAGATTTAGAAATAGAATATTCCTAAGAAAAATCTTTACAAATTAATGAAGTTTATTTTATGCCAAACCAAAGATTTGCCAGTAGAATGACTTTGTTAATAGAAAATCAATTCAAATTAATAGCAGTAGTTCTAGTAGATTTAGGAGCTGATAGAAACTATGTTAGAGAAGGTATTATTCCCTACCAATATCTTGATAAGTCTTGGATCTATTACTGCTGCTAATAAGAAAACTATATCAATATGGTTTAAATTGACAAATGTTGATGTGTGCAATGAGGAGATATGTATTAAACAACATTTTACAGTTTTAAGCATGAATAAAAAAATAAGTTTAGGAACTCCATTCCAAGATGCAATTATGCCCTTTAAAGTAAGTATGAATGAAATTTCTATTAAGAAATTTGGAAAGCAAATTACTTCTGAGTTTGCTAAACCACCTAGAAGATCGTTACTAGAAGAACTCAACATAGATTTAGGAAGAAAACAGAATGTTCTTATGTGTTTATTAGAAGAAGTAAAATACAAAAGTGTTGAAGAAAAATTAGAAGATCAAGAGTTAAGAAAAAAAATAGAACACTTTAAAGTAGTTCTAGCCAATAAAGTCTGTTGTTATTCCTAATGCTTTTTGTTAAAGAAAGAAACACATTATGAATCTCCCTTATGAACCAGATTTTAATAAGAAAACCATTCCTACAAGGTCTAGAATAGTCCAAATGAACGAAGAATTAACGACCCACTATAAAAAAGAAATCCAAGATTTGTTGGATAAGAAATTGATTAGAAATAGTTCTTCATCATGGAGCTGTTTGACCTTTTTTGTGGTTAAGAATTTAGAAATTGAAAGAGAGGTACCTAGAATGGTAATTAATTATAAACCTCTAAATAAAGTTCTTAGATGGATTAAGTATCCAATACCTACCAAGAAAGATTTGTTATCTAGACTTCATAATGTTGTGGTATTTTCATAATTTGATATGAAGTCAAGATATTGGCAAATTCAGATTGCTAAAGAAGAGAAATATAAAATAGGATTTAATGTCTCATTTGGTCATTATGAGTGGAATGTCATGCCTTTTGTGTTGAAGAATGCCCCATCAGAATTCTAGAAAACTATGAATGAAAATTTTAATCTTTACAATTATTTTACTGTTGTTTACATCGATGTTGTGTGTGTGTTTTCTCAATCAATTAATCAACATTGGAAGCACTCAAATAAATTTATAAAGATATTAGAGGATGTAGGATTGGTAGTATCAATAAAGAATATGGAATTGTTTTGAACTAGAATTAGATTTTTGGGCCATATAATTCATAAAGGAGTAACAAAACCTGTTGATAGATCAATAAGTTTTGCTAATAAGTTTCCTGATAAAATTAAGGACAAGAAACAATTATAGAGGTTTTTAGGAAGTTTAAATTATGTGGTAGATTTTTATAAATATCTTACAAAAGATTGTAAACATTTTTTTGATAGGTTAAAGAAGAATCCTCCTGACTGGATTATAGAACAAACTAAAGTTGTCCAGCTGGTTAAAAGAAGAATAAAAAAAAATTCTTGTGTTAATATTCCCAACCTAGAAGCTTTTAAAATTGTTGAGATAGATGCTTGTGACATTGGCTATGGTGGAATATTAAAATAGAAAATTGGTGAAAAGGATCAGTTAGTCAAATTCACTTAAGGAGTTTGGAACCAAGCTCAAAAGAATTATGCTGCCATAAAGAAGAAAATTTTTGCAACTGTTCTTTGTGTTAGAAAATTTGAGGAAGATTTGATCAATAATAAATTCTTAATAAGAGTTGATTGTAAGATAGCAAAAGATGTTTTGTTTAAATATGTAAAAAATTTAGCTTCTAAGCAAATTTTTGCTCATTGGCTAGCCATTTTGCCTGCTTTTGATTTAAATATTGAATGCATTGCTGGAGAAACCAACTCTCTGCCTAATTTATTGACCAGAGAATTTTTGGCCAAGAATTTGAACCAGAAAAATAAAGCTATTTTCTGTCAAGAGTCCAAGGAAGATATGATGGAAATAGGAAATTATCTGGAAATGGATGTAGAATTAACTAGAGCTCTTCTAGCTCAGCACCATGTCCATTTAGAAAGTCTTGAAGAAGGAGGAAAACTCTCATAAGAATTAACTCAGAAAAAGATAAAATCTAATATAGAACCCTCTAAGAAAATACATTTTGGGCTTGGCAATAATGAACTATTGTCCTCTCATGAAAAGAGAATATACATGAATTTTCAAGGACATTCTCAAGAAACTAAATAGAAGAATATTTCTTTAAGGCCCTGAAAGCCTCAAGAAATTTCTATGCCTAGTTTAGGCATACCAACTGTATTCCAAGAAATAGAAATAAAATGCTTAATTTCTCGAGAAGATAAAGATTTCAAGCATATTTTAGTTATATTACTGGTAGAAAAGTATTGGCCTACTCATCAGAATCCCCAGTGGCAATTCTAGCCACTCAAAAGGCCTCCATTCTTTGAATTAATTCTTTAAGAGACTGGTTTTGTTAAAATAAAACATAAACCCAGAAGAACTAAGATCACCATGAATTCTAAAAGTTGTGATGAAGAACCATCAGAAAAATATATTTCAGAAATTGAAATTTCTTCATTTAAAATATTAAAAGGTTGGATATCTAGAAGAAGAAGTGTTACCCACTTTGGGGTAGTCTAGTTATGGTGCCAAAATTATGCATTTCAACCCCTAAGATTGGTATGTCCTGTAGGCCATCAGAACAATACCTTTAGTATGCATACCCAAGTGGCCCTCTTGTGCACTACGAAAATACATGCATATTGGTCCAAGCATTGTACACATATTCACATTTTATGCATACTATGGCAGTAAGGAAAGAAAACTCTAGCACAAGTCTTAATCTTGGCAATCACACATTAGGCATTTTTACTAGGTTCATGTGTCTAGCCACTGCACCTGAAACTTCCTCCCAAAAACTGTATTAATATAGCCATGTAACCCTGTGTTTTCTTGATTTTATTATCAAGTAGATCTTAAAACAAACCCGGGAAATAAGTTTACATCAATAGCCCACCTATGGACCAAGTTATGGATTTTTGAAGTTGGTTACAAAATTTTGACAAAATGAACAGTAACTTAGCCAATTTTGCAACATCATATCTTTGGCTATAGGGCACCAATTTCAGTAATTCCAATCCTATTTAATCCCCTAGATGTTCTCTAGTGATGGCCAAAATTTCATACCAAGATTCATTCTACAAAGGGAGTTATAGTGCGTAGAGTGTAAGGTTGCAATTTTGGTCATTTTAGGACCATTATGCCCATACAAAATTTTATAAGCATGCAACGCTTCATTCATAAGGGGTAAGCCCCCCAAGGCTATTCCATACATGTCCAAGAAACATGGGAAATACATTCCTCTATATCTAGCATCTTTATTTAGCCAATTAAAAATTTACTAACAAGCATCCTATATTACACACTTAGGTAGCCTGTGCATAGCATCCTCATACATAGTAAAACAGCCCACAAATGTTCACATACATTGTCCAAAATTTACATGTCCCACATGTACACGTATCCATGCACTACATAATGTTCTTAACTTAGCTAAAATACGCACCCTAGTTATAGGAGAGCTTCAGACACAATGCACTCCAGAAAACAGGATGCTGGACAGCTGCTGCGTAGCAGCATCACTAAAAATACCAAATGTGTTCCTAAAATCACCAAACACTCTAGATCACAAATAGATACATGGAAGTTCAAGTACCTAAAATTTCAGATAGAAAATGAAATGAAGAGGGGTATGTTTGAATGAGATTTATCCATAGCACCTGACATGGACAAATTTGAGGGGAGGTAAGTTTCACTTGGAAACTTAGCAAGGATCACACTTAGGTGCTTAAGGTGGTACCACCCATGATATTACCTACATTCACACAAAAACACCAGAAACACAATGCAAATATCCAACAAAAAGCAACCAAATGCAGCAGCCAAACACAAACAACAAACATATGTATGTGGCAGCAATATGCATCATTGGTTAGTCCATAAAAGATGTAATAAACATATGCATTTCATTATGGTAGCCCTTCTCAAGCTTAAGCTTGGACTTAGGAGAGTTTTAACACTAGTTAGTACTAACTTTGAGCTCTAGAAACTCCAATTTTCGTTGCCATCATTGTGCACTTCACACTAAGGCTGAAAACTTTCATTAAGTGCACTCCCCTCACTAAGCTTGGTTCATCAAGCTCTTGGCGCTTTTCCCAGCCTATCCCTAGCTCCATGGATGCTTGAATAACACAGTAAATAGTCCATGAGATCAAGAGAACCCCTTACCTTCTGGGCTAGGCCGAAATTTAGCTTGATTCTAGGTGCACCCGAGTAGTCACACTAGTACGCCTCCAATTGTCTTTTCTTGACTCCAATTGCAAGTAATTGTAAGCTTGAAGGTATGGTGGATATGGAGGAAGTATGAAGGTGAAGGGCTTCTGGATAAGGAAAAATTTGGGAGAGAAAAGAAGAAGATGGCTACTTATATGGACTTAAGTGCACAAAACACCCTTAACAAGCCTTAACCATGCTTTATGTCATTTTCCTTGCTACAAGACCATGGTTTCTTAGTCTTAATTTCTTGGCCCACATTTGAATTGCTTACCATGCTTTGGCCGACCTTCCCTTGAGTGGAATAACTCTAAAATGTCTCAATTTGACTTAAGTCAAAGGCATGGACACCCAAAGACCTATACTAGGACACTTAGGTCCTTAAAGCCCTTTGTGTTTTCTTTGTTCAAAATTGTCTTTCACAAGCCATTTAGTCCTCCAATAGTACTTTTATACCATCCATACCCTTCTCATAACTCTCCTTAGCTCTCTTTTGAGAGTTTTGTAATTGAGTACCTTAATTTCCAAAATCTTACAAAAAAGTCCATAGATTGCTTAACAAACAAGCAATCCTTAAAACTTCTCTTGGGGGCCAAGTTACCAACTTGCAACACTTTAAAGGAGGTGTTCGTCATACCTTTTACCCTTTACACTTCAATCACTATGGTGCGAATTACACAATATAATGGCTTTTTTTACCATTATGCCATACTTTGTAATTCTTCCATTTTTGTGAGGTGGTAACAAAAAGAATCTTAACTAGAGGAAAATATGAGAATATGTTATTCTTATTTTGAGACTATATTAAGGCTTGGGATGAAGTCTTCCATATTTAAAATAGAGACCATAAACATTCATGGATGATTTTATTCAAGACCAAGCAAAGGAAATTTCCTAATTGTTTTCATAATTGGTACTTTAGAAAGGGTTTGTTCAAGGACTCTTTACTAGAATATGTTCCAAGAACAATTTCTCTAGAAAGGAGAAAAGTTGCCATTTCCAGATTTCCTTTTTATGGGTGTGAACCATATTCCTTGGAACCTCTAATGATCCTATGAAAAACAAGAATTGGATTTTGACACATACTTTACTCCTTGCCTAGAACGAATCTGAGAAAAAAAATGGTGGGATAAATGTATCCTTAACCAATATTTGCCTAAGAATATAAGATTTGATAAAATTGATTTAATTGATGAAGAAGATAACCCAGATGAGGACTTCTTGGATGTCATGCTTAACCGATTCTATCAAGGAGGTCAATTCAGGGATAACCAAATTCATATCTCTATAATGAAAGAAAGAATTTTAAAATATGCTCAATAACAATTGGTTCAAAAAAGCTAAGAAAGCATTGGATCCTCATTCGATAAGAATGACTCAACGGGGACCCAGTGAAGGCATCTTTGACTAGGTGCCTTGATTTCCACATAGTTGAAGCTAGTGTCAATAGAAATTGACAAACTAAAAATAGCAGTAGTTTGCTAGTTGCCCAAAATAATTGCCTCTACCAATTGAAATAATGGAGCACTATCAGGCCACTAACTTTGGTGGTTCCATATTTTCTCATTTTCTGATTAAACAAATTATGCTAGCCTTATCACTAAAGGCTTAGAAGTTTTATCTATTTAAGGAGGCCTTCCTCCAGAGCCTAGGTATCTGAATTTTTTTTTATCTTTCTCTTAGTCCATGTGCTAGATGCCTTTCTTTCTACTAGAGTTTGCATTTTATTACTTAGTGTTTAAGCGATGTGCTCGTATCTATACTATAGTGGTGTTAATCCTATTGAGGCTCTGCTTTCTACTTCAACAGTTCAAGCTTTTAATCATTCTGGCATTCTTCATCTTTATGTGGTAAACTAGTTCTCACTAGTTATTTGTAAGTTTAATTCAAACTCAATAAATCATGTGTACACTTTTTAGTTTACATCTGTGCATAATTTATGCTTTGCTTGTATGAAAATATATCCTTGGCATTTTGGTATTAGAGCCAAGAATGTTGTTTTGTTGTATGCTTTAAACCTTAGGTCCTTCTTTGTAAAAACAAGAAACTAAAAGCCCTAGCCCAGAATTTAGCGTAGGTGTGCGTAATGACTAGAGTTATTAAAATCCTGACTTGAGTGTTAAAAAGTTATGTTTTTACGACCCTAGAAACAAAAAATAACTCAAGTCTTAGTAGAAACTTATATGTAGGTGGAAACGGGTAAAGTCTCGACTTTAATCTTAGAAACTTAGAAATTTTACGACTTTACGTTCCTATATTATTAGGTTAGATTTGCTAAAATTAGGCTAAAAATGATCTTAAGCTGAAAATATATGAATCTAATGCCTAACTTGATATTTATACAATGAAATTCAACTCATTTAGTGTTAAACACACAAAAAAAAAAAAAATTTAAAGATAACGAAAAAAATAAAACACAAATCATCTCTTATTTTTTTTGCACGGTCTCTGTGTCACTTGATTTCTCGCATTCACTATAACTTTGATTACTTTGGTTATCAAATTTATATAGATATGAATATGGATGAAGGAAATGTGAATGATGGTACAAATGTTTACATAAATGAGTTTGGATTTTCAAATGTTAAAACGACAAGAGAATAAAATGAATATATGAACTTTGAAGATGATAATATTGATACTGTCATTGATCATGATATTCCATGTGTTCCGGTAGATGATTGACATATTTTTAACTTTTCATGATGAATTGTGGATTTTAGAACTTCATATTTTCTTGTATTATATGTTTATGTCATGGCAGTTTTATGGTATTTAAGCATTGTAAACGAAAATATCATGTAATATAAACTTTCTGAGAAATTTAGATGATTATATTTTTTCATCTTTTTCTAAATTTTTTTTTGTAGAATCTTATGAATGTATAATTTTTTATGATTTTGCAACTTTAGAAAAACTAAAATGACTCTAAGTAGAAACCCGACTTTGATAACCTTGGTAATGACTAGTCATTTTCCAAGTGACCATATCATAATTCATTTCATGACGTGCCTTCTTTCTTTTTCTAAGAGCGAATTGCCAATAAAATGTATGATAGCAAAACATGCTCATTTAAAATTCCTATGGTTACAAATATCCCTAGAATGTAGATAGGACAAGTCTGAGAACTGTGTTTGGATTAAATAAAATAAAACTGAACAACATATTATATGTTTAATATGTTTGCAGGCCGTGTGTTGTAGTGGGAAGAGTTTCATGTTCAAAATTTATGTTTTTACGCTCTTTTCTGATGAATGGTCAAATTCCTTGTCTAGTTCATATGTCTATTATTTTTTTCCCTTTAATCCCAAAACTCCTCGATCTGATGATCGGATTCCAAGTTTCAATCACAACTGAAAGATTGTCAAAAACTATCATACCCTCCCTGAACCCAGCCTCTCAAACCCAAATGTACCCTTACTTGCATAGCCATGAGGAGGGTATGTGTAACCAATCCTATCTAGCCCTACCTAAACTCTTCCCATGCTAATATATTTTTATTCAAAACATGATTTTATTTTCAAAATAAAATTATAAGAATGTAATTTATCATATATTACTTTAGTTTGTGATTTTTTAGTTATTATTAATTGTGAATATAAATATTCTTTTAAAAATATAAATAAAAATAAAAAAAGTCTAAAAAATTAAATCTGTGTTAAATGGGTTGATGGATAATACCTACCAACTCGGAGATAGGTACTACCTGAACCCGATTAATCATGGGGACGGTTTTGGTTAGTTAAACCCGGTCCATTGACATTTTAACAAGTGAAGCAAATTATGAACCTGACTTTCACATGGAGGAGTTTGGAGACCAAATGGTTAGAAATAATATGCCTAGGGACTGAAATAGAACTTTAACCATAACATGGGAAAAAGCACAAGAAAAAGAAAAAGAAAAAGGCAAACTTAAGGATGCTACGATTTGTGAACAGTAATTCACCCCACTCTATTTAATATATAGCAGTGAATGTGCCTAATCACAAGGATTGTTCAGCACATTTCTATACAAGACATGGTTGATCCCGAACAAATGGAGAGTCAGGCACCAAATTCTTGCCAGAAGCACAGTGGTTGGTTCACCTTCTCCTTGTTCAATTATATTAGATCTAATCAATCTTTATGTGTAGTGGTTCATGTTTCAATTATCAATTATCCTATTTAAAACTGGTAAAATTCATATATGGTCTCCTAACTTTTATATTTTTGCTAAGGTATACTACAAGAGAATGGATATCTAGAAACAATTTTCAGTGCCTCATAGAAGTGATTCTAACTTCTTTAAAAGAAATTGAAACAGTTGCCAACTACTTTAGACAATTGCTTTCGGGAGACTCACCTCAAAGAAATATGATTCAGTCATAAATGTTTCAATTTATGTAGTGGTCATTTTTTAATTGGTTAACTACTTCAAGTACATCATCTTACATTCAGTCATTGGAACTAGTTAACCGTTTTTATTACTATTCAATAATTAGAAGTAGTTATAATTCAATAATTAGAAGTAGTTAAACGCTTCTGTTGTTTGTATGCTTCAGTTATTAAAAGTGATAACCCATTTTTTCCTACATTTTATTTCCTTTAGTTGGATTTTTTTAAATATAATTTTATACCTATTATAATAATCACCTGTTGCTTTGTTATAGGTAATATGAATACCCAAATATAGATAAAAATGTACAAAATGAAATCACATATAATAGAAATAACATCCATAATACATAGCATGTCTAACATCCATAAAGTTCAAATTATTCAAGAAAGTCAAAAGTACCACATGGTCCCTTGTCTTAGCTGATTCCTTTAGAAAGCCTTTTAGCTTATATATTGTGTCATGACCACATCCCTTCTGTCAGTTTCTCTATTATCTTAAATTGGTTTTGCTAATGTGGTAGTGTCAAAATCTAGTGGGTAATATACTGGCATAATGGCTATCCTTTTAGACGAAAGACTTCCACAGCGGGGTAAATTAATGAAGCAAGTGTGAGGCTTTTCAGCCTAGATTTAATAGTGATAAAAAGGAAACTTGAATCTAGTTTTCTGTTGGAGGGATTTATTGGGTAGTTAATATAACAAAAGATGGGTATTGATGGTGTATTCCTAGCAGTCTTACTACCATTTCTAGGACAGTTCCTCGGGGATCTAGGTGAGGAACACCTTAGGAATGCCAACATTTGAGCACCTTTCACTTATTACCAAGTCCCATTTTCCATATTAGAGCATGATAACATATTAATAGACTCCTTGACATCTTCCATAGAGCAGCTGGTTCTCAATTTTGCCATTAGTAGCTCAATCTTGATTACTTTCATTTCCTAAGCCTAGATAAGGTAATCTAAATCAGCCTTGGAAAATTCAGTCCTAAGGGCATAGCCTTGATTAGTTTTGACCTCGAACTGGCTCGACCTACTGGAGTTGCTTATATAGATTTTCATGAAGTGCCCTCGAAAATAGTGACACTAGTCATTGTTGGCTCAACAAAAAGGACAATGGCGAAAGCATTACCCGGAGTGGCTTATTTTGGGCTCACCACATGCAAATCATCCACTTTGTTGGGAGAAGGAAATGGGGTCATTTTTCTAGTAAACTTTTCTTTGCACCATTAAAGGCCCAACTGAATGGAAGCTCTTACCTAGGAAGTGTATATCTAGGTAAAGGTACTTCCTCAGCACTTGACATTGGGTGTTGTAGAGACTCGGCTTGTAAGCAATAAGATCCTCTCCCTTAAAGAGTTTGACCCTAGCTCTATGGCCTATATATTAGCTCAAGGGTTTGAACTTGCTTAAAGACACCTCAAGCTCTTGAATCTTGGTTTGGAGGGAGGCATATTTGGTAGCCCAGATGTCAGATGCCTCACGAGTTATATTGCCGTCGACTTGAGCTCAGTAGGAAATCTTAGGGGCAACTCTACAAGCTCAAGACTGGCTATCGTGAACTTGGCAAAGGATTTCTTTATCATGAATGTGCTCATCATTTTGTGATGCTTGAGCTTGTTTGAAAAGGCCTTTGATAAAAGACCATATGAGTTCACTTCCTGGTAGAGTATGTCGGCAGTAAGAATGGACCCCTAACAACTTCTGGAGGACAGCCACTTGCTTGGTGCATTCCTATATAAGGACGCTAGTCATGACAACATATGTATAGGCATCCTATCCAAAATAAAAGAAAAGAAAAGGAAACTAAAAAAATCAAAGAGACAAAAAATAAAAATGAAAAAGAAACTAAAAAATTGCTTATTGGAGAAAGGTCTACGCTCATTTCCTGGAAGTTTTCCTTGGCACTTAAACTATTGCCTTGTATGTACTAATAACACCTACCAGTAACTACATCTTAACAGAACTGTATTGTTGGTGATACTAGTAGAGGGTTTGAAAAAAGACATCTGAATGGCAAAACCCAATGTGAGGTTCATGAAATATGCACCCATTGGCTAGGGCTTTGACATCCCGCTGGTCTCACTAGCAGCAACCACCTATGCTAGCCATGTTTGAAGAGACTTTAAGTGCTTAAGTGAAATGTGGGCCAAAGAGGTGCCAACTAAGACTTACCTGGGCATAAGGAGGTTGCAGGCCTCAGTCAAGCCTAATTGTACACACATTGTGGGTTATGGGTGTGTAAATCACACTAAGTAGCCATGGTGCTTAGTGCGTAATGATAGGCCAAAGAGGTGATGACCTAAAAATGTGCCTATGTATTAAGAAGCAAGTATAGGCACTAAAGCAGTTGTAATGTGGCATAAGAGTTGTAAGTCTCATTTAGACACAATTGTGTGTTCGGGGCCTAAATATAGAGTGCTAAGTTGGAATAAGTAAACTAGAATTTCCATGAAAGGCCAAGTGTGTGACATGAATTGTGCGACCCAGAGTGTGCCTAATTGTAGGACTTAAGGAGACCATGAATGGCTGAACACTAAGGGCTTAAGGGCTTCCTAAGAAAAGCTAAGAAAGGCTGTAGAGCCTAAGAGAGCTCAATGTCAAGTATGCACCCAAGGTGGTTGGGTAATTAAGGTTAGACCTCAAAGTCATGGTACTGACATGTTGGATAGTGAGAGGTAATCAGAGCAATTAAGAAAGCTTAAAAAAGGTGCCAAGATTAGGTCTTTAATAATATGAAATACCTAATAAAAAGGGCTGTAATTGCCAAGTTGACCTCATTGCAAAGAAGGGCAAACTGGCCAAGGATTGACTCTCATGTAATAAAAAAGAAGTAAAAGATTATGCTAAGTTTACCTGAAGAGTTAAAGGCCAAAGAGTTGCTAAGTGGTTGGCAAATGACCAAAGAGCTTAAGTACGTTAAGTGATTACTTAGATGAGTCAAGGGTTAAAGAAGTGGGCAGTCTGTGGTACATTTAAGGACACCTAAAAGATAAAAAGTCTATGTGAACTAAGGTACCTTTACCATATCAATGGTGTTAAACTTGTGATTGCCTAGGTGGCTAAGAAACCATAAGGTTTGTGTTAATGTTGTGCCCAAAAGCCAATCATAAGGTGATTGTATTTTTGCACATTGAGTCATGATATTTTATTAAGGCATTAATTTAGTAATTATGTTTGTTGTTTGGTTTTTGCATAACGTAATAAACATAATTATAACCCTAGAATAATGATATTTTTAAATGTCCTTGGTCTAGTATTATGGTGGAGTGGGTTACAATAATTCATAACGACTAGCATATATGGAGACTAATATGAGATATGTAGTCTACATATAGCTACAAGTTGGTGAACTTGTGTACTAGACCGACCCACCATGAGAATGCTACATGGATCATTATATGAGTGTCATAAGTGATTCTCATAGTGATCATGTATATGTAGTCATTTGACCTAAGGTCATCAAGGTTCCCTGCATGTGAGTCTCATACTTTGATTCTTCCCTTTGTTGCTCGTAACTGAGTGAACTTGAAGGAGGTCATTGGGTATGTTACATATCATGCAGAGGGTTTTGTATGATCCCAAATGGTACTGAAATTTGAGGATGGTCCTCAAGCAAGAGAGAAAGGCTTATATCTTAGAGTAGCCCATTCCAAATGAGCCTACTTCCACTGCTCCAAGTGCTGAAAGGGATGCTCACAAGAGGCATTCTGATGATGCTTTGGATGTCACTTGTCTCATGCTTATTACCATGGAATCTGAGCTTTAGAAGCAACATGAGAACATGGGGGCGTTCAATATGATCGCACATCTCAAAATGCTTTTCCAGGAGCAAGCTAGGCATGAGAGGTTTCAGACCTCTGAGGCATTGTTTCGGTGCAAAATGTTTAAGGGACGTGCTATGGGTCCTCATGTGCTAAAAATGATTGGGTACATTGAGAATCTTGAGAGTTTGGGATTTGCTCTTCAGAAAGAGTTGGTTGTTGATGTAGTCCTGTAATCATTGCCGGAAAGCTACACTCAGTTCATCATGAACTATAACATGAACGACCTTGACAAGTCCTTCCCTGAATTGCTCAACATATTGAGAACTGCTAAGCAAAACCTTAAGAAGGCTAAGCCCATTTTGATGGTTCAAACAGGAAAGACAAAGGGAAAAGCCAACAAGAAGAAGGATAAAGCTAAAAAAAGTCCATTGTTAATTCTTCTTTAGCTGTACTGAAACCATCTAGTGGTGCGGCAAAGGAAAGGGAGTGCTTCCTTTGTAAGCAACCTGGACATTGGAAGTGCAATTACAAGCTCTATCTTGAAGAACTTGCTAAAGATAAAGGAAGTAAGACTTCCATTTAAGGTATTTTTGTTATAGAGGCTAACATTTTTACTTCGTCATTTTGGGTATTGGATATTAGATGTGGATCTCACATTTGTACAGATGTCCAGGATCTAAGTAGGAGTAGAAGATTAGCTCGAGGTGAAGTAGGCCTACGTGTTAGAAATGCAGCAATAGTTGCTACCTTAACCATAGGAAATTATGTTCTCACTTTACCTAATGGATTAGTTTTAGAATTAGACAACTGCTACTTTGTGCCTACTATTAGTAGAAATTTGATTTCAGTTTCTTATTTGGACAAGAAAGTTTTTTCATTTATAATAAAGGACAAATGTTGTTCTATTTATTTTAATGAAATCTTTTATGGTAGTGCTCAACTTAACAATGGGTTGTATGTTCTAGAACTCAAAAATCCAATCTATAATGTGAATACTAAGAAGGTTAGATTGAATGATTCAAACCCGACCTATCTTTGGAACTGTCATTTGGCCATATAAATGAGACCCGCATATCCAAGCTTCATAAGGTTGAACTCTTGGACTCATTTGATTTTGAATCATATGAGACATATGAGTCATGTTTGTTGGGCAAGATGACCAAAGCCCTATTCACAGGGTAAAGTGAAAGGGCTAATGACTTTCTAGGACTTATACATAGTGATGCATGTGGCCCTATGTCTACACATGCTAGAAGAGGCTTCCAATACTTCATTACCTTTACTGATGACTTCAGTAGATATGGCTACGTGTATCTTATGAGACACAAGTTAGATTTCTTTTCAAAAGTTCAAAGAATTAAGGAATGAAGTAGAGAATCAGCTCGGGAAGAGTATCAAAGTACTTGGATCAGATCGAGGTGGAGAATACTTGGATTGAGAATTCCTTGACTATCTAAGGGATTGTGGTATAATATCACAACTTACTCCACCTAGTACACCTCAATGGAATGGTGTATCTGAAAGGAGAAATCGAACTCTGTTAGACATGGATCGATCTATGATGAGTCAAGCTGACCTTCCAAACTCCTTTTGAGGACATGCTCTAGAGACAGCTGCTTTTACACTAAATTGAGTTCCATCTGAATTGGTTCAAAAGACACCGTATGAGATATGGAGTGGGAGGCATCTCAGTCTGTCTTTTATTAAAATTTGGGGCTGTGACGCTTATGTGAAACATCAATCCTCTGACAAGCTAGGGCCCAAATCTTATAAATGCCACTTTGTTGGGTATCCAAAAAAAAAACAAAGGCTTACTATTTCTACAATCCTTCTGAACAAAAAATGTTTGTTGCTCGAACTGGTGTCTTTCTAGAGAAAGAGTTATTTGTAAGGGAACCAGCGGGAGAAAAGTAGAACTTGAAGAAATTCAAGAACAACAAAGGGACATCGAACCTGAAATAGAACCTGAACAGACACCACAAGATGTTGTGGTTTAGAAGTCTGTTCCTGTAGCATAGAGCTCATGTAGGTCTAGTAGGATTCGGCATGAGCTCGAGAGATATGGATTTCTTGTGACTCATATTGGCGATGTGATACTCATGGATCAGGATGAGCCCACAGCCTATTAAAAAGCTATGTTAGGGCCTGACTCTGAGAAGTGGCTAGCGGCCATGAAGTCCGAGATGGAATCCATGTATGAAAACCAAGTATAGACTTTGGTTGATCCACCTGAATGGGTAAAACCTATAGGGTGCAAATGGGTTTTCAAGAAGAAAACTGGCAAAGATGGTAATATGATTACCTTTAAAGGACGATTGGTTGTAAAAGGGTTCAAGTAAATTCATGGTATTGACTATGATGAGACTTTTTCACCAGTTGCCATGCTTAAATCTATCCGAATCTTATTGGCTATTGCTACACACTATGATTATGAGATATGGCAAATGGATGTCAAAACTGCATTCCTAAATGGAAAGCTACTTAAGGATGTGTACATGACACAGCCTGAGGGTTTTGTTACTCCTGAGAATACCAATAAAGTGTGCAAGTTGCAAAGGTCCATTTATGGATTGAAGCAAGAGTATCAAAGTTGGAATCTTCATTTTGATGATGCAATCAAAGAGTTTGGTTTTATAAAAAATGAAGATGAACCTTGTGTGTCATGCCCAGCGTAGCCCCTAGCCTATTCGGACCCAATTACTTAACCATGCAGCGGACTTTCATAAAGGGGCATTTTTCATTACCAAAACATATGGGCATGAACCTCAGGATATTACTAGTACTAGCTCATTAACTATTTACTTAAACGTTTATATTGTGCTATCTGAATTAAGCTAGTACTTGTGTGGAACTTGTGTGTTTATTTCAAGCTCGTTATCAAACATAGCCAAGTATTTGCATGGCAACCAAAACACCAATCCAAGTTTTGGAACTTGTTTATTATGCACATGTTTTTCATAATCAAGCATAGGCTTATAAACATACTATTATGCAAATCCATCATCAACATTACTTAGGCCTAACCGTCCATGTACAAGCCATTAACACATATTATGGCCGAATGTTCTTAAAGTCCATTTTTAACACAAGTTTGGTCATTTGGATAAGACCAACATCATAGCACATGTGCAAACATGGCAAACCACACAAAGAGCCAAAGAACACACTTTCCACCTTAGAGACTTTGTTCACACAATCTAGACTCCAAGTCCTGCACATAAAGTCCACACTTATTAGCTTGATACACAAGCAACCCATAACACTTAGGATACTTAGAATATTGAGCAAATACATATGTACACACACAAACCTTTTTACCAACAGAAAGAGCATAAAATACTCTTGATCTTAGTTCTGTGCTAGTGCTCCTTTTCCTACATTAAGTAGAGAAGAGTGTGAGTAAAACTCAGGAAGGATTCCGTACAGCTCATAGAGCCTACATAGCACAAGTATATCTTGGAAAAATATAATCCAAGCGCCTACAAAGAAAACACTAAGAGAAAGAAAATATAGGATATATGTATATAATAATAATTGGGGTCAGCAAGCACAACCAAACATAGAAGAACACAAACACAAACACAAACACCACTTAACACCATATTCCCATGAAGGGCAGAGCAAACATGAGCATATTTTCTTTAATTTTGGTTAACCATTAATTAGTCCGTATTAATATGAAATCTTTTTATGCTTGGGAATTGAGTTGGCCAGCTCAATTCCTAGCCGTGATGCTTGCACGGAGCTAGCTAGCATAGAGTTGCCTAAGCAACAAAACATAGCTCTCTGTAGCACCTTAGGATCACATGACATTCTTTATCCATCACCGAAGGGCACTGAATACTCAAAGAGTATAAGAATCCTTACCACAAAACCCTTAGCAACTTTGTTTCCCGAAAGCTTTAGAAGCTCGTTTCTTTGACTTTTCTTTGCTTGTCATAGCTAGAACTTAATTTCTAGCTTGAGAACCTACAATGGCTGAATTATTACAAGTATATTCTTACATTACCATAGCTCGAAAGTTTACATATACCAAGAAAACTTGGTGGAACACACAATACCTCAACCAAATGAGATATGACCGAATCCTTTGGCTTGATTTCCTTATAGCTCCCGCTTATCTTTTCTTGAATACACCACTTGATTCCTAGCCTTGGAAGGCTTTATAAGCTTATGTGCATCAAGAACATAAGTTTCAAACACGAGAATGCCAAGAACAGACTTGGTGAAACTTCCCTTAGTTGATGGCTTAAAAAAAGTCTCATTCTTTCAATCTTTTTCTTGATTCTTTCTTGGGATGTTCTTAAGAGCTTATAGACACCAAGAACACTTGGTAAAATCTCAAGGATGCTAAAAACTGAAGTATGGCGGAATGGTATTTGGGAGAGAAGAGTTGGAAGAGTTTAAGAGCAAACTTAGAGAGAGATTGAATAGAGAGATAGGGAAGAGTGAAATGAATGAATTTGGGAGCTTAATGGGCATGTAATGGATGAATTTGGGAGGGGAGAATGAGTGTATCATGTGCTTGGATGAGTGGGAGACAAGTGGGGGACAAATTGGAAGACTTTGGTGAAAGTTGGTTAAATTTGTCAAAAGTGGGGGACAAGTAGGTGGAGGAAGGAATCCTAAGTGATGAGTTGGATTAAAATAATGGGAAATGGAGAAAGGTAGCGGCCATGGTATCCAATGCCTTTAAAATTAGCTAATGCCCTCTCTTAGTCCCTCAATTCCTTGTACTTGGGCAATTGAGCCCAACCACCAAAAGTCCCTTTTTGTCCAATTAAGTCTCCCACATTAAATTTTCATAATTTTACTTGGCCTAGGCCAAGTTTAAATTCTAAGAGTATCCAACACTTATCATACTCCCCTGTCCTACTTAATTTAGTATCTCCCGAACTCAATGAGCTTAATTCCTAATTTAGGAAAAATTCTTAAGCCCTAAATCCTCATAGCCCAAGACATAATTACTTAGGATTTTGTGGGCATTACATTGTGTCTACAAGAAGGTTAGTGGGAGTGCTATTGTCTTCTTGGTGTTGTATGTAGATGACAAACTACTTATCAGAAGACTTGGGTGAAGTAGCCTATGTATGAGGCATCAAGATTTATAGAGATAGATCTAGAAAGCTTCTTGGCTTAAGTCAAAGTACATACATTGACAAGGTGCTAAAGAGGTTTAGCATGCAAGATTCCAAGAAAGGATTCTTGCCCATGTTACATGGTATAACTATTTCTAAATCTTAGTGTCTGAGTACACTCAAGGAGAGAGAGCGCATGAGTAAGATTCCATATGCCTCAGCAATTGGATCGATAATGTATGCCATGATATGTACTCGTCCCGATGTCTCATATGCCTTGAGCATGACGAGAAGGTGCCAATCGAAACCCGGTGAGAGTTACTGGATAGATATTAAGAACATCCTTAAGTACTTACTAAGCACTAAGGATGCATTCTTGGCCTTTAAGGGTGAAGATGAGCTCGTCGTAAGGGGTTACACTGATGCTAGCTGTCAATCTGATAAGGATGATTTCAGATCGCAATCCGGTTATGTGTTTTGTTTTGGTGGTGGTGTTGTGAGCTGGAATAGTTCAAAGCAAGAGACAGTAGCCAACTCTTCAACAGAATTTGAGTACATTGCTGCCTTTGATGCTACAAGGGAGGCAATTTGGATCAAGAAGTTCATCATAGAACTGGGAGTGGTTCCAAGCATTGCCAACCCAATAGAGCTCTATTGTGACAACAATGGAGCAATCACACAAGCTAAGGAACCTCAATCTCACCAGCAATCCAAACACATACTCCAACGCTATCATTTCGTTAGGGAGATCATCGAGAGGGGTTGTCACACTCTGATAGCTTAAATACAGTAACCATATTTAATGTGTCAATTTCCCAAGAGCTATGCATGTTCTGCAGGCCATCAGAACAATGCTCACTATAATACACAAGTGGCCTTCTTGGTCTTTATGCAAATATATGTATATTGGTCCAACCATCACATACATATTCACATACAATTTCATCTAGAAGTAATGATGATGACAATCAATTCTTTATTCCTGGTCAATATAAGATTTGAGTAAAACCCCCAAGTGCATGTACAATTATATGCACACTTGGTACAAGTGGTTTCCATTTTATGTGTCCAAACTTTCACACCATGTCCAACTCAAATTCTACCCATGTTCTCCTATGCCCTAAAGGTCTTAAACCCTTTAACACTTAAACGTTCATAGGGAAACAAATTTGAGGCATTAAATCCATACAAGTTTGCAATTATGGATTTTATACTTAACCGGGTAAAATTGACCATATGAACAGTACATAGCAAAATCAGCTAGCTTTGACAGGTTATAACTTTGGCTACAGGGAACCAAATCCAGTGATTAAAAAATCAAATTCTTCATTTTGAAGTGTTCTAAGTGTGGTTAAAATTTAATAGCCAAATTCATTACGTATAGCAAGTTATTGCTCTTGGAGTACAGGGTACCAAATTTGTACAACTAATGAGCATAATGCCTAACAAAATTTCATAAAATTCATACACTTCAGTTACAGATGAAAAACCTACATGTCTTAAACACTTGGGAAAGTCATTCATTCGAATTTAGAGGCATTCCATTTGCATTAAACATAATTTTCATTGAAATAGCTAATGAGTTGCAAAATGGACATAATTGAACATTCAACCTCAAACATCAATTTATTGCTTCATATATCATCCATACACCATCCATAGTGTATTTACATGCATAGATGCATCATACATATGTCCTAGCTTAGTTGGGTATATACACTAGCTTCTTGGAGAGCCTTACAACCACAATGCACCCCAGAAACTTCAAAAGGCAGCTGCTGTGTAAGGCAGAAAGTACCAACACTAAAATTAGCAAATGTGTTCTAAAAATCATGAAAGACTCCAGTTTAATACTAGGCATATTGAAGTTCATGTAACTGAAATTTCATAGGAAGAATCAAACTAGAACTATTATTATGAACGTTCTCTTTCAGGTGTTCCTGAAAATGGACAGAAAAGGGGCTAAGCTATTTGTAAAGAAGTTGGGCTTTCAATGTAAAATCTTCCATGGAAACGTACAACTTGAAATAAAAATACATAAAAACATACAAAAACAACATATACACACACATATGGCAACCATATGCACCAAAAAACATAGCAACAAACACATGTAATGCTGGTACCAATAACACATTAGGGTTAGTCCATAATCATTCAATAAAACAATAAGATATCACTTTAGTAACACTATGGCAGCCCTCCTCAAGATTTTGCTTGGTCTTGGGAGTCTTTTCGGTCTTATTTAGTACTAACTTGGGCTCTAGAAACCCTTCTTTCTTGTTGCCATCTTTAGCATGGTAACACTAAAACTGAAACCTTGCCATGCTTCTTTCCCATTAACCCATACTTGGTTCCTTGAGCTTTTGCTCTCTTCCAAGGATGGTATTAGCTTCATGGATGTTTGGAAATACATTAAAAAATCCAGGAAACTTTAGAAAACCCTTACCTTTGCTATGAAATCTGAAAGTCCAAATAGAACCAAAATTAGGTTTTCTTACACTCTTTGATGTCTTCTTTGCTTTCTTTAGCTTCCTATTGTTTTCTTAAGGTATGGTGGCTATGAAGGATGATGAAAGAGCTTAAGGAAGAGGTCTTAGCTACTGAAGGCCAAAATTTAAGGAAAATGGCAATGAAATGAAGATTTTTCTTCATTTATACATCATTTTGACCAAGGTGGCATATATGTAAATTTTTGAAAATTTGGCCAGCACTTGGACAGATTATATCCAACTATTTTGGCAGGGAAAATGATATTTTTGACCACCTTTAACTTTGTCAAAGGTCATTATAATCTTTAGACAAAAAGGTGGACACTTGGATCCTTAGTTGGCATTATGCCATAAATGATCAACTTTGCCTTCTTAAGCATTTTGGCCCCTAACAATATCCTTAATTCTATCCATGTCCTTTCCTCACAATTCCATCCATGTCCTTTCCATAACCATCTTTAGAGATTTGTGCAATTGACTACCCAACTTTTGTAACCTTACAATTTAGTCCATAAGTTACTTGAAAATTAGGCGATGGGCCAATGCTTTCTTATGAACCAAGCTATCGTTATTTTTTCCACTTAAGGGAGTGTATATTGAATATTTACACTTCACAATTCATACACTATGATGAAAATTAAAGCATATAAGTTTATGTCCTTATGCTGTAATTTTCCCATTTTGTGAAGGTGGTAACAGGGGTGATGTGAGGATATGCAAGACTTCAACAGATAGCAACATTACTGATCCACTGACAAAAACCCTTACACAGTAGAAGCATGATAGCCATTCTAGGTCCATCGATTTTAGATACATGGATGATTGACTTTAGTGCAAGTGGGAGATTGTTAGTGTTGTGCCCAAAAGCCAATCATAAGATGATTGTATTTTTGCACATTGAGTTATGATATTTTATTAAGACATTAATCAAGTAATTATGTTTGTTGTTTTGTTTCTGTGTAACGTAATAAACATAATTATAACCCTAGAATAATGATATTCTTAAATATCCCTGGTTTAGTATTATGGTGGAGCAGGTTACAATAATACAAAATGACTAGCATATGTGGAGACTAATATGAGATATGTAGTCTATATATAGGGACAAATCGGAGAACTTGTGTACTAGACCAACCCACCATGAGAATGCTATATGGATCGTTATATGAATGTCATAAGTGATTCTCATAATGATCATGTATATGTAGTCCTTTGACCTAAGGTCATCAAGGTTCCCTACATGTGAGTAATACTTTGATTCTTCTTTTTGTTGCTTGTAACTGAGTGAACTTGAAGGAGGTCATTGGTTATGTTGCATATCATGTAGAGGGTTTTGTATGATCAAGATGAGATTTGTCTCTCCTATGTAATGGAGGTGATATCTTTGGGCCCCTTGATAGAGTGAGACTAAGAAAATGCATGGCCATGCTCGGATGAGTTGATATATGATATCAATGTCATCAGTTTATGTTAGTCTACTCGGTAATCAAGAAACCAAAGATTGGGCTATACGAGAGTGACACATTCCATATCTCGTGCTTAGTTTTGATATCTTGGACAAAGGGACAGTAGCATATACGGATAATGATCATAAAGGTTTAGTCGAATCACCGACAATCTTATCACTTGGGTAGTAATGATGTGTTGCTAGACACTGCTCATTGCCAGACACTACTTATTGCTTATGATCATAAATGTGATTTATGATCATTGCGAACATGGTAAGAGCCTATTGAGTCACATACATAAAGCCTATTTGGATTATTTGAGTGCATGAGCTAATTTATTTGGTATTATGGTTTCATGATAATTTCGTATTAGTAATTGGCCCAGAATTTGAGCCATTATTAAATCTGGAATTAAACCTAATTGGATTAAGGTTTTAAAACCCATTTGGTATGGAAGTTGAGTTTCATTATAAATACATCATATAGTGAAAAATTCACAGCTCTTGTCCTAGCCTCCCAAAGGTTCCAGCCGTACTCTTCTCTTGCCATTCCTTGGAGGACGCAAGCTAGCACTGTGAGCGCAAGAGAAATGCATATGCCAGGACATGGTGAAAGCGTGGTGATCCCGAGAGGCTCATGTGGATACCGTAGAGAGCTTGAACACATCAATTGTTCAGGTTTTGTGATTCGACTCAACAGTTGAGCAAAATATCTCAGCCGAATTAGGTATGAAAAATTTGAACACTGGGTTTACCCCGTTTTACTTTGATCTTGGAGGGTTTCAGTTATATTCTGCTACGCTTGTTTGGCTCCTGAAACCCTATAGTTTGAAGGCACTTTATAAGCAGGGAATGTTACATTTCTATGCTACTTGTAACAAATGTTAGTATTGACCAAAGGAGTTGCCTTTCAGTTTCAGGCTAAGTGAACACAAGGAAAGTGTCGCTCATCACTTGAAGTTAGCTTCCTTGGGTGAAGAGCTAAGAATAAATCTTAGTATATATGTTGTTTTTTTTATATGTATGGTATTTTTATACAAAGAGATTGCCTTTACTAGTGTCCATTGGTGTGTATAACACTAGGGTTATGTTTGGGTATATATAAGATTGAGATGTATGCACATAGTTATTACTTGAAGTTAAAGCAACTAAAGTTTTTACGTTTTGGCTTATTTTAATTTGTTTCTTAAATATAAAGGGCATGCCATTGTTTTATTATTATTATTATTATTTAAATTTTCTTTGTATAGCCATGCTAATGCTTGTATATTTTATGTGTAGAGTAGGTTAAAAAATTAGTTGCATGTAAAACTTTTAAAATACCTCACAAGTAATAACTAGCCAATTATAACCTAAGTGTGATCGTAGTTCCTGAGGAGCCTATCAGTGTTAGTAGAATCAAGGTGCTGAGGCTCCGTTTTGCCACACCTGGAGGCCATGACCTAAAAAGACAACATAGGGTCAAAACAGACCAAAAATCACAGTGGAACTACCACTGTGCAAGAAGTGAAAAAAGAAATGTGTGGGAGAAATCCTTCTAAAAAACCAAAAAGGGGAACTAACTTAAAAAATGGGGAAGGCATTAAACTTTCACCGGAAGAACCTATCGTTGCTGTAGCTTGCAGTGCTTTCAATTGGAAAGGAAATAGGACTTTAAGAGAGCACTAGGCAAAAATAATGCAACAGAAGAAGCATAAAAAATACCTTAAAACATAGTGGAGGAGGGATTACTAGACGTCGACTAGAAAAGGATATATGAAAACGAATGACCATAAGCTGAGAGCAAAAAATGATAAAACGAAACTTGCAATTTGTAGGAATGGGGAGCCTCAAGGCAAGTGAAGCCATTAAATAGTCCTTCAACCATATAGATTTTCAAGCATCTGGATGATCATGAAGAAACTGTTCCTTCTTGCACTCCTACAACTTTCCAAGCATTTGAATCTTCATGGAAAGTCAAACCCTAGAAGAACAATGAAGTGATTACAAGAGCGCCTCTAAGTTGAAAGGCCTAATTTTAGGACAACTTAGGGCAGTAGGGTAGCTTGTGATGGTGCATCGTCAACAATGTTACTGGCACTCTTAGGAAGGCTCCTCAAGGATCTTGGTGAGGAACACCTTAGGAATGTTAGCATCTGAGCAGTGTTCATTTGTTACCATGTCATATTTTCCACCATATAACCCAACTTGGTCTCCTCAATAGAGCCAAGTTGAGCGAAAGCTAAAGCTTAGACCCTGGCCAACCTTTATCCCACCCAACAGCAGCTTTGTTTGAGTAGTTGGAGAAAGGTTGCCAAATTCCTTACAGTAGCTTGCAATGTCAGCGTTGCCTCTAGGATGGTGGCCAAACTAACTGATGCTCCAAATCAAACAAGATGGGCTTTATAAGAGGCCTTTCACCTACATTTTAAGGTACGTTGTCATCACCATCCATAGTCTGCTACAGCATCACAAAAACACTAACTTGAGTGTCGGAAACCCCACATGAGAAAACATGTAGGGTTCTCCCTCATTAACTCTACCTTTTATTTCTATTCATTTTTCAAGTGCTCATTGTAGCTAGTCCATTCCAAAACCCCCAAAGGTCACAATCCATTAGGTAGAAGATAAAATAGAGGATTTGTTTCATGTGAGAAGTAGAGCAGAAATAGAGAATATGAGATCTTCACAAACTTGTTGCCTCTGTTAGCACTAATGATGACATCGATAATAACGGTTATGTAGGCTCATATATAGATGTTGTGGTGGATGATTTAATTGTAGGAAGGAGACAAAAAGTGCTCAAGGTGCGTGATGAGGGTAATGGCAAGTTGGCACCAGTAGACTAGAAGTGACAAAGGAGGGAGGAGTTGAAGGGCTCACTATCAAGGATGGGACCGATAAATAAATAAGAATAGAGTGAGTAAATAAGAATAGAGTGAATTCTATTTTCCTTTCCTTTTTCCCTCCTCCGCTTGAATGTCAAACATTTTCCTCATCATTTTACCACCAAGGAAGTTTTCATGTGCAAATGCAATTTTGCCGTACTAGTGCAGGACCCACTAGTGCATTTAACATTGCCTACATTAGCAAAATCTATTGAAAATAGTGTAGAAGTTGATGGAAGGAACCTTGACATAACAATATATTGAGTTGGGGGATTTTATGATGATATCAATTGAGGTAAGAAATCACTTTAGACAAATGTAAAAATTATGGTACCATACATGGATTGTAGCCAATGTAAAATGTAGAACATTTTTTTTCATCGTCAGCGTCAATGATAAAAAAGGTTTGAGGCACAAAATAGTTTTCTCAAACATGCAGGAGCAAATTATAATTTTACCTAAATTTTGAGATTTGTTTTGAATTTACCATAAAAGTTTTTAGGTTGGCCTGATTGTTGTAGAAACGATTTAATGCTTGCAGGAAGTAGAAGCATGAGTTCCATTAATACAATTAAGTGAAGATGCATTTTCTCTCTGTTTCATACCACTACTAAAATTTCCAAAATTCGAGATTGCCAATTTTTGACGGCTTAACATAGTTAAAAATTTCGAATGGCTTGTCATTCAGAATTGTATGGTAACTTTTTTCAATGGTTAAACCATCGAAAATTGTCTGATAAAATTTTCAACAGCAATTTCCAAGGCCTAGCCATTAGAAAACTGTCCAGGTACATTTCTGACGGTTATTCATTGTAAAGTTTCTGGAAAATGTTTTGCTGATCGAAATTCCATGTGAAAATGAAATTTTTTATATTCAGTATTTTTTATGATTAGTTATTAGAGATTGAAAATTTGTGTTTATATTATATCCAGCTAGAAATTGAAAATTTTTATTTTGAATTTCCTGATAGCCAATTTCCCATGGCTAGCCATAAAATTAAAATTACAGAATTTTCCATTCCCCCACCATCTGAAACCACTTATTTTGCATCGAAACTTTTTTTTTTAAATCCCATATCTTTCTTCTCTTTCTCATCAAATTCTCTCCATTCCTCACAAAAAATTTAATTCTTCTCCCTCTTCTTCTTCTTTGATCTTTTTCTTATCATTATCTTCTTCTTTTTCTTCTTTCCCCCTCTTCTTTCTCACCATCTTCTGCTACTTTTTCTTATTTTTTTCTTTTTCCTTTCCTCTTTTTATGACCATATTGTTCGTCATTCTCTTCTTCTTCCTTTTGCCCCTTTCTTGCTATATTCTTCTTCTTCCTCATCTATTTTTCTCACCGTTTCAACGCATATTTTCCCATAAAAAATAATTTTTTTTCATAAAAAATTTTCGTAAGGTTTGCTGGAAAAAACTAACCATCGGAGCTGTTGGAACCATCTTTGAGTGGCTACTATTCACGGGCCCTCTTTACAACGCTTAGCTGTCGAATTTCTTTTCTCAATGTGGCTACACTTGACCCATGTTTTCCGACCACTTTCCGTTAGGAAATGCTATTTCCTAAAGACTATCCGTCGGGAATACCAGTTATTCTAGTAGTTTGCGTTAACAAGTTGCAAGATGTTTGATTTGATTACAGGTAAGAAACATTGCTACCATATTGTTGTAGATATTTATTTATAAACATAAAGAATATCTGCACACAAAGTTAATGAGAAGGAATGTAACGAAGTATAGTTCCATTGATAATTTGAGCTAAAATTATGTGTAATCGATTTCCGAAATAATTCTTTTTCCCTTTGTATACCCCATGGTTGAATTTTGGATGCAATGCAATTTTAGTGATCGTTGTGGATGTGTTAATGTTTAGTATCCTGGGAATAGTGGCGGAGGCGGCGATGCATATTGGAATCCTAAATTCGGTGGGAGCACCAGTTCTTCCTTTGGTGGTGGCGAAGAAGGGACAGGAGGAGGAGGAGGAGAAGAAGTTGGCGGTGGCGGGGACAGTATTGGCGGTGGCGGAGAATGGACTGGTGGTGGTGGAGATAGGACAGGGGGTGGAGGGGACTGTACAGGTGGTGGTGGTGGTGAAAATGCGGGAGGAGGCGGAGAGAGGACTGGTGGGGGGGGTGAGAGAACTGGTGGTGGGGGTGAAAAGGCCGGAGGAGGTGGAGATTGGACAGGTGGTGGAGGAGAATGTGCGGGTTGTGGGGGGTATTGAACTGGAGGTGGTGGTGATAGTATTGGCGGTGGTGGAGGAGACTGGACAACTGGTGGCGGCGGCGAGTGGACTACTGGTGGTGGGTTAACGGGAGTAGGTGTTTTAGGTGTCGGAGGTCTACTGGGCGTCACTGGAGAAGCTTCAAATGGGTCGGGCTCAGGCGCTGAGGGTTTAGGTGCCGGTGGCCTGGTCGGAGTCACAGGTGAAGCTTCAAACGGATCCGGAGATGGCTTTCCTCCACCATGACATTTGTCCTTGCTACAATCGACAGGTTTGCTTAGCACTGGGTGACAATCCTTAGATTGTCTCTGGTCAGGCCTGCTGGGCAAACAATTCTTCGAATCGTTGATCTCAATGTCCTTCCTCGAAGTAGGGTTACAAGAACTGGCTTGTCTGTCGAAGTAGTTAAACGAGTAATCTAAATCCTCCAGCTTTGGTAACTTGCAAACACTTTCTGGGAACATCCCTGTCAGCTTGTTCCCTGAAACGTCGAACGCCTCCACCATTTTCAAGCTTCCATATGTCTCCGGTAGAACACCCACAAAGTCATTGGAGCTAACATCAAACACAGTCACGTTTGCTAGCTTGTCGACGTCTGTGGGAAGACAACCACCGAGCTTATTGTTCTTGAAGTTTATCTCATTCAAGTTAGGCATCTTTCCAATTGTTCCTGGAATGCAGCCGCTGAACTCGTTGTACGAGAAAGTCACAACAGAGACGGTGGAGTTGCCGACGCACTCCGAAATTCCCCCGTGGAACCTGTTGTTGTTGAGGAAGATGGCGTCGAGCTTCTTATCAAACAGTTGACATGGTAATTCCCCTTCAAAGTTATTATACCGAAGGTCAAGATACTTTAGCTCTTTCCATGTGAGAACAACTTCCGGGAACTCCCCGACGAAACGGTTGTTACTGATATCGAACTCGTACATAAGCGTGAGCTTGGAGAAGCTTTTAGGTACGATCCCACAAAACCTGTTGGAGTTGATGTGGAGGAGGGCAAGATCAGTCATGAGCCCAATCTCCGCCGGGAAGTAACCTGCAATATCTGCATGGTTGAAATCGATCCCCGCTACGACGGTGGTTTTGGGGTCGTCCAACGCGGGTGCACAAAAGATGCCTGTATAAGAGCACACATCTGGTCCTTCCCAGTTTTTGGTGATCTTGTTTGGATCGGAGTAGATTGCCTTCTTCAAAGCATGCAGCGCAATGTAAGCTTTCTTAAGCCTTGAGTTTGCAAACTTTTCCTTCACTTCAACTTTGTCCTCATAATTTTCCGGCAGCTCTCCGTTCTCCGGCCAGGTGAGGAGTTGGCGCTGGGCAATGGAGGATGCTTCCTGATCGGTGAGGGAAAGAGCAAGGGCGGAGAGGGAAGAGAAGAGGAGGAGGGAAGCAAAGATTTGTGTTTTGAGAGGATTAGCCATGAGGAAGCAGGTTGGTTGCCCCAAGGCCAATTGTAGAACACGATGCTCTCTCATTTGGCAAATGTGTTGGGGTTGTGTTGGGAGGGAAGAGGCGATCCAGTTATAGTTTGACGGGAATTGAAAATTAGGGAGAAATTTTTGTCGTTGTTTCTAGGACCAGAAAGGTTGTTACCGATCTTTTGGACAAGATTCAAGCTTCGAGTTTCCGTATATGTCGTTGACTAATTTAGAGATAGTTTTTCTTATTTTCCGAGGGTAAAATAGCTTCTTTGACCGAGTTTTGTTGCAAGAAACCGGTTGCCGAAAAGTGTTTTATGCCTAAACATATCTAGAATTAATTTGGGACGATAGATATAAAAACCTAGCCCAACTGCAAGGAGAAAAAGTTAGAAGAAAAAATTTAATGCTATTAATTGAATAAAAAAAGTACACATATATATAGTTGATGTATAGAATGTAGAATAAGAAAAGGCCTAAAGCTATAAACAGCCTCTAAATTTTGATGATTTAGACGCATAGCTCATTGGACTTTAACCCAGGCTAACTTGCTCCTCCAACTTTACTAAGTAGGACACTTAAGCTCCCCAAATGACAAAAATGAGACATGTGATTTATTTATGTTAGAGAATTGATGCAATTGGTTGTACGGTGACTAAAACTAAAATCAGGAACAATGCAAAGGACCAAACTTTTGGTTTTTCTCTCATAAATCTATGGCTAGATGACCCACCTTTTCCATCTCCTAAGCGACCACCATTGACTGCCAAATTGGTGAATCATTCCAAATCCCTGCTACCTCCCCCACTATCTTTATCGTCGGCCGCATCCTCCTCACAATCCCCATCTACAACTGCCTCATCATCCCCATTCATAGAGAGCTCCTCCACAACCCCTAAGGCCTTACCCCATTCCAAAGAATTAGGGTCAGCCTTTCTTCTTCATCTTTGCCATGGCAGTTGCTGTCTTGCTCGAGCTCGAGTGACTCAAAGACACCCATGCTCTCAACCTCATTGGGGACCCATCGGGCGTTATCCCCATGGGCTGGTCCCACGGTACCTCTTAAGGGGCTCGGGCCATAATCGTGTAGAAGTTGGGATTTGTTGCTAGGGTCCTTCATGAGATTGTGCTAGAGGCTGGCCGAGGTTGGTAGTCAATTGGAGAAAGTTGATCATCTGACTTTCCATTAGTGTTAATATTAGGCCCAGCTTTAAAATTATTATCGATCAACAGATTCATTATTTTTGCATTATTTTGCTAGCAATCAATTACATGTACATCTTTAATTAGCTCAGTCCTTCATGAAATTCATCACAATTAATAAGTTTTTGTTTGTAATTAATTACGTTTATATATAAAAGAATGGGAAGGAAGGTAAATATTAAGGACCCTTTTATGGAGTCTATGTAATTAGAAAACCTCTTGGTCATCAAGTTCTTGTTCAAGCCCTTAAGATCATTATGTGGGTTGTTGCTAGAGTTGCCGTAAGACGTGAATGAGTCATTGGCTCCATTTCTTGACTTGTTGTTGTTGGCTTTCTTGCCGTAGCTTGCTAAGGGCTGTGAGCTACAGTTGGTGTCTTCCTTGTAAGTTGAGAAGGATAGCTTGTTGTTGTTGACATTGAAGTCATAAGAGGTGAATCAGAGAATTGGTATGTTGACCTGGTTCTGGTAGTTATTGAAATTGCCAAATCTGCTTGTGGATGTTACGCCATGGCCGGTGAAGTTGTTGGAGGCCACATTGTAATGAAGGTCCTTTGAGTTTTCTATGAGTTTTATTTTAGTCATCATAAAACCAATTGCATCCAATCTGTGATGGAAATAGATCACTTGCTCACACATGCCTATTTTTTGTCACTCCAGGAGCTCAAGTACCCCAAGTAGCAAAGTTGGAGGTGTGAGCCAGCTTGAACTAAAGTATAAAAGGTTATATGTACGAGTTACCAAAGTTCAAGGGCTATTTGGAACGATAGAGATAGAAATTTAGCCCAACTGCAAGGAGAAAAAGTTAGAAGAAAAATTTTAATGCTATTAATTGAATATAAAATGTATACACATATGTGGTTGATGTATCGAATGTAGAATAAGAACACAATAATTTAGACATTCTTAGGTACATACAACTGATACAACTGAGCCAAATCATCAGAATATATTTTGGCTCTAACAAGAAATATGATGTTGAAACAAAAAGGAAGATACTTTTAGATAGATAAGCATGTTCGGTCGAGTTTGATGTTGAAATTTTTATTTGTGCTAAACACTCACATATGATGCATCAAGTGGAACATGCTACACTTTTTATTTTTCCTTATTTATAAAAAAATGCCCATGTCTTTGATGATCGAAGGGCTATGGCCCCCGAGATCTCCTAAACTAGCTATCCTGACACCACCCTCGATGGGAGCTTAGCCTCGACCTTGGGGCATTCTCAACACTACCCTCGAGAAGGAACATGACTAACTTCGGGAAAAGGTGTCTTTGACCACCATCGGATTTTTGAAGCTACCGACGTCTGAAACATAGATCCATAATCCTCGATAGAGGAAAAAGTCACCAGAAGGTGACCCACTCTGCCAAAGGGCCTTCCCCGATAGCCCTCGGGGGGAAAATCTCTAATCGAAGGGGTTTTATACCCTGAATGGGTCTCACGGATATACGACAAAAATGGTTAAGAAGCCTCTGACAAAGAGACCTCGCACACATCCCTGCTCTCTGGCCAGAACGGCCTACGGCCAGCTGGAGATGCCTACCTTCGAAGGTATGGATCGGATCTGACCAAACACGTGTCATGATCTAGACAAGCTGTGTCAAGCGGCCTCCTCCCTCCACCCTCCTATAAATACTTGGGAGGGACATTGGTAAGGACAAGAGACTTTCTTTATTCTCTGCTCTTTGCTCTTCATCTACCACTCTCACAAATACTAACTTGGGCAACGGACGCTCCTCCGCCGGAAACACACTTCGGGGAGCTCCTAGCCCTTGTTATTCTAAATGTTTCAGACATCTTCACACCAGAAGTCCTCCCTGCGGGTCAACATATCATTCAACGAAGATGCCGCCAGGCATCAGTCTTGAAGATAACTTGTTGCTAAATGAACATAACTTTTTATAAGATTGTCGCTAGATCTAAAACAACACTTCTTACAAAAATCAACACTATTTTACAAGATAATAAATTTATATGAATGAAACAACATTTCTTACTGAATGAAATAATATTATATATGAACAATATTTCTTACATAAACAATATTTTACATACCTACAAATATGTGGCAACGTCGGGTGTTTGGGAGTCGCCACCAATCGGTTTTTCTTAGGTCAATTAGATACCTAAAATATGGTCTGCGAGAGTTCGGGGATCGGGAGTACGGTTACGTTAAAACAACTTTGTTAAAACGCCCAAAAATTGGCACCTTAGTTGATTTTAATTTTGTTTTGCTTTGCTTTTAAATAATTTTCAATTAATTTTCAAAATTAGAAATTTTAACTGGATTAGTCGAAAATGTGGATTTTTTTAAATTAATTAATTTGTATAAAATTTAATACTTCCGAACCATGGACTCTGCCGAGTCATTTGGACACGGAATTTGGTGAACTTTTAAATAATTTAATCCATATTGTAAATATGGATTTTTATCTTTGTATTTATTTAATTTATTTAATAAAAAAGTTTTCCAAACCGTAGATCCTGCCGGATCATCTGGATATGGAAATTAATTTTTTTATAATTAATTATTACATTCTTACTTATTATAGAATTAATTGTTAGTTTAATTACTAATTCGTAATTCTTTTTGTTTATGAAATTTTTAGATTTATTAATAATCTAAAAATTTTATTTATTTATTTTTTTTTTTTCTTTCCTTTCTTTTCTTTTTTCTTCTTTTTCTTTTCTTTTTTTTTCTTGATTTTATCTTTCTTTTCTTTCTTTTCTTTTCTTTTCTTTTTCTTCTTTTTTTCTTTTTTTTTTTTTTCTTTTTTTCTTGTTTAATGAAGGATATTTATTATTTAAAGAATTACTTAATTTATAAAAGAATATAAAAAGTAATTAATTTTTTTTAATAAGAAGTTAATTTAAAGAAATCAAAGAGTTAAAAAAATCTTGACATTTATTTTATGTTTATTCAAAAAAATAAATTAATCAAGGTTTTATTAAAAAAGAAAGATTTATATTTTTATGTTATGTTTATTCTTTTCTATTTAAAAAAAGATAAACCAAAAAAAAAATTATTTAATCAAGGTTTTATTTAAAGAAATTATGGATTTAAAAATAAAAGAAAGATTTATATTTTATGTTATGTTTATTTGATAAAAGATAAACCAAAAAGAAATTATTTAATCAAGATTTTATTTATTCAATAAAGAAAACAAAAACTTATATGTATATTTTAAAAATAAAAGTCTTGATACTTATATTTCATTTTTATGTTCTTTTTGTTTGATAAAATATTTTTAAATAATTTTCCAATTTATAAGTCTAAAAAAAAATATCTAAGAGAAATTTAATTTTTATTACCTTTTATTGGAAATCATTTGGCTAAAAATTTTTATTTGTTTAATAAAGGAGTCAAAAAGTTACATTTTATTATTTTAAAGAAATAAGTAAAATATTACTGGATATTAGTCCAAATTTTTTTATTCTTTTTATTTTTTTTAATAATAAAGAAACTAAAAAAAATTATATTTTTTTTATTATTTTAAAAGAAATAAATAAAATATCACTGGGTAAAGAAATAAGTAAAATATTAGCCCAAATTTTTTTTATTCTTATTTTTTAAATAAATAAACTAAAAACTTTATTTTATATATTTTTATTTAAAAAAATATATTTTAAAAAAAAATTTATATACTTTATTTAAAAATATTTTCCAAGCCATGGATCCTGGCGGATCATTTGGACATGGAATTTAATTTTTATTAAATTTTTTTAATTATTTAATTAATTATTAATTTTTAATCATAATTTTTATTATTATATTTTTCTTGAATTTTTTTTAAATATCATTATTTTAAATATATGTTTAAAAAGAATTGATTTGTATATTTTTAGAATTATTTAATTATGTTTATTTATTAATTTTTACAAAAAGGAATAAAAAGTTAACTTTTTGTTATCTTTAAAGAAATAATAAAAGTTATGTATTCCAAAAATAATAAAAGATAATTGGTTTTTTTTTTTTAAAAAAAAAATGATTTTTATTAGCCTTAATAATTATTCACATAAAATTCTTTTTGTTTTGTTTTTATTTTTTATTAAAAGTGGAATAAATTTAACCACAAAAAAAAAAAAAAATTAATAATAACAAAGTGGGGCTTTTTGGCCATCCACTTTAATAACACAATAATAATAACAACAATAATAAAAGTTAGCAAAGTTAGTAAAGTTAGATGTTAATGTTAATAAAAATAAAGGTTAGTAATGTTAGTTGAGTTAATTGTTAGTTAATAATAACAACAATAATAATAAAAGTTAGCAAAGTTAGTAATAAGTTAGTTGTTAGTAACAATAAAAATAAAAGTTAGTAATGTTAGTTGAGTTAATTGTTAACAATAATAATAATAATAAAAGTTAGCAAAGTTAGTAAGTTAGTAAGTTAGTAACAATAATAGCAATAATAAAAGGTTAGTAAGTTAGTAAGTTAGTAACAATTATAGCAATAATAAAAGGTTAGTAAGGTTAGTAAGTTAGTAACAATTATAACAATAATAAAAGGTTAGTAAGGTTAGTAAGTTAGTAACAAAGTTAATTAATAACAGCAATTAATAAATAAACAAGTAAAGATAAAAGGATTAGTAATTAATTCTGCAAGAAAAAAAATAAAAGGTTAGTGACCAAAGAGAAAGAAATTGAAAAGATGAAGGATTAAATGAGGGGTTTTACCCTTAAATTTAAAGTTTTAATTCTGAGAAAGGAGTTAACGCGTCGGGCAGCAGGGGGGGCAGCTGGCGGCGACGGCGGGCCAGGCGAGGGGCGGCGAGGCGACGGCGGCGGGGCAGGGTGATGGCGGCGGGGCAGGGTGACGGCGGCGGGGCAGGGTCACCAGCGGCGGCAGGAGGAGGAAGGAAAAAGAGGACGGCCGGAGGAGGAAACGCGGAGCGGACGGCGACGGCGACAGCGACGGCAACGGCGGGGGAGGCGACGGCGACGGCGTGGGGGTGACGGCGAGGCAGGGTGACGGCGGCGGGGCAGGGTCACAGCGGCGGCAGGAGGAGGAAGGAAAAAGAGGACGGCCGGAGGAGGAAACGCGGAGCGGACGGCGACGGCAACACCGACGGCAACGGCGGGGAGGCGACGGCGACGGCGTGGGGGTGAAGGCGACGGCGGGGAGCGACGGCGACGAAGGGACGGCGGGATAACTGGAGAGTAACGGCGGCGAAAACGGAAGAAAAAGAAAAACGAAGAAGATGGTCAAAACGTAAGAAAGAAAAGTTTAGGACTTTCTGGGCGGAGAGAGGAGAGGCTAGGAACTAAGGCTGTAATTTTCACTTTTTTGAAACGGAGCTCTAAGCTTTCTTTCTATTTTTTTTCTCTCCGTTCAGCACAAAATTTGGAGGGCTATTTATAGAGGAAGTTTGGCTGAACTGTTGATGGATAAATTAATAAAAAATTTCAAACTTATCTTTTAAATTGGTAAAATGACAATTTCAGTCCTTTACGTCTCTCAGCCTCTGGATAAGTTCCAGAAGCTTCTGATTTTGACAATTTTGTCGTTTTCTGTGAATTTGGGCCAGAAACGTCGGCAGGCCCAAAATTTCATGTGACAAACTACCAAATGCTCCTGGAACTTTCAGAATTTGTCAATTTTTCCCGAAACTTCTTAATGTTGTCATTTTTACCTCAAACTTTTAAATTTTGCCAATTTTTTTTTTGGAGTTTTCTTTTTTTCTTTCAAATACACACATATATTATTTTAAATCAAATCTTCACAAAACAAAAAAGTATTTTAAACTAAAATTTTTTTAGTAATAATAATAAAAATAATAATTAATTAATTTTTTTAATTACCCTTTTTTTTTAAAAAAAATTTTCTTTTTAATGGTCGGACGAAATTGGGTGTCAACAAAATAGAATAACATTTTTTATTGAATAGCATAACATTATTTACGAACATCATTTTTTATGAAATGAATAATCTTTTATGAAACTTTAAATTTGTAAGAATGAAACAACATCATTAAGGAACAACATTTAGTACAAAATGAGAAATCAAATTTGTACGAGCAGAACAATATTTTTTACGGAATGAAACAACTTTTTTGTTTAATTATTATATTTTTTTTATTAACTTGAACGCTAATACAATAATTAGTAATTGCATCAACCCAATTCAATTAGAAGGAGCCAGAAGAAGAGCCTTTTTAACTTTCAAAGGAACATAGGAGTTGCTACAGGTATAACGCCCAAGTCTTTTAGCGCCAACACATTCTCCTTTTTCACCTCCATCTTCCCCGCCATTGCCAATGACCTCATTGTCCTTATCGAGTGCTTTCTTTTTAGAGCCATCATCATTGAGCCATTATCCTCCTCACACTACCACTTCATAAGCAAGTGTTATTCCGAGACTACCTCTTCTAGGAAATTGAGCATTCCCGGTAGCCCCTTCATTAAGAACTATAGGATTTCACATAAAAAAAGTCTAATGAGTTTAGGAACACGAAAGCATACTCTAGGTCTAGATATTAGTAAGCACACCTTGATACTAGAAATTGGGTTCAAAGAGTGAAACAAATAGCCACCAAAGATCAAACTTGCAATCAACTTGATTCTAAGCAAAAACAAACACCTATTCATGGCATGCCTTGTTAAATCTTCAAGCAAATGAAAGTAGACAGAAAATGATGTTTGTCCTCCTGTTCTTGTTGTGTTTTATGTTGTATTTTGCCTAGGAGAGATTTCCAATTTCATGGCTAGCCCCCACTAGGCTATAGGTGGTTATTCAAAAGTTTGTGGGTAGTTATCAGGGTAACCACCCATTTCAGCACAATAACCACCTACTATTCTACAAAAGTGTCACATTTTTTACACCATATACACATGATTTTCATGATAACTACATCATTAATATGTTGGAACTTAAATAACAAATATCACCTGCTCATGATTGAATTTGGTAATGATATGCCACACCGTTATGCAGCATTAGCATGTTTACTAACCGCCACCACAAATGTCACTCCTAGTGTCATTTGTGCATATCAATGAACCTCCTTGAGTATGTAGAACTAATTAAGTAATTCTTGTGCATTATATCATTTATGTGCATGCACTTTTTCTCATAAATCCAATACTCCCACTCACACAAGAATAACTTAATATTTAATGCACTTAAGACCTCATGTCTATGGGAGTCCATCAACTCCTACTTGCACAAGACACACTTAATATTTCCAATGCAACAAATCATTCCAGTTAAATCATTTGGTTCAAGAAACATGTGTACTAGTAGGTTATGTGAACTTAGGCACTTGATTGAGTTCATCTCATCATGCAAAGCTTATGTTTATTTTAGAGATTCTCTCTTTCAACCCATGAGCATTCATGATACATCATGAATCTCAATCAAGATCCATCGTTAAACTCATCAAGGATAAAAACCAATGATAACCATATAGCTATCATATGTTAAATGATTCTCTGATTTTGGCAGAATGTCTAACCTAGGCCACATGAAGGCATTTAGCTTGATTTGCTGGGACTTAAGCCATTTGGTTACAGTTGGCCAATTGCCACTTAAGGTCTAAAAACCCTTATATGCAACTGCCATCGAACCTACCCTACATAGAAAATATGCATGGGTTATTTTGGCTATACAAATAATAATAAAATAGTAATAAATAAAAACTATATCGGCCAGACTTTAAGAACCAATTAAAACAGGCCAAAGAAGGAAATAAAAATAGTTACTTAACCATTAGGTAATAATCAGGTGTTGTATATACAAAAATATTCATATACAACCCAAAATTAACCCTTAGTAGTCTAACTATGGAGACAACTCTTGGTACTTAAAGAGCCTTAAAAGAGGCAATGAGGCATTCTAAAGCATACTCATATCGAGATCTTTTCCATTTAGCTTTCACCCACTAACTACTCGAGCGTAAGCCCTATGGACCTTTCCTTGTGCCACTTAGTCTCTTAATTTGAGGAAACCATGAAAATACTTGTAGTTATTCCAACATATAATCATGCATAACATTGAACTAGAAAAGGTCCATAGAGTAGTACGTGTAAAGAAACTTAGCTTAGCAGCATTTCCAGCTGCTAGGCAGCTTATCCTATACTTTTATCCCCTTAATCTGGACAACAAGGAATTGAAATAGATGAGTACAATAATTAATCAAAAAGGGATTTTGAAGATATACCTACAAGGGGCAAAACAAGCAATCACAAACATATGTATATATGTCAACATATAATGTGCAACAAGCCTTACAAGCAAACACAACAAACAAACAAACAAATAAGCACATAGACAACAAATATAACATGCAATGCAATATGTAAGGGTGGATGGATGGATGAAACACATGCACATGCACTTAGGTGTTCTTTTACACCAATGGGTGCATATTTTACCATGAGCTCATATGGCTGAGGTACTGAACATTGGCCCTTTGCATCTAGGATACTTTGCCTCTGAAGTCCCTTGATGGGTTCCGTTTGTGTAGGCCATCAGCTACATATCCCTACCCATCTATTTACAGGCTCCTTAGACTAAGTCACCATCTACTCAATCCTTACCTTCATATTTTTGTTTCTTATTATCTATGGAAGTTAATCTTAGTGGCTGCACTTTTGGGGCCCCTCTTAGTGGCTTATACTTGCCAAGTCTGAGACATGGTTAGGACACCCCTAGATCCTCTTTATCGCCCAGGGGTTTACAACCCCAAACCTTGGGTCACTAAGGGTCTAAAGTGCTTGTTTCTTTCTCTTTTAGTCATCATTCCCCCTTAGCCACTCTACTTGATGCAATTCTCTTGCCCACCTTTTACTACTCTTTAGTGGTCATAGTTACGAAGCATTCTAACTTACTAATTCCATTTAGCTTGATTAGGGATCCTTAGGGCTCAATTAGCTCTCGAGGGTCAATGCCCTCTTTCTTAGGTTGGTTGCCATTAATGCCCAGGGTTAGGACCTGACACTTGGGTCACTAAGGCTCTAACCTCCTTTATGGAGTTCAAGCATTCTTAGCTCTCAAGTTACTTTGTCTCTTAAGCACCATTCCTTATTCTCCAACCTTATTAAGTCATCAAGGAAACAACTAAGCCATAATGCCTCTTGTACAGTAGTTGATCCAACCACAAATTCACCTTACGTCATGGACAAGGTTGAGCAAGTTTACTTCTTGCTTCTCCAAGAAATAGCACACTTGTTGAGCATAAAAAGATAATCAGATGTAGACGTGCAATCATCCTTATCCCTTATTTAATCATAATCAGTGTACCCTTGTACCTACAAGTTACCACCTAGGTAACAAAGCCAATAGTCTTTGGTAACCTTAAGGTATCTCAAAACCCTCTTAACCTACTTCCAATGTTGTGGATTTGGATTATATGAATAATGAGCCAACAACCTAGTCATTTGGGTAATGTTTGACCTTGTACATAACATGGCATACATTAGACTTCCAATGGTACTTACGTAATAAACCTTTTCCATCTTCTTCTTTTTCTTTTGAGTTTTGTGGACATATGTGCTCATTAGTCTTTAACTTGTGAGCAATTGGGGTACCATGGGTCTGAGTTATGCATATTGAAGAATTGAAAAATATTATCTATATGAGGTTCTTGTGGCAATGCCAATAACCTCCTATTTTATCCCTTCGAATCTTGACTCCAAGAGTATAAGCTGCTTCCCCTATATTCTTTAGATCAAAGGTGGAAGATAACCATTCCTTAATGGTCAACAAGTAACTCATATCATTACTAGCCAACAAGATATCATCAACATATAATGGCATTAAAAAAAATTTGTTTTTGGAATTCAAAACATAAACATAATGGTCTCTATACAACATCTCAAAACCAAAGCTCAAGATTGCATGATGAAACTTCAAGTACCATTGTCTTGAAGCTTGCTTTAGCCCTTAAATGGACTTTTTAAGTTGGCACACTTTGTGTTTTTCCCCATCTATAACAAAACCCTCAAGCTATTTTATGTAGATCTCTTCACTCAAATCACCACTGAGGAAGGCTATCTTTACATCCATTTGATGCAATTCTAAGTCAAGATGTGCAACAATGCCTAGTATCAACCTAATAGAATTGAACTTCACAACAGGTAAAAATATGTCATTATAATTTACACCTTCTTCTTGTGTATACCTTGTGGCAATCAACCATGGTTTGTACTTCTCACATTCCTCCCAATTTTGAGAACCCACTTGTTTCCAATGGCATTTTTGCCTGAAGGTAGATCAACAATGTCCTAAACCTTATTTTATTTTGTGGAATCCAATTCATTTCTCATTGCAACTATCCATTTTTTTCATTAAAGGCTTGATCATTTTGTCCAATTGATTGTCCACCAAAGCAACATAAGCCTCAAAGCACGTTAATGCTTGATTTTTGTATTTAAGGAGATAGACATGGGTTTATCTTGTACAATCATCTGTGAATATTAGAAAGTATCTAAACTTTTGTCTCGATTCAACACTCAAGGGGCAACAGATCTCAAAATGTACCAGTTACAAAGGCTTCTTACCTCATGATGCTTTGACAAAAGTTTGTCTTATAGTTTTTCCCTTAAGGCAAAACTGACAAGTTAAGAGGACCATTGAGAATTGAGCAAACCATACTTTGTTATCTTGTTCATCCTATTGTCTTATGTGTCGCAATCTAGCATGCAAAATCTTTTCATCATTAGATTCAGTCACAAGGCAACTACTTGAATCACAATTTTAATGTAATGAAACCACCATGCATAGAACAAGAACACAAGACATTATTACTGTGTGAAATGTTAACTACATCATGATGGAAATTCAAACTAAGTCCAACAACTCATAGAGATGATGTCTGTCTGCATCATAGGTACATATAAATCCACAAGAACTAAATTCTTTTCATTGTTTAATGGAACCTTACAAATTCTTATTGCTTATACTTATACTTTTGAATTGTTCTCGACATAGACACTCTTTGTCACTTTAGAAAGCCTGTAAAATTTCCAAAGGAAGCCAAGATGATGTGACTGGTGGCATTTGAATATATAATCCACACAGAGTTAGATTCAGCCATAAAAGCGCATGACAAAACATACACTTGTGAAATACAAAGGTTATGCACCTTAGGGTCTTTGCACTCTTAGGCAAAGTGTGCTTTCTCGCCACGATAAAAGCATTTCATTTTGTCATATCCTTAGCCTTGTATTTTCCCTTTTGTTTGAATTTTGTCATTCAATGATCCTTCCCCTTTATTTTGGTGTTCTTCTTCATATTCCACTTCTTTTTTCCAATGGAAAAAGAAGTTTTAGTCATATAAGCACTAGAAGAAGCCTTTTCTATATCCTTGACTTCTTATCTAAAAAAAAATATTAGTGTAATATCATAAAAACTTTGATTTAAAATATTGTGGCTCAAATTGACCTTCATCAATTGCCACTCATCATTAGGAAGAGAATGAATCACCGTTTTCACTTGCTGCTTATCAATGGCCAAAAGATTTCAAGGATCCAATCATTCAGGACATCCCCCTCAAATGGGTGCTCATGTTGTTCTTAGGCCTCTTGGCATAATTTTTAAACCTTAGAATCAATGCCATTGTTTCTCCAAAGAAACTGCCCCATACTTTGCTTTGGCTATGCCCTATATGGCTTTGGCACTAGTATGCATTGAAAATTGCACCATGATATCATCAACCATTGCATTAAGAAAAGTGATGTATGCCAAGGTGTCCTTCTTCTTGATGGCCTCATGCTCTTTCCGAGAAGCACCAATAATAGGATCCTCGACCACTTTGGTTAGAACCTTATTAATGTTGAGTTTAGGGACCCAAACAAGCGCAGCAGAATTTAACCGAGACCCTCCAGGATCCAGGTGAAACAGGGTAAACCAGGTGTTCGAAAATTTCCATACCTATTTTTCGGTTGAGATCTCTCACCCAACTGTAGAGTCGAATCATAAAACCTAAACAGTTGATGTGTTCAAGCTCTCTATGGTATCCACATGAGCCTCTTGGGATCACCACGCTTCCACTACATCCCGGCAGATGCGTTTCTCTTGCACTCGTAGTGCTAGCTTGCATCCTCCAAGGAATTGCAAGAGAAGAGTGCGGCTGTCCTTTTTGGGAGGCTAAGGCAAGAAGCTGCGAATTTCTCACTAAAAGTTGTATTTATAGTGAGACTCAACTTCTAGGCCTAATGGGTTTCAAAGCCCTAATCCAATTAGGCTTCAATTTCGGGCTTAATAATGGCTCAACTTTTGGGCCTATTATTAATACGAAATTATTGTGAAACCATAACCCAAATAATTAGCCCATGCACTCTAATGATCCAAATAGCTCTATGTGTGCAACCCAATAGGCTCTTACCACATTGGCAATGATCATAAATCACATTTATGATCATAAGGAATGAGCAGTGTCTAGCAACACATCATTGCTACCCAAGTGACAAGACTGTCGGTGATTTGACTAAACCTTTATGATCATCATCGATATATGCCATTGTCCCTTTGTCTAAGATATCAAGACTAAGCACGAGACATCGAATGTGTCACTCTTGTATAGCCCAATCTTTGGTGTCTTGATTACCGAGTAGACCAACTTAAACTGATGACATTGATATCGTATATCAACTCATCCGAGCATGGATACGCATTTTCTAAGTCTTACTCTATCAAGGGGCCTGAAGATATAACTCCCGTTACATAGGAGGGACATCTTGATCATACAAATCCCTGCGCATGATATGTGACATACCCAATGACCTCCTTCAAGTTCACTCAGTTACGAGCAACAAAGGAAAGTATCAAAGTATGTGACTCACATGTAGGGAACCTTGATGATCTTAGGTCAAAGGACTACATATACCATGATCACTATGAGAATCACTTATGACACTTATATAACGATCCATGTTGTGTTCTCATGGTGGGTCGGTCCAGTGCACAAGTTCTCCAACTTGTACTCATATGTAGACTAGATATCTCATATTAGTCTCCACATATGCTAGTCATTATGTACTATTCCAATCCGTTCCACAATAATACTAGACCAGGGACGTTTGAGAATATCATTATTCTAGGGTTACAATTATGTTTATTACGTTACGCAGAAACAAAACAACAAACATAATTTCTAGATTAATGCCTTAATAAAATATCATGACTCAATGTGCAAAAAATACAATCATCTCATGATTGGATTTTGGGCACAACACTAACAATTAAAATATTGTTCCATGAGAAAAAATTGGATCTTTTACTACCATATAGTGTAATTATGGCCACATCGAGCTTAGGGTCCTTGTTCAACTCAGCAAGAATGCCCTTTGTTACATTTTTCTTTTTTACAAGATGCAATTATGTACAACATAAGCATACATACATCACAAGGTGCAAAATAGAATAATCTGGAATACTCATGTAAAAAAAACCAAAAGTAAGGTAAAACCTTACAATCAAATCCATTTTACATGAGTATGTCCAAATGATTCAATTCTGTCCATTTCAACACCTACCATATGTACAAGGGTACAATACATGCCAATTCATTTCAAAACATGGAATTTCAACATACTTTCACATAATGCAACATATGTCAAGAAAATCTAAGTGCATATGTGCATATGTACATAGATACAAGTAGAATTTGTAAGTTTTTAGCCAAAAACACAGTTTCAAGCGCAAACAAGCAAAATATGCACATTCCAACATATTTCCATGCAAAATAGCAAGAATCCATCAAAACATCATTAATTCAACCTAGATTAACAACATCTAGCAAGAACATTCGAGTTTTAAAGCCAATTCGCTTCATTTTGCACGAAAATGCCATATTTGCCTAGAAATGATGAATTGCACACCATACAGGTAGAAATGATTTTCACATGCTAGAATCAAATTAAATAAGAAAGAATGACAACAAACATGTGATTCCTAACAACTCTAGCATAAGAACATGCAAATCAAGGAACCTAAGATTTGATACCATTGTAGGATTTAATATAGAAATTGTCTAATAGGTTTAGGGAAATGAAAATGTACTCTAGGTCCAGATCTTGATAAGCATGCCCTTGATGATAAAAATTGGGTTAGGAGAGTGAAACAAACAACAACCAAAGATTAGTCTTGTAATCAACTTGATTGCAAGCAAAAGCAAGCACTTGTTCATGATCTTCCTTGTTGAATCTTCGAGCAAACAAAATGAAACCAAAGATGGTCTTTTTCCTTTGGTTCTTGGGGTGTTTTATGGTGTATTTTGCTTAGGACAGAGTCCCAACTTTTTGGCTCGCCTCTACTAGGCTATAGATGGTTATTCAGAAAAGTCATTGGTGGTTATCAGAATAATTACACACTTCTAGCACAATAACCACCCACTATCCTACAAAAGTGGCATATTTCTTACACTATATGCACATGATTTTTGTGCATAACTACCTCATTAATATGTTGGCACTTAAATAACACATGCAATACTCTCATAGTCCAATTTAGCACTGATATGTTGTACCTTTATGCAACATCAATTTGTTCACTTAACCATTGCAACAAATGTCACTCCTAGTATCATTTATTCATATAAATGAACCTACCTGAGTATGTAAAACTTCCTAAGTAATTATTTTGTGTTATGTCATTTATGTACACACACTTGTGCTCACAAATCCAATAAGAGTACCACTAGATCATATCTTAGAGCTACCACCTCGGTGCTCTTAAAAGTATCCAACCACACCTGGACACCCCAAGAAACTAGGAGTTTAAAGAGAGAGAGAGAGAGAGAGAGAGAGAGAGAGAGAGGAGGGGCTCATCACTGACACACAATCAAGGTAGCCAAAGGGGAGGAGTGATGGATGTCGACATCAATGTAGCACAGGATTCTGGCGATTTTGAGGTGCTAGTCAATGTCGTGGAAGCCCAGGAGAACAAGGAAATGCAAGTGGAAGCTAGCTGAGCTAGAATTCATTAAGATCATAGACAAGTAAGAGGTGGAAGAAAAAGTGAGTGGGAGAATCATAAACAAATACAAAATAAGGGTGTAGAGCCTAAACTGGGTGTATGTTATTCTCAGTTATATGTATGTGGGCTTGTGTGTATAAAGGTGTATAATACTGCTAATTTTTTTAACTTTAAGTTATAAGTTATTTTGCCTTTTCATTTAGACCTAATTATAACATTTATCTTTTTAGTTAAAATTTTCTATTTAATTAGATTTAGGTTTTTGAAAGGAAACAAAACAAAAAAGTAAAAAAAAAAAAAACTCCAAACCCTTGTCTATTATTTTTTATTATAAATCAAAAGCTAAGGATGATTTAGTAATTCTAAATTTAATTGATAGGTTAATTAAGTGTCATCTCAAACTTCTATATAAAATTCTAATTTTTCCTTTTACTTTATTTACCGAATTAGACCACTTTCTAGATTAACGTTTTGACCATAAAACAATAATTCCATAATAAATATCAAAATTTTAGTTTGTTTCAATTTTTTTTCGGCAATTAGTTCCTCCATTTCTAATCATAATTTTTTTTAAATACACAATTAATCATCTACCCTGTGGATTGTATATAAACAAAATTGACCCACAGTATAATACATAAATTTTACGGTCAATTATATATTTTGACCCACAGTATAATACATAAATTTTACGGTCAATTATATATTTCACTTAATATATTGGTGATTTATTTACTTTATAACCAATAAAAATATATAATTTTCTTTCAATTATCATAGTTGCATTATTTCCCTAAACAAAAAAAAAATCCCTTTGTCCTTTTTCCCTTATATTTTTAGAATAAATGGAAAGATATTTAATTTTGATTAGGATTCAACTCAAGCTTATTATGTAACCATTTGAAAATAGAAAAATAAAAAATTATTTAACGATGTCTATAATAAGAATGCGTGGCAAGTGTAGTATTGAGATTGTAAAAATAAACCTAAGTTAATAATTAGGATAACTAAAATAAGATGACAACCAAACTACAAGACTACAATGAATTAATTATATTTTTTGTTGAAGGAATTGAATGTGACCGAATAAATTATTTACAAAGTATTATAATAATAAAAAAATATTTTTCAATATATGTAGTAAAAAATAATATACATTCCATAAGTATTTTTTATTAACATGTTTTAATGAGTAAAAATATAATAAATATATTATTTAACCACTTTTTTTTTGTGTGGAAAATTGATAATTTAACCATATGTAGTACAAGCATGTACAATTATGACTCAATTTTGGATTGTGGTGCATGTGAAAAACTAGTAATCAAACATAGGGTTTCAAAATAGTGATTGAAATGAAAAGCGCGGTTAACCTTGCACAATATAGTTTGAAAAAATTTAAAATGAAAGGTGTAGTATGTTACATTTTATTTGTAAAATGTCTAAAAAGTATATGAAATGCTGATGATGATGGTGATGATAATACATTATTTTATTAGCATCGGCTATCACTGATTAAGGTTTTTCCTACTCACAGAATATGCTATTGTATTTAAATAAGTAGAAGAGTATTCCTAAAAGAAAATGAATTTATTAGAGTTGGAGTGATTAATGGAATCTAAAAATTTTCACTTTAACATTTTTTAACAAAAAATTCTATTCATAGGATGGTTATAGAATTAGTTACGTATTGTTTCAATTTGATAGCTAATATTAACATGTCATATGTGTTTGCAACAAACATACCTTTAAATTTTCATTACTATTAAATAGGCTCTCAAACATTATATTTTTATTAATTTCCTTAAACTCAGAAGGTATGGAGCATCCATAAAAAAAAGTAGCAGGTATAGGAGTAAGTTTTGGAAACTCAATTGTTATAGCCCTCTTAGTTTTAGACCAATGGTGGCCAAATAATTCTTTGTTACAGCTTAATAAATCCCTAATTTGAACACTTTTGTGCATTTTAAGCAAATATGAAGGATTAGAAAGTTTCCTAGTGCACAAATGGCACCAAAGTGTTATTAGGGAAATTTAGTAATTTTGCTTCACATGAAGGGTAAAATAGTAATTACAATAGAATCAGGGTCTAAGAGGTAAATTTGACACAAAAAATTAACACCATAGGTTTTGTAATCCATTTGAACCCTAAGTTAATGTGGAAGGACCTAAGTATAGATGTTTGAAAGTTTTGAGCTAGTTTTGTAAATTGGACACAAGTGAGTTTGAGCTAGGTAAGCAGCCAAATGAACTTTTAAGTAGACTCATTTGTAATGCCATGGGAAGTTCAAAGGAAATAAGTGTAGCCAAAGTGAAGTTTGGTAGCTAAGTGACGAAGGAAACGAAGCTAGAGGAATGGATGGGGAGGGTTAGTATGTTTAAAAGGGGTTAGAAGATAGAAGATTGGCACTATTCACCATCTCCTACCTCCCAAACCCATAGCTTTCTTTCCACCTTCATTTATGGAGCCCCCAAGCTCTTATTTTCACAATTTTTTCATGAAATTGGAGGCTCCTAAGTAGTATCTATGAAGCTGAAGCGAGTTTTGAAGTGTTGGTGACATTTTTGTGGTGTTCCAAGGGTTTAAAGCTCAAAACTAATGTAATGGCCTTTTCCCTAGCTTAAGTTCAGTTTAAGTTGATTGGGTAGGTTGTGTTGGCCTTGATTTATTTTTTTGGTGCCTATTATGGAAGATTTAATCTTGGAAACTTAAGAACATCATTGAAGTTCTTTGGAGGCTTTAAAATTCAACTTGCTTGATCTAGCTCAAATTGATGTTTAAGGTAAAGGGATTTATATGTTGTTGATGCATTTTAGTTTTTTCTTTTTCTGTTGTGGGAGCTAGATTTGGGGTGCCTATGGAGTTTGGAAGTCATTTGAGGTGTAATTAGTGCAAAAACATCAATGAACATATCATCTCACCAAGAGATGCAATAGTGCAAAAAATCAGTGTGACCATATCATGCCTAAAAGCCACAAAATATGGACGAACTAAAGAGATGTGACCAAACCAATTTTTGGTATGACTGTACCCATTCTAGAACCTAGGATAAAATGGTGGTGTGATCGTGCAAAAAATTGGTGGGACCGCATCAAGTTTGGCCATAACTACACCTTATAATCTTTTCACCATAACTTTCTAATCGGATATCCACTTGAGGTGTTTCAAGAACCCACATGAAGCTAAAAGGAAAGGATAAAATTTTGATGCTTTCGGTCAAGCATGAATCTACCTAGAAATGATGGTATTTTGCATTAAATCAATGTTATGAAAAGGCATGGAACTTGTACCTAAGGGGCTTTGAGGGCTAGGTAATGCTTGGGCACTTTCGAATAGGGCATCATGACACTGCTAGGTATGATTCTATGAATCAACAGTGAGCCAATTAGTTTAAGCAATGAGCAAGGTGAACTAGAACCATAGCCTACTTAACTAAGTATGGTGACTTGTGTACCAAAATAAGGTCAGTGCGGATATTAAATGGCACAACTTGCTATAGTTATGAGAGCCTGATTGGGTAGTGAGCACTAACCCTAGTGTACTAATGAGCCACAAAACTATAGAAAGCTAGCTACATAGGTGCATATGAGCGCCATTTGAGCCCTAGGGCTGATGGGAGGCCTAGATTGGATAATGTGCGTGTTTGGTATGGCTTGGGAGATAGCTTAGCACCCAGCATGTGCAAGCTAATGTATAGAATCAAGAGGAACACCAAGAGCTCTAAATAAGTAAGTGACATGGAATTCAAGTTAAGTCACTAGGGCGGTTTTGGGCACCATGGAGCTAGAAGGTAGTTATGCTACCTTATTGCTTCTGGGACTTTAGTATGTGCTAGAAAATATAAGGAGCAGTTAGAGCAAGCATGATTTCTAGTAGTGGCCATCACATTGGGGGGGTAGCAAGTGCCGAGCTAAGTATTGTTCACAGTTTACCAAGGAAGGTAAGGCTCAGTAACACTTGGTCGTCGATACGAATCTTAGACCCAAGTGACTATGGTGGAAGCCTAGTACACTTAGGGGTGGAGGTTTAGTAAACCTAGTTACCTAGCCAGGTCTCCCTAAGGAGCTAGAATAGGAACCTAGTATGCCCAAACTAGATTGGCTAAGTGCCGGTTAGGGTTTATCATATGAAAGGTGAAAGGCTAGTAACACCTAGTTGATGCAACCCAAGAAGCACCATCTTAGAGCACTCTATGGAGGATATTTGTGGTTTTATCATCCATGGCCAAGAAAAATGTGATTTTTATTTTAAACATGAATATTTCTAGCTAAGGATGTCATGTTCAAGATGGTTTTACTGCCCATACCAAAGAAGACACTTCATGTGCAAGCATTTGCTCCATCATGTACAAATGAAACCAAAAGAAGAGCTAGTCAAGGAGCAATGACTTTGCTACTTTCAAGGATTGATAATACATGTTTTCCATTATTTTTGAAGGTGGAATAAGTCACTCATATGGTCTAGAGTATCTAGGATTCACATGGAAACAATCTGCCTTCTAGAACATGCATACAACACCTTTTATGTACATGTGAATGTGTGTAGCACGTTTACCAAGTTATAGTTTGAGTCTAGCACAGATATTTCATATTTTTCCTATTTTCTTATGTAGGAATTATAGTATAATTAATATTTCTAAGTGTTCCTAAAAGTTTAGAATTAATGTGCCTAGTTTTACTAAGTTTTGTTCAACTAGGGCTCCTAGTTATATTAGGTTTAGGGTTTTATGTGTCTCTTTCAGACCTTATGTATCGGCTGCCAATTTTGCGTTATAAGAAGTAGATTATTAATTTTTGTTTCCAATGGGAAATCTTATCTGTTAAGTTCCTTGGAAGTCTTCTATTTTCTATCTTTTTTTAAATGAAACAAAGAAGGTTTCTTAGCGTAGTTTTTCTTCAAATTTTTTCTTACTTCCTTTCTACAATTCTTTTCTCAACCCAATTTGTTTCTATCTCATTTTATTTCTTCCTAATTCAATTTTTTGGACCCAATTTTGTGCATTTGGGGGTGTCATTTGAAGATTGAAAAAATTCTTGGAATTGCCCATGCATCAGTAATTACCTAGTCAGGACTCGGACCTGATGCACTAGCAGGTACCTTAGTACACCTAAGTTGGGTTTGCCAACTAGGCTTGGATCACTCCTACACCTTGTATTCAAAGGGAGATAGTTAAGTGCCTAGGTGATAACCTAGCACAGTTCGACAAGCTAAGGATTGCTAGGGTGAGTTAAGGGCCATAACTTGCTAGGCATGGGACAATGTCCATAGAGGATTGGGAAGATGAAAGCTCCCAAGGTGCCCGAATATATGCACATATGTTAGCTCTCAAACCATTATGAGCTCATGGTAGATTTGTGACATATATTGCCTAGTGTCCTCTAGTGTTTGTTTTGTAGGCACCCTAAAGATCCCTTACTGAGAATCTATGATTCTCACCTCTTAGTTTATGTGTGTAGGTTTAGGTGGTTCAACTAGTAACCCGGGAATGGTTGCTTAGCTAGGTTAGTACATATAAGTTATACTTGCTAGTTTGTATTTTTTTGGATTATTGATTGTGCTATGTACTAACTATGTTCAATTAACCTTGAGCAATGGTTGATTTAGAAGCACAAGGAGAGCTCAGGGCTAAAGGCACATGAAAGGTAGAGCTTGGGTGAGTACCCTAGTACGTTTATCTCAATAAGCTATGCATAAGTACTTGATTATACTAGATTCCTCTAGCAACATTGGTTAGTTATGTGTTTTTGTTTATGATTCATGTACATGGTTGAATAATGTTCATAGAGTTAATGCTTGTAGAAAATGTTTTTATGGATTTAGCTAGATTTATAATTTTTTTTAAGTGTGGATCCACCAATGTTTTGAATGCTTTATTTTATGTATAATTTCCTTGCCAAAGTGAGTCATGCCTTATTTATTGCTAGAAATGAGGTTAGAAAGCTTAGGTCATGTACATCATTTTTTTTATCATGATGAATGAAACCAACAAATATGAACCAAAACCCATAAGTTCCATGAATTCCTAAAGATCTTGGGAAGCAGGCCACCATTGGTGGCTGAGGGCTATCACATCAACAAAATAAAAATAATGTCTATAACAAGTGTAGAAGATAGAAAAAAAACCAAAAGCAATGCAAGTTTTTGGCTCAACAACTGAGACATATTGTTTAGGTGTTGATGTCATAATTGACTTTTGGGCATAACACTAACATTAGGGAACATAAAACAATTGAATAAGAAATACTTGCATTGCTTTTGGTTTTTTTGAATGCATGAGCCAAATTGTTTAGTTATGGTTTCATGTAATTTCGGATTAATTATTGTCCTAAAAGTTAAGCCCATTATTGAGCTTGCAATTAGGCCTAATTGGATTAGGGTTTTAAAACTTGCTTTGATTTGGATTTTTGCATCCTTACATATAGGGATATATAGTGTGTGGAATTCAGGTTTTTTTTCCTTAGAGAGCACTCTTTTGGATGAAGCAAGAAAGAGTTCTGAAATCCCAGCCGCATTCCTTTCTTGTTCTTCCTTAAACACAAGGTAGCACTGTTAGCACAAGAGGAACGCTTCTACTGGAACCTAGAGGAGGCGTGGTGTTCCAACTGGTTTGTGTGGATATTGTAAATAAATTTGAACATATCAACCATTCAAGTTTTGTAATTTGGCTCAACAAATGGGTGAAAGATCTCAACCTGCTAAGTATAAAAAAAATTTTAACACCTAATTTATCTCATTTCACATGGATCCTGGAGTGGTTTTGATGAATTCTGCTCCATTGATTTTGCTGCCGAAACACTACACCTAAAACACACAATTTTATTAATTTTATCAATTCTTAAAAGCAGAAGGTAAGAATAAGTTCTAAAATCTCAATATGTAAATGTAAGCTTTACAAAACCTTAAAGAGTAAGTGTAGATTATCGAAGAATATGCATCAATGGTTGGATGCATGCTTTTCATGGTAGATGCCCTGTCTTGAATCTTTTTATGATATCATAACCAATTAAACATTCATCTTTCTTTTATTTCCCTTTTATTTTATCATCCAGTTAGTTTTTAACTAAAAGTAAGGATTAAGACTTCCACAAGTAACTCTAGTTTATGCCCCTTAAGCATAGGTTGTTTGCTTCACTTGCAAATGAGACAAAAATGAATTTGGGAAGAACAAGAGGAGTGAATCAAGAACAAGATTTTGCAAGAATTTAATGGAATCAAGAAGATAAAGGTATCAAGAACCAAGAATGAACAAACAATTAACATGCTGCAATCAAGGAAGAAAGAATGAATCAAGTATGAAGATGCATAAAGAACAAGAAAGAACAATTCAGGACAGGAACTTGCTTGTAGATCATGAAACAAATCAAAATAAGCAAGAATGAATTTTTTTTAGCTTGCTGCAAAAGAGAAAGGAAGAAGAATGATTTAACTTATAACAAAAGAAAAAGAACAAGAAACAAAACCAATGCTGGAGTTGAAAAATTTTTTTTTTATCCAGAAAAGAACAAGAACAAGAAAAAAAGAAAATAAACAACAACTAACACAAAGATAACATAATTTCAAAGATAGAGTATTTGGATATTGAGCCTCCACTCTGACCCCATACACATTAGACATAGAAACTTAACAAAAAGTTAAATCATTCTAGAAAAGCTATTTTCAGATTGGAAATTTGCACCCAAATCAACATTATAACTTGAAACAAAATATATAAGTTAGGAATTCTACTAGAGAATCCACTCTAACTCTATTAAAGATAAACAAGTTCCTAAAGAACTCAAAAGTGGAAAATATTATTAATCAAATATGGTCTTATTTACAATGCTAGTAGTGCCTTTTTATATAGGCAATGAAATTACACATAACAACCCAATCTAATTGACTTATGAGTCCTATATAATATGGAATAACAATTAATAGGCTCTACGACTGACTAGGAATGTTAGAATGCTAGGAAATCTAATTTAAACAATTTTCCTTAGTAAACTAGGATACAATTAATAGTTTTTCTTGCTTAGGAAAAATTCCTAGTAAACTAGAGTTTGAAACATGCTGGAACACATAGAATTCATGTTTTAGGTGCTAAAACGTGTCCTTTGCATGTTTTGAATGCTAGCAACCTTGGATAAAGTAGCATGTGACAATGTACCTCATTTTTGGCTTGCAAAAACATGACCTTGTAGCTCTATTCTGCATGGGTTTGACCCTTATGCTTTTTGTCACCAAATGTGCTTGATGGAATAGATATTCAGGGATGAACATAACTTTAATTAGAATTGGTTGTAGTTGGCATGAAATGTGCATGTTAGCTTGGAATTTGCTTTTGAACCTCTCATGGAAACAATCTGGCTATGGAATATGTTGTATGGTCCTTTTGAAGGGGAGACTTGGTCCATTTGGGTTTTGGTCATGGAAATGGCAAAACACACTGGAACATAAATGCATTACTTGAATAAGCTTCCAAGGTACCTTAAGTAAGGTCATTCTAGGGTAGAACCCTTTCTTGGCTCCTTAGCTTTAGGAATGGCATATGCTCTTTTGCTTATATAGGGTACCTAGGGTGCTTAACCTTCTCAGATAAAAGCAAGATTTTTCATCCTTAACCCTTCTAGCTCATGGTTTTCATGTAACCTCCATAGTGTCCATGATGGTATTTTTTAGGGTATTTGGGTTCCCATTATGTGATATGGATGAAGTATAAAATCTTAAGGATAAGTGAAAATTTTCTAGTAAAAAAGTTCCAATTGATTGATGTGTGCTTTTTAGTATTAATGTCTTACATTCAATTATTTTCTTATGACATTGTCAATTACAAGTATCCTATTCTCATACTTCTATTTGGTCCTAAATAGATGCAATTCACTAACCCAAACAGAATGAAGTAAAAGAAAATGACATAGAGTGATACCAAAAATCCATCAGTATAGCTAAAGAAAACCATTGCTAGACCTTTTACCGATGCACTAAGAAAGAGTCTCAAGAAGTGTCGCTATAGTCTTATAGTGACAAAAAGATAATGGTCAGTTAATGCTTTTACCTATGCCAATAGTCCCTTTGGGTGTTAGTAGATATCAATCCCAATGATCGAACTATGTACTATTAATTTAAATAGTGGCGCTAATAACTCACAACAATCATTGTCATATTTTTTAGATTCCCTTCCATCTTCCTTCTGCACTGTCTGACTTTTTTAACGGGAAAACAAAGATTACAAACCCTAGGTAGTCTAAAGGTATGCAACATGTTTAAGGTGCCTCATAGGTAAAGGAAGTGATTATGTCCAAGTGTTTGTAGATATTAAGAATGTTAGGACCATCCCTTAGTACTTGGCTTAGGCCAAGAATTTAGAGAAATACCAATTTAAAACATGAGGGACTTGATTGAAAATGAGGATAAGGGTGTAAGTGCAAACCTAAGAAAGTTTGGGTTTTAAGTGTGCATGGAAACTAGGCTATGATGTTTTTGGCATGAAATAAAGTTGGAGGACTACAATGCACACTTGAACTAGTGATGCAATTGAAACCATGAAACTTAAACTAATAATTTCGGCCATGCGAGAAAGTGCAAGGTGAAATAAAGAATTAGACCAATTTCTTTGGTGACTTTAATGGCCGGTTATGATTATGTCTTCCACCAAAGTTTACGCCATTATTTATATGGTTTAATTAATCTTGATAATTGCCAACAATATGCATGGGATAATGACCATTTTTAGCCATTTTGATTAAAGCTTGGCAATGTAGTCCATGGGTTAAGATTAATGCCAAAATGAACATGTATTTTAGTGACTAAAGTGAAGCCATGAATTTTTTAGGGACAAAGTGAGCCATGCAAAATAGTTTAGGACCAAGAGTGTCATTAAGCCATTTTTGGTACATGTGGCTATAACCGGTTAAGCATGACTCCACTTAGTAAATAAAGAAACTAGTTTCGGCCAAAGCATTCTCATTTGTGTCTTGACTGAGTATTGGAGGCATTGGGTTGTTCTTGGTGTTCTTGACGTTTTGCTGCTGAATTCATGCCAAGTTTGTGTTGAATAGGAGCTTGGACATAAAATCAAGCTTGGAGTCTTCATTTTCGGCATTAGGCGACCAAGAAACCTAAGTTCAAGTTGAATTTTTTGAAGAATGCAAGGCTAGTCGAGAGTGTCCAAGAGTAAACTAGAGGTATAGCTTCATAAACTCACCTGTTTTCTTGGTAAATCTCCATGATCAAGTGACTATGATAGCTAATTGAAGGCCTTGTTGTGTTAGGCAACTTAGTTGATTTAGGCCTTAGATACTCAAGCAACCGAGAAGCTCAAGCTCTTGAATTTGAGGTAGGGTTTAACATTTTACTTGAATTCTTGGTACATCTTCCATGATCAAGTAATAATGGCAGTTAAGTGATGGTTATATATTGCTATATGATCTTAGTTTGCTAGATGGGCATATTAAGGAGATTCAGTTTTATGTTAATTGGCTAGCTAGTCAAGGTTTAATGGCAAGCATGTAAAGTTCTCAGTAAGTTAGGCCAACTTACTAGTAAACTTGGAGCTCTAGTGGATTGGAAGGGAATTGGAAGGCTTGAAGTGCAGGGATTTGATGTTGTGATTGCTAGTGGATTTCAACCGAGTGATTATTTCATTCGAGTGAAATATTTTCAACCGAGTGAATAATTCATTCAGGTGAATATTTCAACCGAATGAACATTGTGGTGTGTGCGTGAGTTGTGTGCTTGTTTGATTTGTTTGTGCATGCTAACCCAATGTAGATAGTGTTTAAGCTTATATATATTGAATATGTATTATATGCCTTGTATCTTGGTGTTTTCATGTCTTTCTTGTAGGACAAGCAAACTTGAGGAGGTTAAGTCTTTGACTTAACTAAATAGGCTCAGTATAACTCGTTTGAGTTGTGAATCCCTACTGAGTAATTGTTACTCACTGCCCACATATTTCTTGTTTCAGGAAAGGATATACAGCTTCAGTAGTTTGCTTGAGTTGCTAGTTTGTGTGCTAGGTAGTACACTTATTGCTCAAGGTATGTGCCAACTCAATCTTGGCTTGATTACTTGCATTACAAGTCTTATAGATTAAGGCCAAAACTTATATTCTAAGTTTTGTAGGCTTGTGTAGTTGTAGGACCAGTCTAGGTGCAGAATGGATGTGTGGACTATGGCTCTGATTGTAGTGTTCACCTTCATGACCGTGACCATGGTCATTGGGTTGGTACTTCAGTGTGTGCTGCTGTATTGCACACTTAGGTATCTTCTCTGGGAGTAAGGGAACTTAGCCTGTAAACCTTAACCTTGGCTATATTTTGGACTTGTAGCATCCTTTTGGACTTGTAGCATCCTTGGAATGCTTCCAGGCTAGTGATGCTTGTACTTAGGCTATTTTGTGTGTATATGTAGCCTTTGTTGTACATGGTTTTGTATGTACATAGGTTGGATGCTTATGTGCCAAGTTATGTTAAGTATATCAGTTCATGGTTATGTTTCATGAAGAAACCTCTTGAGATACTTTGTTTGGCCGAATATACATGTACATGGAAATCTTGATTTTCAAAACTACAAAGATGTGGGCTTCTTGGTTGTCATTCATGAAAGTAGCACACTTGATGAGCACACATCCTAGACACTTAATTGATTAAGTGTATGCCTTGCTTGTATTGCAAGTTATTGATTTACAGCCTTGCCTTGTGTTGCAAGTTAGTGGTTGGGCCCTACTTAAGCTGCAGGTTATTGTTCTAAATAACTCATAAGCCTCCTGGGACACCTCCCAGCCCTCAGCTTAAGAAAATAAGACTTAAAACTACCTAACAAACAGCAGCTAAAATAATAGGTAGTTAATAACACCTGAACTTAAGAGTATCCAAATAACTCTTGGGTAAAATGGTGAGTGGCACTGAAAGTGCACAGGCTGGGGCCTGTGTGGGGTGTGACAAAAAAGGCCTTAAATGTGTTAGAGACTATCTAGAGGTGTCAATGAACACTAGGAAAAGCTAGCATACAAATGCCAAGACGCCCTTAAAAAATTTTAGGATTAAACAACACCACAAGGGCCACTTTGTTGGCTAGAGCTTGGAGTAGGTATCTTCCAGAGCATAATAAAGGCACCATAGGATTATCCAAACTTGCTCTATACAACAAAAAGAGTAGGATGATTGTCGAATGTCAACTTAATGTGTAATGGTATATTGGGGTTGGTCATGTTTGATTTGAGCAATGCTTGGCTTTCCATTATGCAAGGGTAAAAGGTCATAAAAGGTGTGGTTTACCATCTATTAGAAAGACATGTATCTATACAAAAATCCCCTATCAAGGGAAGTCCCAAAACCTTAAAATCTTATTTATCATTTAGTTGCCAAAGGTTTTAGGGCCATAATCTAGCATAGCTCCTAGCATTTTAAGTTTCTTAACCCTAGAAAATGGATCATTCTTAGTACCAAAACAAACATCCATGGCATTATTAGGATAATAACAACATACTTAAAAGTACTTATCATGAACCAAACTATATAATAAGGAATAATAGTACAAAGAAAGGCATAATAGTAGGCTAGGAGCCCTAAACCAACTCTTAACCTTGAGAGCCCTTTGGCAAAGTCAGTGGTGTCACTTTGCCTTCATGAATGAGCTCATGAATTCAATGCCTTTAAGCACAACATTTGTTAGTGGTTTGTCTTGCTGCTCTGTTGAATGCATAGCACTCATTTGTCTTGTATGACCTTGCGTATGGGCTTGACATGGAGGGCATGGAAAAAATGAAATAGTACCTAGGCTGGTCTCTTAAAGAGGCATTGCATGCTGACAAAAGATTGAGCACCATGAATTCTACCATTTAGGAGTAATAGATTAGCTACTTACTTCATTGTACAACTTTCTAAAGCATAACTTGTAACTTAATTGTCCTCATGGAACAGACTTTCTATTTTCCTAATCCAAAAGTATGTTCATAGATCAGTGTGAGAGGCGATGATTTAATATTTAATGAAGCCAACGTGTGAATGAATGACCATTAATGTTAGAGCCTCCATTGACATAGACCATTTTAACCTCTTAGTTTTCCATCCTAGAAATTATAATTGGTAGATCCATATGGGTACCAAGATTTGAGATCCATATGTGCCCTTGATAGTATTGCTTGAGTCATTTTCTCCTATTTGTACGATCCTTTGCAGTTTTTTTTCCACCCATGAAACCCTTCCACCACAGTAATCTTCTGAATGATGCCTATCTATTCCTTAGGCTCCTGATCCCTTTTAGCAAGTGACCATCCTCGATGGCCATCATAGTCAATATGGTTCTCATCTCTATCACTTCTTTAAAATTATTAAGCTCCTTGTTTACTAGGGGACATTTCTATGAAATCTGCTAGCTTTATACAGTTCTCTATATCATACTCTAAATCCTTATAGTACATGATATAAATTTTCCAATGCTCAGGGAATTTGCTCACTATCTGCCTAAGGCACTTAGTCACCATATTTCTATGCCACAAGTCATATAGGATATTTTCTTGGTGTCATTGGCATGTGCATAAATAAGACTCAAGGGCTTTTTGCATTTTTTCTAGTTCCCATATCCATACTTTCCTGAATGATCTTTCGTTGACCCATTTTCCTTACCTAAGCAATTCATGATCTTTGCCTGCTTGTACTGGTGGGTATAATTGTAAAACTCCTCCATAGTTTGACTAGAATTCTCTTGGATATCCTTACCTAAGCAATTCATGATCTTTCGAAAGAAAAAAGTGATCTCGGGTATATCCTCTTTGTAAAGGCCATTAGTGTAACGTCAAGAAACAGATTAGTGATTTGAAGTGGTTGTGAGTTGAACCTCCTTAGGGAATCATTAAGGAGCATGCTATTCTCTTGCTTCACATACAAGAACTAGTTCATTGTTTTCCTAGATTAATGTTTCCTCATGAGTCGTCTCAAGAATTCTTAGGCATAAAAAAAGTCAAATTTATCCTTTTTAGATTTCTGAACCATGTTGAAGCAACTCGAGAGAGTGTGTAATTAAATGCTTTGCACATGATAACATTGTCTACTCGATTGAGGGTCATGATGGGGATACACCGCTGTAAGTGATTTACAGGTTTGCTTAAACCATTGCACAAGCCTACCTTTCGTAATTGGAACCCAAGAGGAGGGAGTGGATGCTGGATCTCATAAGTAAAAGGTTAGAGAGCATGTAGTCAATGTCAGGAAAAGGTTCTCTACTAGGCTTTGATTCTTCATTTAATGGCTTTTCATCTCATTGAAAGCCAAAGGATAATGTATACATTCTAACCTCTGTTTCTTCAGGGATCTCATCATTCTGCTATCAGTCCTCTATCTAATCCTTACCTCATTTTAACATTTTTTGGGGCTTGTGGGTATTACCTTGATGGCTGTCTACTTCATTATTTGGAAGACAGAGGAGAGCAAGTAGATTTCCTATCAGAACTACTTCTTCAAGTCTTCTAGGTGGGAGTGCTTGAGGGTGTTAAATTGGCCATCAATCATGAATCTATGAGCTTTTAGCTAGTGAGGTCATGAGGTAATGGAGCCAGATTGTTTTGCTTGACATAGCCACCATACTAAAATTCAAGGCCAATAAGGTGATTATAATTTATCTCACTTTTAGAATCATAATAATCTTTCTCCCTACTAGGATATGCTAACAAGCATGATCTCTGTGTTTCCACCATTACTCATTTTTGTTTCCATAAATGGTGCCAACTTGATATCTGATCAAGATTTTGGTCTCTAGAAACATAGTAAATGTTGGAACTTGTAATCAAAGAGAAGGTTAGAGAACCCCTAGAGTTTTGTATCAGATTAAAACCCTTTAATGCCAAAGTTAGTCAGATGGCTGAGAGAAATTTGGTGGGGGAGTAAGAAAGGTGATTTGAAGGTATTTAAGGTTTTTAATGAATCCCCATATAATGGTCAGCTTCCTTGTCTAGGAAGGTAAGAGTTTAAACTTACTAAAAGACACCTAGTAAATAATTAAAATCAGGATTTCAATTGTTAGTTTCAGTCAATTAAAAAATGAAATGATTTTGGTAGGTCTATGAATGAAATATGTTTAATATTTTAAGAATAAATTAGAATAGCCAATAGTTTAGGACTAAAATAGAATTATAATAAAAGGATAAAGACAATATTACAATTCACCCCTTAAAAGATGTATATTTTATTTATGTATTTAGTCTTAACATGATGTATAATCCAATGGTCAGATTAATCACCACTTAATTAGTTAACCAAACTAGGATTCAAACCTCTTAATTAGTTAATCTACATGATACTGAATATTACTAACTACTCATTTTGTCATGAGGCAGGGTCCCAGTGCCCGAATTACTTAACACGTAGGCTCTTAGGAACAATGATCCCACTTAGTTATTATTGGCCAACTATTACTTATCAGTAAATTAAAATAATTTACATGTAACTAGTTACTTAGCTTACCCTGTAAGAAGATGTGCATGCGTTTGTCTTGGAAATGCAACTCAAGTAAATAAAAAAATTAAATAAAATGTCACTCTAGGAGTTTATTTAAAACATATTTAAACATGTTAAGACAATAAAGCACTAGTTACTTAAACTTCTAGTAATAGTTTTGTGCACACATATAAGCTCTAGCGTGCACCCAAATGTAACTTAATGGTCTTACAGCACAATACATCCTAATAGAGGCAATGTCTTAGTACGTAAGGTACCACATATACAAGGAAAAATACTACTAAGATAATCTACTTGAGTTCCTACCTTTGAGATCATCTACTTGAGTTTCCACCTTTGAGCTATCAAGCTCCAAGTGCAAAGCACTCACTTGTCCTTGTGCAACTTTTAGCCTTTAGACTATAAAGGCATAAACACTTAGTTAGGACAAAAGTTAGCTTATAAGTAACTTAGAAACACAAGGTTCCAAGTAGAATAAGTACTTACAAAATAGAGAAACTTTACCGACAACTATCCACCTAGTTTTGGGCAAAGGATTAGTACATGTGCAAATAAGCTTAAGGGAGAGAGTACATTATCTTACTCAGTAAGGGGTCATTTGGTACCTATAAGGAAACTTAAGCAATCATGTACATATGGAAAACAAATAACCAAGCATCAAACAATCAACCACAAATAAGAAAATATTAATAAATGCAATACATGAGTGAATGGCATGCAACATACAACACATGGGACTTCTTACACCCTAAGATGTTTTTGTCTTACAGTAAGCTCAAATGGCGGGGGTACTTGAGATGCTAGCTCACATATCCTAAACTCTTTACCTCCCTTATGTCCCGCTTAAGGGTCCTAGAGTAGGTTGTCATGCACTCCCATCACCCACTGCCATTACTTACTCGTCTTTCCTATGCTTATTGTGCAGGGTAATCGATTTAGTGGCTTGACTTCACCAAGTTCTTCGCACTTGACTTGGGCTCCCTTAGTGGACCTACCAACCAAGCTTCTTAGCTTGGTTGGGGCTTCCTTAGGTTTTACTCTAGTGGCCTGAGGTCCACGACCCAACACTTAGGTCATTAAAGAAATAGAACCCTACTTAGCCCCCACTTGGCACTTTAATTCTTCCTTAAGGTACCCTTAATTATTGACCAAACCTAGCCCTCTTAGAGTACAAACTTAATTAAACTACTTAATTGATGCTTATAATTTTATTACAAATGACTTTGGAATATACTTAATGTTTGCCATAAAGTTGGAAGTGGAAGGAAGCTTTTAATGATGCATAAGGGCCACGTAGGATGAACTTTGGGCATGGTGCGGTCACATCACAATATGAGGTATGATAGCATCTTAGCTTTGGCCACTTTTCTGGAATTGATGTGGTCACACTAGCCATGGGGGGGGGGGGATTGTATCAGCTTTGGAGGTGCAGCCATTTTGTGCCCACCATGCCCTTTCCTTCATTCCACTTAACCTCCAAGTAATTTCATCTCTTTGGCACTTCCAATTCCACTTACCATTCATGAAATAAACATGAAATGCATCAATTAAACATAGATTAACTTAACGCCTTGCCTTAAATTTAAACCTTAGGGTTTGAAGCCAAAACATGCAAAAAACAAGGCAAATGCACCCAAACCACAGAAAATAAGCTAAAGCCTTGATATATGTGCTTTGGGAGCTTCAAGTTTGCATGAATTTTATGGGATTTTGAAGAAATGGTGAAGATGAACTATGGAGGAAAGGGAAGGACGAAAATGGGTTGGGGGAGATGATGTATAGTTGTCTTAGTTTACCTAAAAGGAAATCAACACATACTCCCACTTACCTTTGACTTAACTCCCTCCTTTTAACAAAAAAAGATTAAACTTATTATTATTATTATTTCTTCGTTCACCAGCTAGCTATCTTAAGGTCCCAAAGGGGAAAATTTCTTTCCATGCCCCTAGCCTTTTTATTTTTATGCCACAAGAGGCACAATAGCCCTAATTCCTTAGTTAGTGCATTTTAGTACCCTAACTTTCTTTTTTGGTTCCAATGATTAGAGTAATTTATGTTCTTAACTTCATTGGTAAAAAATACTTACATTACCTTAATTTCAATAAAATTACAGCCATGCCACTCACTTGGGTTAAAATTATCATTTTGCCCTTTTTGCCCTTTGGTGCCATTTCACACTTAGGAACTCAATACAACCTGACTTAGCTTACTTTTCTTGCTTACTAGAAAACTAATTTGAGGAATGTAAATAAAAAAACTTTAATTAAACATACTTACCAAGTCAAAACAAGGCATTGACTAGGAAAGTTGTCACACATTTCATCTTATATTGCTTGAAACATTTGGATTTAATATGAAGACTGAAAAATAAAGAAAAGTCTATCCTTATTTTCGTTTCACTGTTCTACTTTTCTCTTGTAAATTAAGAAAGATGGAAAAATTGAATTTTAAAATGATGGTTTTAGCATAATGTGGTAAATGACTTATTAGTTATGGAAATGATGTAAACATTTAAGACAATATAAAATAGTAAATGATGAAAAAAACATGAGTCTAAGGAGCATAAGTAAATCCAATATTGGTCTTACAAGTAAGCACAGTGAATCATGATCTAGTCAAACTGTTAAACTAGCTTTGCTAAAAAAAACTAGTTGGTCAACTTTAGGGTTAGTACTTCTTTGGCCCCTAGCATTTATTTTGTATATTCCATTTACTTGCCTAACTTATGCTCCAGGACATCTTCTATGTAAGACATTGGTACCTCATTTATAAGTGGGGATGAGGATGCCAAAGGAAGAAAGCTCTATAAGACAAAGAAAATAGGGTTAAAGAAAGGTTCCCCGAAGTATTTTCCAGGGAGGGAGCCTCTGATGCTTAAGTCAGATGTAGGCTTTTTGGGAAAAGTATGAGAATCTGGAATAGGGTTTTGGATCCTTTACTAGGGTGGGCTCCTAGGAGTATTTATAAGAGGATAAGACGGGCGGCCGCTATTCTTCGCCTAAGGATAGCCAAACACGTGGTTGGCCATATCAAGGGGTTTGGGCACCTTTGATCTTTAAGGAAGGATCCTTACTAGCTAGGCTGTATAGGCAGATGGATGCCCTAACATGAATCAAGAGTAAGGTGATAGCCATCTTGCTTGTGGTCCCGAATGCCACATGTTGATATAGTAACAGAGGGTCAGAGGTCTGGATTAACCTATTTGGCACCAAGGTTGTTGTTCTTTACCTAAAGGTACCCTGGTCCAAAAGTGCTTGAATGCCAATCTTACCGAGGGTGGCCCTCTTCAGGCTTTGTTGATGAAAGGAACCACCTTCTGCTACATGAGTTGTTCGGCGACTCGCCCAGAGCTTTCCTGCAAAACCTTTAAATTTCACTGGAAAGCTTTTTCGAAGGGCACAAAGCTCCTACTTTTTGTTGATGTGTGCTGTCAGTTTTCCCCATGAGGTGCCATGTGTTGCCCTGTCATTTGCTGCTCTTGAATAGGCATGTCACTTCAGCACAAAGACCCCTTGACCTTATCATCAAGGAGCCATATGTTGCCCAATTATTCATTTTTCAATGCAGGGGCATCATTTTGGCACAAAAGGTTTGTTTTGGTAATTCAGTGCTGTGACCCTTCACTTTCCTTGTTCAGCCTTATATTAACCTCTTCGTCAAGCAGAGCTACTCTACTTTCATTTCACATTTTTTTTTTCTCTTTCATTCTCCAACTTCTCTTTAGTTTTCATCTCTTTTCACTATGGTATTTTCGACCAAAGAAATTTTTGGCAATCTTTTGTGGTGTTTGTTCTACTCTAGATGAATCAGGTGGGTGGTTTGCCCAAGGCTATTCTTCTACTTTTTTCCTTTGTTCTGAAGTAGAATTTTAGGCTTCTGAGGTAGGAAGGTGGAAAATCAAAGTGTTGAGGTCAAGTCTACCTAGGAGAGCTAGAGTTCACTAAATGCTCACTTCAGTTATACTACTTTCAAAAAAGTGAAGAAGTGGGAACAAAATTTTTCCTGGCTTTGTATGTCATGGTTAGGGTTCCCGAACGAGGCAAATTGAGCTATCATCCTTAGGAGGGGTAGATAATCGTGTTTAGGTCCCGACTTAATTGAAGCCTCCAATATCCCTTATGAAGGTGATTTTGGATTTTTGTGATTTTCATGGAATAGTCGTTAATCAATTGCCCCCAAATTCTTATTCTTATTTTAACATTTTTTTGTGCATGTGTGGGGTCTTTAAGATAGCCCCTCACTTTATTTTTTTTATGCAATGCTATAAATTGCATCTTGTTTTTAAGGGCTTTTTTTTATTTTTTGCTACCTTGAGGAATTGGTAACAGGAAGTATACTTTCACCTTCACTACCAAAGATAGCTGGTGTGATTGGTAGAATAAGTATTTTTTCATGGAAAAACCAAAGTCATGGAAGAATTTACCAACAAAATGGGCCTTTAGGCACTGGCAATCAACGTCGTGGATCCTTCAAAGCTTTTAACTGAATACCTCAAATCCTAATTTGAGGAGTTTAAAAGCCGCATTAGGTAAGTGGCTAATTGGGATAAAGTACCTTGTTCGCACAAGCCATATGCCTTCCTTATCAGATGGAACCTTATGACCGTAGAGGTTTTTCTTGGAACCTAAGTGCTATGAAGGAACACCTAATTGATCTTGGAATGCCTAAATCGGGCGTAAATGGGAAGGAGTTTGTAATAGTCAAGCTCTTTTGGAGGAACTCTCTTATCAAACTCTTTTAGAGAGTATGCTTCTTTCTTCCACTTTTGTATTTGACTATCTCATACTTACACTAATGTTTTTTAGTTTTTGCAAAGATGGCTGATAAGTCTAGTAACTTCTATAAGAGTCTATTCCTCGGGCAATCCAAGAAGGGAGAGCAGACCAGGAAAAGGAAGGAGAAGGCTCAAAAGTGAAGTAAGGGCAAGAGTTATGGCAAACTGAACTCTAAGAAAGCCAAAGATGCTTCTTCCCCACCTCCACCTCCCCTTAAAGTTGTCTAGGAGGTGGTTGATCAACGAGAAGTCACCATTCACTCTACTCCAATTGATCCTTCTTTGGCGGTTGATACCTTAGGCATGACTTTGGCTGTTTATATTGCCGAAGAAGTTAAAGAGTGAAGAAGGGCAAAAGGGAAAGTGATCCCCTCAGAGGTCCTTGACATTAGCAATTCTCAGGGAGACACCATTAACATTGTTGGTGAGGTGGCCCCGTTAGGTTTGGTAGTTAACCTTTTCTCTATGAATTTTGAGTACTTTACAATTTTAAATTTTATAGATGATTGGTTAAGGACCGATATGGTAATCGAGCTTCACTGGGATGGTGCAGAAGAGTCTATCTTGCTTGACTGGGTCATCGATCATGAGAGAAAACACTAAATTTGGGATTCAATGATCCCTTTAAGCAAGGTGCCGAGGAAGCCATTCTAGTGGTTCACTGAGGACATGGACTTGTTCTCTGACAATTACCAAAAGATGGTGCCTCAAATGGCGAGAGGCATAATGACGAACGCCATTTTTTAATATCTAATGGAGTCGTGCCCTAATGAGGAGATTCATGCCACCCAAATTACTGAGCACACAGCACAGGTGACTTTTTACCATTTTTTTTACTTAGGAAAAATTTGAATCTCTTTTGAGATTTTGGCTTCATCCTTTTATTCTTGCCTTTGAGATGCTTATGTATAGGGGCTTTTTCTGAGTAGGGTCTGCCAAATAGATGATGATTTGCTCCAGATGGAGGAGGCCTTTGTGAAGACCAAGGATACCCTGGTGACTACTTGTTACAAGTTTGGGGCAATTGAAGAAGATAGCAAGAGAAGACATGTTGGGGATTGTCAAGAAATTTTGGAGGTGGCATAGATGTTCTTCGAGGATTACTCTTCAAAGATGGCCAATCTTGGGAGGAAGTTGGTCATCCAAACCTTGGCTAATAAGGCTTTTTTAGAGGAAAAAGAATCCCTCACTGCCCAAGTTGCTGTTATCTTGAAGGACAAGTAGGTACTTAAGGCTAAACTGGATCAAATGAAGAAGTCTAAGAAGAAGAAGAACAAAAAGAAAATGGACAATCTAAAGAAAGAGAAGGCCAAGACTGATGAGATGTCAAAGGAAGCTTATCAAGATGGTTTCTGCCTTGCCTGCCATTAGATCTTGTTCTACCAACCTGACATGGGATTGTACATCCTTTGGGCCCTTGAGATTTCTGAAGGGCCCTCTTCGGCTTGGTCTAAAATAGAGTTCTTAGGGCTTCCTCAACAAGCCCATAAGAAGTCGTCTTCCGATGAGGAAGCTACCTAGGCTAGCTCCCCTGAAGAGTCTCAAGGCAAGAATGTTGTTGCATAGTCATAAGCCTTCAGTCGCCCTTTTTTTTTTGTTATCCTTGTATCTATTAAGCAATGAAAGATGTTTCTTTGTTTTATGATTTCCATCATTCTCCTTGCATTCTCTTCAAATTTTATTAGAGATGTTTACTATAAATCACATCTTTTTCCTCAAGGTGCTTCCCAAAGTGTGCTTTGAACATGTAGTTAGAATTTTTCCAAGTGCCAAGAATTTCACTATGTACCAAATATAATTTCGTTGAAAGGTACCTACACATCATTAGCTAACTAGCTTTTTCAAAAAATTTCTCAAAGTTTTTCTACATATAGTATTTTTTTAAGGAGTTTGAATGCCAACTATTTTTTAATTATGTTCCATCGGCAACAGCTAACTTGAAGGTCCCTGGTCTTACTTTGTTGGAAATAAAGTAGGGTCCATGCCAATTTGCCAGAAGGATGCCATGGGCGGACTTCTAAGGCTCTACTTCGGAAGTTCAAAATACCAGGTCCCCTATCTTGATTCCTTTAGGTTTATCCTTGGTATTTACCATGACTACAACTCTTTGTTAGAAGGCCTATTGCTTTAGTTTGTGGTTTCCTTATGTTCTTTGATCATGTCTAGGCTAACCCTTAAACTAAGGTTGTTTTGGTTTTGATCAAAGACCTGGACTCGGATAGAAGGACTTGCGATCTCGACAGGTAGAACTGCCATTATTCCAAATACCAGTGAAAAGGGGGTCTGTTTAGTTGCTTTTCTAGGAGTTGTTTGGCAACTCCATAAGACGCTAGAGAGTTCGGCAAGGCATGTCCCTTTAGCCTCCCCTTCACTTTCAAAGTCCTATTGGTCACTTCGACCTATCTGTTACTCTGTAGGTTAGCAACAAGGGCAAAGTCTAGTTTTATTTTGAGGTTGGCCATGAATTCCTTGAAACCTTTCTTTAGAAACTGGGTTTTGGGCAGCTCAACCCCCAAATAATGTTTTTCCAAATGGATTTTTATACTTCTTCTACCGATATGGTGGCCAAAGGTTCAACATTGACCCACTTGGTGAAATAATCAACTGCTTCCACGCAGCACTTGACTCCACCTAGGACCATAAGAAAATGCCCTATAAGATCAATGCCCCGTACAAAAAATGAACGAGGATAGGTTGCCAAAGTTATGACTTCAGACGGCACCCGTTAGACTGGAGAGTGATGCTGGCATTTATCGTAACTTTTAATCAAGGTTTGGGCATCTTTGTGGAAAGTTGGCCAAAAGTAGCCTTACCAAAGGAGGACTCTATAAATGCATCAGTTCTGATGTGGGACACATACATACCTTCATGTACCTCCTTCATTACTTCTTCTACCTTGTCTTTGTCGATGCACTTTTGTAAAGGATTGGAATAGCCTTGTCAATACAGTTCTTCACATAGGAGGAAAAATCTTCCTAACCTTTGTCCTTTGTTGCCTCCTGAGGGTCATCAGGTAAGACTCTTTTTGCCAGGTACTTTTTTAGTGGAGCTCTCCACCCACCTTTGGTGACCACTAGTAATATGGTAGCTATGCTTGGGTTATCTTGAACTTCGGTGTAGTGGTGGGATTTGGCTAAGATGTTTGCTTCCACGTTCTTTTTCTAGGGTACCTTTTCTATCTATACCTTTACAAACCATTAAATCATGTTGTTCACAAGGTCACGGTATTTTTTCAACTTTGGCTCTTTGACTTCATATTTTCCTTTTAGCTGCCAAACTAGAAGTTGCAAATTGCTGCAAGCACGCAGGGACTTGAATTTGAATTTCGAAGCTAGTTCAAGCCCCATTATCAGGGCCTTATATTTGGCCACATTGTTTGTTACATGAAAAGAGAATTTGATAGACTTATTGGTTGGCATTCCTTCAAGACCACAAAGGATGATTCTTGCTCCTTGGTGGTCAGAACTAGATGCCCAGTTAATGTAGTGTGACCATTGTAGGTCCTCTTCTTCAGGGGACTCAATCCTTCCTTCTAGGCCTTCAATCAATTCAGTAATGAAGTTTGCCAGCCTTTGAGCCTTTAAAACCTTTCCTGGGTCATAGAGGATGTCATATTCTCTACATTCTATGCACCGCTTGGACAATCACCCAGAATGATCTATCCTTTTTTTGACATCCTTCAAAGGCAAACCACTTTGGATGATTATAGTATGATTTGTGAAATATGGCCGAAGTCACCTCCCAACTAAGACGAATGAGTAAATAGCCTTTCATAAGATTGGGCATCCTACTTCGACACCATGCAAAGACTTGATCATATAGTACACTGGCCATTGCTTCTTATCTTCTTCTTCTCTGATAAGAACCGAGCTCACCACGTTTCCACTAACAGAGAGGTAGAGTACGAGGGGTTCTCCTTCCTTTGGTTGCAGAAGTGTAGGCAACTTTTCCATATATTGCTTCAAGTTGTTCCAGGCTTCTTGGCATTCTTCATTCCATGGGCACTTATCCTTATCTTGATTAGACACTTTTCAGTGACCTTAGTTAGTGCCATGAAGAAAATCCAATATCGGTCCCTATAAAATGATATAAATCTATTGAGCGCGGTTATTTTGCCCTCAAGTCTTTGTATTTCTTTAAGTGTCTTTGGTGTCTAGGAGTCGAGTAGGGTTTTATCCTTCTCAGTGTTAGCATTAATACCTCACTCAAAGACCATGAACTAGAGGAACTTGTCGGCCTTAATGCTGAACACACATTTATTCGAGTTTAACTGGATGTCAAACTTTTTGAGTTGTTGGAAAGTTTCTCTCGGGTCACCAATATGATTGTTCGGCAACTTGCTTTTAATGATCATATTATCTACATATACTTCTATAGTTTGCCCAATTTGGCTAGTGAACACTTTGTCGATGAGGTTTTGGTAGGTTGCCTAGGCATTCTTTAGTCTGAAGGGCATTCAGACGTAGCAAAAGGTTCCTTCGTTGATGATGAATGATGTTTTCTCTTCATCGGGTGGGTCCATTTGAATCTGTTGATTACCATTCAAGATGTCCAAGAAAGTCAACAAACCATATCTGGCTATAGCGTTTACAAGCTTATCGATTAAAAGCAAAGGGTATGAATCCATCAGACAAGCATTGTTCACCCTTACAAAGTCTATGCACATCCAAAGTTTATTACTTTCCTCTTTGGTTGCTATGATGATATTGCTGAGGCAATTTGGATATTTCACTTCTCTAATTACACCTACCTCCAGGAGTAGCTGTATCTTTTTTTTGATGAAGTCTCTTTCACTTGGAGTAGTGTCAAATTTCTTTTGCCAAATAGGCTTAACGTCAAGACTTAATTTAAGACTGTTGAATTTTATCCAAATTTATCCCAAGCATGTCCTTCCGTGAGAAGGTAAATAAGTCTTTATTTGAAAGCAGAAAAGTTACAAGATTTGCCTTTTCCTTTTATGGTATGTTTTTACCCACTCAAGTACTTTGACCGGGAATCAATTCGAGATCCTCAGTTTCTACTTTCTTTCCGCCACTCTTGATGTCCTTTTAGAGGTAATCCTCCTTTGCCTAAAGTTCTTTCGTATCACATGTGTAAATTTTGGAAGGGGACTTCTAGCATTGACGAGCACCTTCCATAATTTTTCCTGGTCATAGAAGATTTCAATGTCACCTTCAGCTACTACGAAGGTTAAGGTAAGGTATTTGATGTCTGATTTCATGTGATGATTACCCTACACTTGTCTATTGAAGATGGCATTGTACGGGGAAGGGACATCAAAGACTATAAACCTTGCCACGGTGGACATGTAAGGTTTGGATCGGTCCTTAACCGAGGTCCTTTTCACCATGAATGGTAGATCAATCCACTCGAGGTGGGAGATGTCATCGATGAATTCTTACATGTGGTAAAAGGTGAGTAAACATGATAATGGTGTTTGAGCCATTATTGCATAGGAGCCTCTTTATGTCCCAATTTCTAATACAAACTGTGATTAGTAAGAGATCATCATGAAAAAATTTGACTAGGGACCTATCGCGACGCATTAGCTTGTTCGCAAGGTTGTCAAAGTCCATCAGGGCAATTTCTTGCTCCATTTTTCTCCCTTCCTTCGAGGTTATTGTCATGCTTGTAAATTGCATAGGCCATGGGTCCATTCAAATATGATGATATCCACTCAAGGCGTGCAAGGAATTCAGCAAACCATATTTGGCTATGCAGTTTACAAGCCTATTGATTGAAGGCAAAGGGTATGAATCCATGAAACAAGTGTTGTTCGCCCTTATGAAGCCTATGCACATCCAAAGTTTATTACTTCCCTTTTTGGTTGCTATGACGATATTGCTGAGCCAGTCTGGGTATTTCACTTCTCTAGTTACACCTACTTCCAGGTCTTTTTTTTATGAGATCTCTTTCGCTTGGAGTAGTGTTACCTTTCTTTTGCCGAATAGGCCTAGCATGAAGACTTAATTTAAGACTATGTTGAATTTTATCCAAATTTATCCTAAGCATGTCCTTTTGGCGAGTAGGCAAATAAGTCTCTATTTGAAAGCAAAAAATTTATGTGATTTGCCTTTTCCTTTCGTGGTATGTTTTTCCTCATTCAAGTACTTCAACTAGGAATCAATTTGAGATCCACAGTTTCTACATTCTTTTCCCCATTATTGACGTCCTTTTAGAGGTCATCTGCTTTCGCCTAAAATTCTTCTGTATCATGAGTGTAAATTTTGGAGGGGGACTTCTAGCCTTGACAAAAAACCTTCCACAATTCTGCCTGGTCATTGAAGATTTCAATGTCACCTTCGGCTACTACGAAGGTCAAGGTCAAGTGTTTGATGTCTGATCTCATGTGAAGATTACCCAACACTTGTCTGCCAAAGATGGCATTGTACAGGGTAAGGACATCAAAGACTATAAACCTTGTCATGGTGGATGCATAAAGTTTGGATCTGTCGTTAACCAAGGTCCTTTTCACCATGAATGGTAGATCAATCCACCTGAGGATGAGAGTTCCCTTGGGCCTACACCAAACATAGGAGATGTCACAAGTGAATTCCTAGGTATGGTAAAAGGTGTGTAAACATGACATCAATGTTTGACCCATCATTGCATAGGACCCTCTTTATGTCCCAATTTCCAATATAGACTATGATCAGTAAAGGATCATTATGAAGAAATTTGACTAGGGACTGATCATGACGTATTAGCTTGTTCCCAAGGTTGTCGAGGTTCATTAGGGCAATTTCTTGCTCCATTTTTCTCCTCTTTACTGAGGGTATTGTCATGTTTGTGAATTACATAAGCCATGGGCTATCATTCTTATGTGTATATGATAAGTGCAAGTGATGTGAAGAAGAGATGCAAGTAACAAAACATAAGGAGAAAAGAAACATAAAAGACTAAGTACCCATAATCTGCCTCAAGGATATTCTAAGGGCACATCAATGGAACAAGAGAGGAAAATGCTTTGTTCCTAGGCCAATATGGCTAAAATGTGGTGCCATGTTGGGTCTTGAAATGAAGACCCATAATTTGAGGAAAGACTACAACGAGGGCAAAAACATCCAAAGAAAACCAAGGAAGGCCACAAGGGAACTCTCAGGTGCATTCTTGTATGCACTTATGTGAAAATAAAGGCTTCAAAGCCTAAAATTATGAGAAGGATTATGTGAGCTCAATGCCTAATGTTAAGATGCAAATGAAGGCAGCTACATAAGCCCAAGAAAGATGAAGAACACTTAATAAAGAAGAAGATCACTCTAGGGTGCACTAAAGGACTTTTAGATGCACCTTGGTGTGCAACCATGGGCATATGAAGGTCCTAAAGCCCAACATCTTGAAAAGTATTATATGGGATTGATTTTACCATTAAAATGAGAATGAAGACTACATTTCAAGCCAAGAGAGGTGAAAAACACATGGAAACACCTTAGAGAATACTAAAGTGCTCTAGAAGGCACTTCAAGTGCACCTATGTTCAAATGAAAGTTGGAGGGCCTAATTGGCCCAATTAATGCATGAAGTGTGTGCTCAAAACATGTCCCTTAAATAGCTAAGTAGGAGAAAATGATTTACAAAATAACTTGAGCTACTCCCAAGGCTTTTCTGCCGAACGATGCACCACTTGGACTTGTTGTCCTTCAAGGTAGCTTCTTGGCTATTTCTTGCTACCATTTCATTGTTTACAACTTGCCAAACCTTTAGGAAAGCATACTAAAATCACCAAAAAGGAAATATGAAGCAAAGGAAGCAAAATAAGTAAGACCGAGACATGGTGATTCAAGGCTAGTCCATGGTGGTGTGTGTGGTGTTTGATGTAGGTTCTAGCTTACTTGCTATCATTTTAGACATAGGTAAGGAATCGTATGAAGCTCTTTTTCATATATTTTAAAGGGGAAAAAAGCTACCCTAGGGGATGGCTAAGGCTAAAGGAAGCTAGAGGCTATGTAATGGGCTATGTGTGCACAAAGCACTTTGCTAAGCTAGCTAGTTTGCTTTCAGCAACCATAGGGTTTTTGTTCAAGTTTGACCAAGCTTGATTAATCATTTAGAGCTCTATGTTAATTAAATCTAATCAAAGTGATCACTTGAAGAAATTGAAAGAAAATCATACTTTCTATGTTAAGAAAACCATGTGTATGTCGTGTGTATGTTTGTGTGCTTTTTTTATTGTTTTCATGTGCTAAGCTTTAATTTGTATATATAAGCATTTTGTATTATCTTATGTATACTTCTTAGGTGTCTTCTTTGTCTTTGATTATAGAATGTTAAGCAAAATTGGAGGTTTTTGTGTATAACAATGTTATAAACATTGTGAAGGCACTAGCTATTGAATTTTGGTTCTTATTAAGTACCTATGTATTCATGCGTCTTTTCCCATTTTAGGTAAGGAAGTGCAAGAGTGAAGGGCTAAGGAACCTCTTGGAGAGGTCTATGTGCAGAGAGGTATTCTTTGGACTCATGGCATATGAAAAGGAAGAATGGAAAAGAGCATAACATTTCACTAATGGTTGTGTAAGGTGTGTTGGTTTGTAAGACATAATGGCTGCAATGGGATTTCCTGCGTTTGGATCCATCTTGGCATGGGTTAGAGCTAGAACAATAATAACACAACTATGGCCTAAGTGTCAAGTGCGAGATGAAGTCAAAGTGACTGTGGGCATAGAGACAGTTTGAGTTATGCTATGTATCATGCATGCCATCTATTGGACCAACTTTTGGTTGTATGAATTTCTAGGCCATGTAGTCTATATCAACCCAATTTTGGCATGTAAATATTTGTAGTTAACTAATGGAAAGGAGACTCAGAGTAGAACATGGCATGTGCCTTGTATGTATTTTGGGTTAGGAAAGCCTTAAGGCACTAAACGTAACAAGCTAGGAAAAATGCATGCATGGTCTGTAACTAACTAATCTAGGTTGTATGTACGCTTGAATGTGTGTATGTTATGGCAGGTGGACTAGGTAGGCTCCCAGTAAGCCTCCTAAGGACACAGGGCATACACATAAGTCACCTAGCCTCATTAAACCCCACATGTATTCACAAAACCACCTAAGTAAATTCAATTGGGTAAATCTCAATCAATTGGGTGGACTAAGTAAAACTTATTAGATCTTTAAAATTTTAGGACTCCCACCTTTGCAAATAAAAATTTGGGTTTAAAAATCCTAGGAGTCAGAGCCTAATTTGCCATATGAAAACCAACTGAGTGACTAAAAACAACTGGTTGATCTCAAGCCTCTTAAAAGGTTTAGGATTGGAGTGAATTGAGTCTTGATAGAGTTGGTACTAGAGCTTAAGGTTGTATAGGACCTTAAAGGTTTGTTAGGCTAATTCCCACAATGATACACAACCATTCTTATGTTTTGTAGGAATAAATGGCTAGAGGTAGAAATAGAGAAATGAGAAACCAGATTAACTCTAGGGCTAATCAATTACATGATCAACTGGCTAAAAATAAGAAGGTGGCTGAAAACAGAATAGGACCACCTAATAGGGCCATAGAGCCTGAACCTAGTGTGCAAGGTCTGCATAGAGTGGAACATATTATGGAAATGATGCAAGCTATTATTGTTCAGCTTTTAGTAGGTATGCAAGCTCTTACTAGGGGCCAAGCCTAGGCATCGAGAGGCACTACTTCTGATGAAGAGCAGGAAGAAGAAAAAAGAATAGAAAGAAGGCTAGGAAAAAAACCAATAAGAAAAGAGCAAGGCAACAGACTTGGATAAGAGGAACAAGAAAAGGATGATAAAAGAAGAAACCCAAGGGGCAGAAAACTAAGTTTACAAATCAGGAGAAGCATTGAGAACATAGAGGGGGAGCAACTAGGCATTAATGCTGGAAGGATGGAGCTAGTCTTAGAAATCTCAAAAGAGCTAGCTTCTTAGAGAAAGATCAAGACTTTTGAAAGAGTAGGAGAAAGACCAAGAAAAGAAGGTTTAAAGGCAGTGGTGATCCAAAAGAGGCTAAATTCTGGATTTACGAGATAGGAAAGGTATTTGAAAGAATGAAAGTTACATCCACCCAAAAGGTGTTGCTAGCCACTTTTAAGCTAGAAGGGTGTAAAGCTTCAATAAAAGTAGTACAAAGGGCATATATGAGTAAGAATGAAAGAAAACCCACAAGGAAGACAGAACCAATGAGGTGTATTGAGTTCCTCCAGGTATTCTAATAATAGTATGTCAGTGAACCTTTTAAAAATCATAAACAAGTAGTGTTTGATTTACTGGAACATGAGAACATGTAATTCAAGGAATATAAACACAGATTTAGTAGTCTCCTAAAATATGCTCCATAGTATGATGGACAAGAGGAGTTGAGCACTAAGTGGTTCATCAAGGGACTAAGACCTGAGTTGAGATAGATATTATCGGCTATTAGTATCAGGACTTACTATGAAGTTGTCCAAAGAGTCATGACATTGGAACAAGAATTTTAGTATCCAATTGGAAAAAACATCAAAAGGGCTCCTATGGGACATCAAAGTGGAAGAAAAAGAGCCAGAGACAGGCTAGGAAGGACTGAAATGGGAAGAGAACAAAAGAAGCCCAAAGAAGTCCACAGGTTTGGACCTCAATGCCAAACTTATGGAAAGTACCATGGTTTTAAACCATGCTACAGACTTACTGACGGATGTTTGAAGTGTTGTTCTCAGGACCACTAGGTTAGAGATTGCCTAGATAAGAAAGAAGAAAGAAAAGTGCTAGGCAAGTTTGAAGCTCATTGGCCGAGAAACCAACAAGGCAAAGGAAAAAGGATGGCAATACTTCAGCCTGCCAAGTAGACATAGAAAAGGCCAGCACAACCCACACCAGCTAGAGTCCAACCACTAGATGGGAGGGTATATCAAATTGAAGTGTCAAGGAGAAAAGAAGAGACCAGCCTTGGAGAGTAGGCTATAAGCTCCAGCAAGTTGAGGAATGAAGCATTGAAAGGTAACTTTTACCTTTATGTTAAGCTTATCTTTGTGCTCTATGATACTAGCACATCTATATCCATTATTTCAGCTAACTTAGTAAGAAAATTAAACTTAGAGGTTACAACATGACCTTAAATGTATATGATCAGGACAGCTGAAAGTGAAATGATGTTTTCACATTAGATAGTTAAAGACTATGTGATTAGGCTAAATAAGCTAGAATTAAAGGCTAATCTGATCATTCTGGAAACAATTGGTTATGATATAATATTTGGCATGGATTGGCTAGCTGAAAATAATGTTATCATAGATTGTCAAGATAGGAAGTTGATATTTCCAGGATCAATAGAACACTCCTTAAATGACTCAATAAAATGTGATGCTAGGCAAGTAAAGGTAATGGATTCATACCTATAATTTCTAAGGAAGAATACATGGGCTTAAATAACAAAGAGTCTAAGACTGAGTTAGACAAGATTCCTATTGTGAAAGAATTCCTAGAAGTATTTCCTTCTGACCTACTAGGCTTGCCTCCCCCAAAAGAGATAGAGTTTGAGATTAAACTAATTCTAGGAGCAACTCCTATGTTTGCTACACCGTACAGAGTGGCAATTCCTAAAATGAATGAGCTGAAAAAGTAGTTAGATGAACTCCTTGAAAAAGGATTTATTAGGCCAAGTGTGTCCCCTTGGGGGGCACTAGTGCTGGTTGTGAAGAAGAAAGATGGAACATTTAGGTTGTGCATTGGCTATCGAAAGCTCAAATCCTATGACTATAAAGAACAAGAACCCTCTCCTTAGGATTAAAGACTTATTTGATCAAATTAAGGGGGCCACAGTTTTCTCAAAGATTGATTGTACATTAGGGTACTTTCAATTAAGAGTTAAAGAGGTATATATCCCTAAGACTTCTTTCAGAACAAGATATGGTCATTTTGAATACATAATAATGCCTTTGGGCTTACTAATGCTCTAGCTTTCTATATGGACCTGATGTAGAGAATATTCAGACCATATCTAGATCATTTCATGGTAATCTTTATAGATGACATCTTAGTATGCTTAAGAGATGATGAGGAACATGAAGAGCACTTAAGAACAATGCCATTTTTGGTAAAGTGAGCAAATGCCATTTTTGGACCAATCAAATTAAATTCTTAGGCCATGTGATAATTGGGCAAGGAATGGCTGTAAACCAGCAAAAATCGAAGCTATTTTATAGTGGAAGCAACCTCAAAATGTCAAAGAAATAAGGAGCTTCTTAGGTCTGGCTAGTTATTATAGAAGATTTGTACCAAATTTTTTTGTAATGGTAGCCCATTTAACCAAATTAATAAGAAAGGGGTAGAAGTTTGAATGTTCTAAGGAATGTGGAAGAAGCTTTCAAGAGCTTAAAGATAAGCTCACTTCCATTCTTGTGCTAATACTGCCTAATCCCAATAAACCTTTTGAGGTATACACAGATGCAAATATTATGGGATTAAGGTGTGTATTAATGCAAGAAAAGCAAGCCATAGCTTACTGATCAAGGAATCAAGACCACATGAAAATAATTTTCTAGTGCATGATTTGGAACTTGTAGGTATGATCTTTGCCTTGAACTAGTGGAGACAATACCTATTAGGTAATAAATTCTAGATCTTTACTTATCACAAAAGCCTCAAGTATCTCTTTACTTAGAAAGAGTTAAATATGAGACAAAGGAGATGGCTTGAATATCTCAAGGACTTTGATTGTACCATTGAGTACACTAAAGGCAAGGCTAATTAAGTGGCTGATGCCCTAGGTAGAGAATATACATGTGTTCTAAAACATGGAGGAGAAGAAAAAAAGAATGAACTTAATAGCCTGAATTATTTGGCTAACAAGTGGCTATGATGGGAATAAGCCTAGTTGAGAGTAATCACTATTCAGTCAACTTGGAAAGCAAAAATACAGAGGGCATAATAGCAAGATGTAAATCTTACGAGAATATCTAGGCAGAGACATAAAAAACTATTTCAAGGGTTATCTTATAGGCAGGAATTGCTGTATTTCCAATACAGAATTTATGTACCCAAAGGGTATGAGTTAAGAGAACAAATTTTGAAAGAAGCCCATTGTAGTAAGATGAGCATACATCCTGGAACTATATAGATGTATCAAAATTTGGAAGAACACTTTTGATGGCCTAATATGAAAAGGAAAATTCACACATTTATATCCAGATGTGTGGTGTATGAACAAGTAAAGGTAGAGTACCAAAGACCAGGGGCAAGCTATAGAATTTACCCTTATGAGAAAGAAAATGGGGTTCCATATCTATGGATTTCTTGGTAAGCATGCCCAAGACAAGAAGAAAGCATGATACTATCTGGGTGATTGTTGATAGACCTAAAAAGTCAGCCCACTTTTTGCCTATTAATCTCACATATCCTTTAGATAGACTAGTACAACTGTGCATTAAAAAAATAATGAGATTACATAGTATCCCGGATGACATAGCCTTATAGAAAGACCCAAGATTTGTGTCCAAATTTTGGAAATCACTAAATTAACCACTGGGCACCCAACTGAAATTAAGTTTAGCTTACCACTCCCAAATTGATGGGCAAACAGAAAGAACCATACAAATTCTTGAGGATATATTAAGGTTTTTTTGTATTGGACTTTAAAGGAGGATATGATCAACTCCCACCTTTGATAGAATTGTCCTACAACAACAACTATCATTTAGTGATAAAAATAGCACCTTATGAAGCTCTATATAGGAGGAAATGCATAATTCCCCACTATTGGTAGGATCCTAAGGATAGAGTTAAGATAGGACTAGAATTAATCCATGAGACAACTGAAAAGATCAAAATAATCTAAGAGAGAGTTAAGGCCTATGTCAATCAAAGAAGGAAAAGAGACTTAGAGTTCCAAGTAGGGGACTATGTGTGGATTAAAGTCTCTCCAATGAAGGGAGTCATGAGATTTGGAAAGAAAGGTACACTAACTCCCAGATATATTAGGCCATTTTAGATATTGGCCAGGATTAGTAATATGGCATATTAGCTGGAATTGCCTTTGGAGTTAGGTCACATACATAATAGCTTTCATGTTAGCATGGTCAAGAACTATTTATCTGACCCACAATTAGCTATACCAACTTTTGATATCTCAATGACCCCCAACCTTTCTTATGAAGAGGAACACGTAAAAATTCTAGCTAAGGATGTGAGGAAGTTAAGGAGTGAGCGAATAAGCATGGTGAAAGTCCAATGGTCTCACCATTCTGAGCAAAAAGCTACCTGGAAAATTGAAATTTAAGTGTTTAAGAGGTACCCAGAGCTATACCCCAAACTACCTGAGAATTTAGAGGACCAAATTCTCTAAGGAGGAGAAAATATGATGTCTGTGGATTGCATAGGCCATAGGCTGTAATTTTTATGTGAATATTATGAGTGCAATTGATGTAAAGAAGTGATGTAAGTCATAAAACATAAGGAGAAAAGAAGCATACAAGACTAAGTACTCATAATGTGCGTCAAAGACATTCCAAGGGCACATCAATGGAATAGTAAAGGAAAGTGCTATGTTCCTAAGCCAAAAGTGGCTAAAATGTGGTGCCATGTTGGGTCTTGAAATGAACACTCATGATTTGAGGAAAGACTGCAAAGAGGCTATGAGCATCAAAAGGAAACCAAGGAAGACCACAAGGGGATTCTTAGGTGCATCCTTGTATGCACTTATGTGAAAATGAAGGCAGTGACATAAGAACAAGAAAGATGAAGAATGTTGGGTTTTGGGAGCCAAACAAGCACAACAGAAAATAACCAAAACCCTCCAGGATCTAAGTGAAATGGAGTAAATTGGGTGTTCGAGAATTTTGTACCTACTCAGTTGAGATCTTTTACCCAACTGTTGAGTCAAATCACAAACTTGACCAGTTTATGTGTTCAAGCTTTCTATAGTATCCACACAAACCTTTCGGGATCATCACACCTCCACCACGTCTCGATAGATGCGTTCTTCTTGCATCCTCCAAGGAATGGCAAAAGAAGAGTCTAGCTGGAACTTTTTAAATCTCTTATGATTTCGTCCTTAGGGAGGCTAGGGCAAGAGTTATGATATTCTCACTATATGATGTATATATAGTGAGACTCAACTCCTAAGCCTAATGGGTTTCAAAATCCTAATCCAATCAGGTATAATTTTGGGCTTCATAATGGCTCAACCTTTGAGCCAATTTCTAATCCGAGACTATCATGAAACCATAACCCAAACTATTTAGGCCATGCACTCACATAATCCAATTGGCTCTATGTGTGTAACCCAATAGGCTCTTATCGCGTTGGCAATGATAAAAAAAAACATTTATGATCACAAACAATGAAGGGTGTATAACAACACATTATTGCTACCTAAGTGACAAGATAGTCGATGATTAGACTTAACCACTATGATCATAACCGTATATGCCATTGTCCTTTTGTCCAAGATATCATGACCAAGCATGAGACATGGAATGTGTGACTCTCGTATAGGCCAATCTATGGTTTCTTGATTATCAAGTAAACCAACTTAAACTAATGACATTGATATTGTATATCAACTCATCCAAGCATAGCCATGCATTTTCTTAGTCTCATTCCCATTACATAGGAAGGACAAATCCTATATTGATCATACAAAATCGTCCGTATGATATGTGACACACCCAATGACTACCTTCATGTTCAGTCAATTATGAGCAACAAAAGGAAGTATCAAAGTATGTGACTCACATGTAGGGAACCTTGATGACCTTAGGTCAAAGGACTATATATACCATGATCACTATGAAAATCAATTATAACACTTATATAATAATCCATGTAGCGTTCTCATGGTGGGTCAGTCCAGTACACAAGTTCTCCAACATTTACCCATATGTAGACTACATATCTTATATTAGTCTTCACACATGCTAGTCTTTATGTATTATTATAGCCCACTCCACAATAATACTAGACCAGGGACATTTAAGAATACTATTATTCTTAGGTTATAATTATGTTTGATCATGTCACATAGAAAGAAAAATGACAAACACAATTACCGGATTAATGCCTCAATAAAATATCATGACTCAATTGACAAAATAAAATCATCTCATGATTGACTTTTGAGGGCAACAGTAACAAAGAACACATGAGAAAGAAGAATAGCACTCAAGGGTGTACTAAGGGACCCGTAGGTGCACTTTTGTATGCAACCATGGGTATGTGAAAGTCCTAAAGCCCAATGTCTTCAAAAGGATTATATGGTGTTGGTGTTACCATTAAAATGAGAATGAAGAGTACATTGCAAGCCAAGAAAAGGTGAAAAACACATGGAAACACTCTAGAGTACACTAAAGTTCTTTAGAATGCACTTAAACTGCACCTATGTTAAAATGAAAGTTGGAAAAAAGCCAAATTATTGCATGAAGTGGGTGCTCAAAACATGCCACTTAAAGAGCTAAGAAGGACAAAATGACTTACAAAATGATTTGAGCTACATGAAGGGAGTTAGACCAAGGACTAGTCAAAGTCTTTGGCCACCAAGGCCATTTGGCCATATTTTGCACCGCTTAGACTTGTTGTCCTTGAAGGTAGTTTTTTAGCTATTTGTTCCTACCATTTCATCCTCTACAACCTAGCCAGCTCTAGCAAAGCATACAAAAGCAACCAAAAAGGAAACTTGAAGCAAATAAAGCAAAACAGGCAAAATCGAGACATGGTGATTCAAGGCTAGTCCATGGTGGTGTGTGTATCATTTCATGTAGGTTCAAGCTTCTTTGTTGCCATTTCAAACATAGGTAAAGACCCATATAAAGCTTCTTCTCATATATTTTAAGAGGAAAAGAGCTACCCCAGGGGATTGCTAAGGTCGAAGGAACCTAGAGGCTATGTAAGGGGCTATGTGTGCATAAAGCACTATGGTAAGCTAGCTAGTTTGCTTTCAGCAAGCATGGGGTTTTTGTTCAAATTTGACCAAGCTTGATCAATCACCTAGACCTCTATGTTAATTGAATCTAATCAAGGTCATCACTTGAAGAAACTGAAAGAAAATCATGCTTGCTATGTTAAGAAAACTATGTGTATGTGGTATGTGTTTGTGTGCTTCTTTGATTGTTTGCATGGGCTAAGCTTTAATTTTTATATATAAGCATATTGTATTATCTTGTATATACTGCTTTTGGAGTCCTCTTTGTCTTTGGTTCCAGGATATTAAGCAAAATTGGAGGTTTTTGTTTATAGTAATGTTATAAACATTGTGAAGGCACTAGGTTCTGAATTTGAGTTCTTACTTAGTTCCTATGTACTCATGCCCTCTTTTGCGCAGTTTAGGAAAGAAAGTGCAAAAGTGAAGGGCTAAGGAACCTTTTTGAAAGGTCTATATAAAGAGAGGTGTGCTTTGGACTCATGGCATATGAAAAGGAAGCATGGAAAAAAAGCATAAGATTTCACTAATGGTTGTGTTATGTGTGTTGGTTTGTAGGCCCTAATGGCTACAGTGGGATTTGCTGTGTTTGGATCTATCTTGGTATGGTTTAGAGCTAGGAGAATAATAAGGAAACTATGGCCTTAGTGTCAAGCAAAAGTAGAAGTCAAAGTGACTGTGGGCATAGAGACAGTTTGAGTTACTCTATGTATCATGCATAACATCTAATGGACCAACTTTTGGTTGTATGAAATTCTCAGCCGTGTAGTCCCTATTTGCCCAATTTTGGCATGTAAGTATTTATAGTTAACTAATGGCAAGAAGACTTAGAGTAGAACATGGCATGTGCCTTGTATGCATTTTGGGCTTAGGAAAGTCTTAAGGCACTGAATGTAGCAAGCTAGGAAAAAAGCATGCATGGTCTATAACTAAATAATCTAGGTTGTATGTATGCATGAATGTGTGTATGTTATGGCAGGTGTACTAGGTAGGCTCCTCATAAGCCTTATAAGGACACAGAGCACACACATAAGTCACCTAGCCTCATTAAACCCCACATGTATCCATAAAACCACCTAAGTAAATTCAATTGGGTAAAACTCAATCAATTAGGTGAATTATATAAAAATTATTAGATCTTCAAGAGTTTAAGACTTCTACCTACGTAAATAAAAATTTGGGGTTAGGAATCCTGGGAGTTAGAGCCTAATTCACCATATGAAAATCAATTGAGTTGTTAAAAACAACGGTTGATCTCAAGCCTCTAAAAGGTTCAAGGTAAGGTTGAATTTGGTCCTGACAAGTATACCTGTGGTAATGGTTTGGATTACCCTTACCTATGGAGGTGGCTATCTTAGGGGGCTTCTGTTAGTTTGGTACATATCAGAGTCATACTCTTCATCTTCTCCCTTTTTTTCCTCACTTTTTTTGTCATGTGTCTTTGGGGGCAGGATCCAAAGGTATCACCAGAATTTCCTTTGCTTGATTAAGGATTCTTTGTATTTTTTGTACTAGAAGCAATCTTTGGTGTCTTGCCCAAGTTCTCGATGAAACTGGCAGTACTTATTTATATTTTTCTTGGAGTTAGAGGCCATGGCTCTTGATATCGTTGCTCCTTGTTTTTCAAGGGCCATCAAGCCATTCAAACTTGTTGTGTTCAAAGGAGTAAAGGTCAGTTATTTCTTTCTATTTTTTTTAGGTCAGTTGCTTGCCTCCCCTTGATACTAAGGTTGGCTTGGGAGAGCTTCAGTACTCTGATTGTCAGACTTCGGTCGACCCATCCAAAGTTCTTCAGTGGTCACATGCTATGTGGCTCTCTTATGAAATTCACCCATGGTTTCAAAGAGAATTCATATAATAGTTATGAGTCATTTCTAAGGCCTCTAGTCATCACCAAAATCCAAATTTCTAGCCAAAAGTCTGGGACACTTAGGGCTTCCTGGTTGAACCTCTCAACATAATCTCAAATGGCAACACTATTCTTGTGGGTTATGTTAAACATTTGGACAGGTAACTTTGTCATTGGGCAACTTCCAATAAACTGCTGGGGAAAGGTTGCAGAGAGTTCCTTGAAGTTTGAAATGGAACATTATTCCAAGGAGTTGTACCAAGCTATGCCAGGTCCTAAAAGCATTACTTTGAATCACTTGTGGATGGTGGCATCATCGGTGCCATGCAGCATCATGCTTATTCGATATTTTATCAGGTGCACTTGTGGATCACTTTTGTTGTCATAATTTTCTAACCTTAGGATTCGAAAGTTGGTTGGCATTGGCACCTCAGCTCTGTCTTAGATAAACTGACTTTCTTCACCAATAGAAATTTCTGAAAGCCGTGGCATAACTAGCTTTTCGGACACCTACCTTTCCACTCAATCTAGCCTTTTTGATAGTTTTTCCATTATAATCGTAATAGATCCCTCTTTTCCCTGGCACCAATCTTCTGGTCATGGGGAGGAATGCCTTCTTTTTAGTAAGGCACTTAGTCGATGTGGAGAAAGGCTTCTCCAGCTTGAAGAAGGATATTCCATAAGATGTGAGCTCTTCCCTTTTTGTCTTCATAGAGGAATCTCCTTAGTTGAGGAGTTGGTGTGCAAGCTAGAGTTTGTGGTGCTCTAACGAAGTGACTAATGGCCCATATCCTTAGGATCCTTGGAATGAGTCATCTGGTTTATGGGCTTAGCCTGAGCTAGACGCTAGTCCAAGTGTGGAGTGACCTCAGCCACCATCGAGTGTTGGAACTTGCATAAGAAACCCATGGTGAGTATTAGGGGACACTCCCTCACCGACCATGAGGTCTTCGGTGGAGGAGGGGGTACGCTTATAGCAATTCTAGGCACTGTTGTGCACTTCCAGTTGAGGAGTCCCCTGGCCTTTGAGTGACGTATCTTTGCAATGGTGATGGGGGACTAGGCTCCCACAGATGGCGCCAAATGATGCTCTTGGACATCTTCTATGTAAGACATTTGAACTTTAGCTTCGGGTGCAAATGAAGATGCCAAAAGAAGAAAGCTCTGTAAGACAAAGAAAGAAGGACTAAAGAAGGGTTGCCTGGAGTATTTTCTAGAGAGGGAGCCTTCGATGATGAAGTCAGACTTAGGATTTTGGAGAAGAGTATGAGAATTAGAATAGGGTTTTGAATTATTTACCTAGGAGGGCTTCTAGGAGTATTTATAAGAGGATGAGCTAGGCGGCCATCATTCTTGGCTTGAGCATAGCTGAACAAGTGTATGGCCAGATCTATGGGTTTAAGCTCTATGCTCTGCAAAGAATAATCCTTGCCAAGTACGTTGTATGGGCAAAATGATGCTCTGACATGATTTAGGAGTGAGCTGATAACCATCTTGCTAGTGGTCTCGAGTGCCACATGTTGATATAGCCAAAGAGGGTCAGACGTCCGAGTTACCATGTTTGGCACCGAGGTTGCTACTTTTTGCATGAAGGTACTTTGGTCGAAAGGTGCTTAAATACTGATCTTGCTTAGTGTAACACTCTCCACCCTTATTAACGAAGGGGACCACCTTCTGTTGCGTGAGCTGTTTGGCGATCGGCTAGTGTGATAGTCCTTCAGCTATCACTAACTATCTTGTCATTCCATATAGGCTATAACTTGTTAACAAAATTCTATTAGTTTTTTTCTTATCAATAGAAAAAATTGATCACTTAATTATCATGAAAATTACCACATTAGCTAGACTGTAAGGCGAGTGACACATTTTAGCTAATCTTATTTTACCATCTTAATTGAGACCTGGAAAACATCCCTTAATTTAAAATTTTAATTGAATAGTAGCTATTAATTGAATGATAAGAACATGAAAATCTATATGCAGCCAATTTAGGAATTATAATAACTTTAAAAAATTATTGTTTACTTTCTAAAAGTCTCAAAGACAACTAAATCTCAAAAAGTGGCTAGATAAATTAAACACTATGTCAAGCATTTTTTGATATAAACATAAGTTGAATTACAAAAAAAAAATAGAGAGAGAAAATTCCTAGATCTCAGTTTCTAAATTGAAAAAGAAGAAACACACTTTTAGTCCATGAGACATTAAGAGCTCTTTCTTCCAACCCTTTTTCTTTCTCCTCCCGCCTCTTCTACTGGTAGATACTCCTTTGCCATTTCTACCATAACCAACATGTCGGACCTCCTACTTGTCCCCCCATTGATTTGGAGGATCTTTAACTCCCCATAATGCTAAATAAAAGAAAAGAGGAACCTACTTTGGATTGTGTATCATTTTTCTCCTCTCCGATTGACAACAATGGTGTCAGCACTTAGCAGAAATTAATGTTAGCTATGTTAGGGTAGCATTAACGAGCTCTATTGATAACTAAAGTGGGCATGATTGGGCATTGAGATTGGAAACTAAAGGTGTTGGTGGTAGGCTCCTCTTTTTACTTTGATTTAGCTTCATCAGCAATTGGAAAAGCTCTATGTCTATGGCAAGGGACTAGCCAGAAGAGTAAGGACTAGCTCAGAAAGAAAGTGGTAGCTTTGCAATGGTAGCTTGGATGGAGATGTGCTAGGAGGAAAAGGGATAGCACTGGATGCTAGTGCTTCCTAATTCTTAGGGACCAAAAAGTTAGTTATTTTTTCCTCTATAGACTAAAATCTACAGTTTTTCTGGATTTATTATTATCACCTCAAAAAAATGAGAGAATTACAAGTGTGGCATAATGGCTAAAAACCATTATATTGTGTAATTCTTTTCATAGTGATTGAAGTGTGAGACGTAAAAGGTATAATGAACACCTCCTTAAAAGTATTCCAAGTTGGTAACTTGGCCCCCAAAGAAAAACCTTAAGGATTGTTTGTTTGTCAAGCAACCTATGGATTTTTTTGTAAGGTTTTGGAAATTCAGGTACTCAATTGCAAAAATTTCACAAAAGAGCTTTGGAGAGTTATGGGAAGGATATGAATGGTATAAAAGTGCTACTGGGGGACCAAATTGCTCATGGAAGACAAGTTTGGACAAAGGAAACACTAAAGGCATTAAGGACCTAAATGTCCTAGTGTAAACCTTAAGGTGTTCAAGCTTTTGACTTAAGTCAAAGTGTGAGATTATGGAATTATCCCACCATGGGGGAGGCAGCCAAGGCTTGATAAATGGGTAAAAAGTGTTGGGCACATGTGTGCCAATAAGTTCAAGGCAAAGAAACCATGCTTATGGGCAAAGAAAATGACATAAAGCATGATTAAGGCTAATAAGGGTGTTTAGTGTCCTAAAGCTAATTTAAGAAGCCTAACTTGAATTTCCTTCTCCCATATTTGACCCACACAGCCACCACCCTCCTCCACACTTCTTCCATAGCTCCTTCATAGCCACCATACCTCCAAGATTGAAATTGAAGGCAAAAGGAAGCAATTGGAAGCAAACTAGAGCTATTGCTTGAGTACTTCAAGGATCAAGCTTGATTTTCAGCCTACCCACTTTGGTAATGGTTCTCTTGCTCTCATGGGTTGTTTTCTATATTTTCAAGAAACCTTGGAGCTAGGGATAAGCTTGGAAAAGAGCCATGAGCTTGATGAACCAAGCTTAGTGAGGGGAATGCACTTATTGAAGGTTTTGTGACCTAGTGTGAAGTGCACAAAGATGGCAGTGAAATGAGGGTTTCTAGAGCCTGAAGTTAGTACTAACTAGTGTTAAAATCCTCCTAAGGCCAAGCATTAGCTTAAGGAGGGCTGCCATAGTGATTTATTTATGTTTATTTTGTGTTTTACGGACTAACCTATGGTTTATGTTGCTATTGCATTTCATGTGTTTGTTGGTTGTGAATGGCTACTGCATTTGGTTGCTATATCTTGTATATATGCATTGTCATTTTGTGTTTAAGTGTTTTTGGATGCAGGTTTTAATGATGGTCACATTGTCTATTGAATCCAAGTGATACCCTTACTAAGTTTCTCAATGAAACTTACTCCTGTCAATTTTATCATTTTAGGCCCAGCTGAAAGATCACCTTCAAACTAACATTTGTGGTCTGAGTTTTGCTCTCAATTTTTAGGTACTTAAACTTCCATATGTATACTTGTGATGTGGAAAGTTTGGTGATTTTAGGAGCAAATTTGGTTTTTTTAGTGATGGTGCTTATTGTGGTATGTAGTAGCTATCCAGCATCCTGTTTCTAGAGTTCATTGTATCTCAAGCACTTCTACAACCTTGGGTGTGTATTTAGTTGATTTAAGACCATTTTGTAGTGCATGTATGCATGTACATGTAGTGTGTATAAAATGAGACAAGAATGTGAACATTTGAGTAATGTTTTGGCTATGTATATGATGTGGTGCAAAGCTGCCTAAGTGTGAATGATAGGCTGCATACTTGTAAATTCTATTTTGGCCACATATTGTTGCTAGATGCAAGAGAATGTATTTCCTATGTGTAATGGACATATATGGGACAGCCTTGGAGGGCTTTCCCCTTGTGAATGAAGTGTTTGCACACTTATGAAATTTTGTATGGGCAAAATGGTCATAAAGTGACTAGAATTTTGACTTTACACTTAAAGTTCTGTAACTCCCTATGTAGAAGGAATCTTGGTATGAAATTTTGACCACACTTAGAGAACATCCAAAGGTTGAACTAAAATTTAGAATTTATGAATTTGTAGCCTTGTAGCCAAAGATATGATGTTGCAAAGTTGGCTAAGTTACTGTTCATTTTGTCAAAATTTTGTAACCAACTTAAAAAATCCATAACATGGTCCATAAGTGGGCTATTGATGTAAACCAAAATTTCTTAGTTCTCTCTAGGTCTCTGCTTAAAAATGAAGCAAACAAAATAAGGGTTATATGGCTAGAATGATACAGTTTATTAGTGGAAGTTATAGGTGTAGTGGCTGGTCACTAGAATTTAACAAGATTGCCTAATGTGTGGTAGCCAAGATTAAGAGTTGTGCTAGTGTTTTCCTTCTTTGCTATCACGGTGTGTATGAAATGTGAATATGTGTGTGATGGTTGGACCAATATGCATGTGTTTTCATAGTGACTAAGAGGGCCACTTGGGTATGCACACAGAGGGTAGTGTTCTAATGGTCTACAGAATATTACTAATCCTGTGAGTCTAAATGCATAATTTTGACACAATAATTGGATTAACTCGGAGTGGGTAACATTTATGCATAAATTATAATTTAGGCATTGTTAAAAGAGTATTCATGTATGTTTTGTTTATTTAATATTACCATTCTTTCCTAAAAAATATTAAATGGACTTTATTATCTTTGAGACCTCTAAAAAGTAAACCATAATAGTATTTAGTTTATTATTTTTTAAGCTTATTAGTATTGTTAAAATAGTTATAAATGGATTATCTTGTTTTTAACATTCCATTAATAGTTGCTAAATATGTCTTTATATGATGAATAGTCCTTGAATATTATTCAATTATAAATTTTAATTGAGGAATTTTATCTACCTAAACTATAATTTCAATAAGGGAAGAGCAAATGTTAAGGTTTCAATTAAGATAGAAAAATAATGTCGAGTGTAACAAGTGCCTTTAAGCTTACAATCTGGCTTATTGTTACATTTTTCAACACAACAAACATTTTCCATCAGCAAAAAAAGATAGAAATGAAATATTTTTAGTAGACACATGGCATGTTAAAAGGTTTTCAACACTGGCCAAACCTTAATGGAATGATTTGAAGGTTAAGGATATGGATTGAACATGAAATAAAGGCTAACAGCCACATATACATTTAACACATTTTCTCTGAGCCTCCTACACACACACTTGACACTAGAGGAAATTATGTAATGCCACTAGCGACTGGAGCAGAAAATAAAAAAATTTATAAATATTTTTTTAATGGTTTTTCTGGTTACCCAATTAGGTCGGTTATGAAGAGTAGTTATGTAAAGTCTCTCCTAGCATAGATCTAGCTCAAATAGGCAAGGTAAGTAAAATCCCTTGTAAGTACATCAATTTTAGTTTATTTACACAAATCACGAAAGTAGGTAGTGTTTTATGAAGTTCGTAAGTCACAAAGGGCACTTAAGGTTCACTAGGGGAAATTTAGTTTTTTTTTCCAATATGTTGAATTTAGGTTTAAAAGTATAAAAATGACCTAAATATGCAAGGTCATAATTTATATAGCCCATTTTAGTGATAAAGGTTTGTGGAAGGGCCTAAATAACAAAATGGGTGTTTTTGAGCTAATTATTAATAATTAAGCACCTAAAGCCTAAAGACTAGCTTAAGCTAAGGGTGGGGGCTAAATGAACCTTAAAGGGAGTTACATGAGGACCATGGAAAGTCTAAGAAGGGCTAAAATATGCCAAGCAAGGGCTGGGGTTCAAGTGGTAAGAGAAGTTAAAATGATGGAATGGATGAGAGTAATAGAGATTAAAAGGGGGTTTGTAATAGGAAGAGCTCACTATTTTTCTTCTTCCTCCATGAAAACCATAGCTCTCCTTCCTCCACCATAGTTACAGCTCTTTAGCTCCCAATTCCATTAGTTCTATATGAAAATGGAAGCCTCCAAGTGAAATTTTTCAAGCTTAAGCTAGTGTAAGGGTGTTAGGGCATTTTTTGTGGTTTTCCTAAGAGTTTGAAGATCAAAATCAGGGTATGATCCAATAAAATTAATAGAAAAGGTTCTCAATTAATTGTGTAAGCATAATTAGTCTTGCTCTAGCTAATTTAAGTGCCCCTGGTGAAGGATTTTGCTTGGAAGTTCAAGAACACTGAGGAGGAGCTTACGGTGAATAATGATCACATTGGCTTAGATTTTGCATAATTGGAGTTATGGTAAGGTATTTTAAACATTTCTTGCATATTCCTTATGCATTTGGGCTGCATTTGATCTTGGGAGTAAGAATTTGGCAATTGGAATTTGGTTTGTTCAAGTGGAATCAAGAGAAGTAGCAAAAAGTGGCAAAATTTTGCAAAACTAGAGTCACTTTCCTTCCATACCATGTCACCAGCCCATTTTGACCCTTGATCTTATGTTTCTAGGGCTAGTTCCACATTATCAGGGGTGTAACCCAAAGGCTGAGAAAAATGGCCTTTAGCACCGTGTCACTAAGCTCTCATGCCGCAACTCCAGGCATACATTGGCTTGATATAAGAAGTGTTTTTAACCTTTCTAAACGGTCCCTAAGTTTTCTTGAACATTCCTAAGGCATAAAGATGTTTGAGTTTAAAAATTAAACCACTCCCAAGTAGGTCAATTCATTAGAAGTTAGGAAACTAAGGCAATGAGGCTAATTCACTAATAACCTTGAGTGCCGAGTTGTGTACGATGGATAAGTGTGGATTAGAAGCTTAAACTAATTTAAAAGAGCTGCTTGGACCTCAAGAAGGATGAAGAATCCTATGGAATTCCACCATAAGCACTCAAGGATGGCCTAAGGAGGCTAAGAGGGGCTAAGGAATGAGTGTAGTGTTCTAGTTACCCATATTGGATAATTCATGATTCTTAGGTGCTAGTAGTACTCTAAGTGGCCCAAGTTAGGCTTCTTAAGGTTGATAAGAATGATTTCCTGGTAAGTATGTCACCAAGGAAAGGGGTAGCAAAAGGTGTTTAAGGAATTTGAGCTAAGTATGGCGATTAAGAAGCTATATGCCTTAAGTTGCAAAATAGGCATTAAGTGTCAGACAAAAATGGATCTTGGATCCTTTATGTCCCAAGTATTGAGTTTTTGAACCTCTGGGCACTAGGGTGGATCCTAGGGTGACCTTAACTAAGCCTTTAGCTTAGTAAGAAAGAGCCACTATGGTGTCCAAATTTGTTAAGCCATTAAGGTAGCTACCCCGCACAATGAGATAAGAAAAAGTAAACTAAAGTAATAGCTACCAAGTAAGAGCCCTAGGTGATGATCTAGGATAGTAAGTAGGGGATGCCTTACCCAAATATGCAGTGCCAAGGTTCCTATAAGTAGGACTTAAGATAGGTAAAGATTCCAGGATACATGGACCAGTGTCTTAGGTACCTCCACCATTTGAGCTCACAACAAGTAATGAACGCCTTCAGGTGTAAAAATTCCCAAGTAATGTGTGCTGCATGTACATTGCATATCATTCATTTGTATACATTTATTGCATATATATATATTGTTGTATATTTTCCATGTACGTGGAAAGTTTGTTGTATATATATATTCTTGTATGCTTGAGCATTTCTTCTGCTTATAGGTTCCATTTTCTAAGAAATCCTTTACTGAGAACCAATGATTCTAATTCCCTAAAGTTTCTTATTGTGTAGATAAGGGAAAGTAGTGGGGATAAGTAGGCCTAGCAACTAAAGAGAGTCACTAAGCCAAGTTTTCTTGCTGGTGTCTTCTATGGACCTTCTTGGGTTCTAAGTTATATTTCGTGATCATGTGCAATAATAACTATAGGTGTTTCATGGTTTCCTCGGTTTAGTAGACTAAGTGCCCAAGGAAGGGTTAGTGGGGCTACACTCAATGTAATAAAAAAGTGCAAGGTTCTATGGAAGATCTCAGTGTATTATAGTTGGTTCAATTAGTGTACCTTGAGTATTAAGTTTTTTCTCTGGATTTAGACAACTTAAGGGTTACTTTTGAGTTATATATAAAGAGATTTAGATATGTGCAACACAGTTATTACTTATGGTTAAATAACTCTTATTTTCTTATTTTGGCTAGGTTTTAATTGGTTTAAAAGGTTCAGTATTGGCATTGTTTTTAAGTGTATTGTTTTAATATTGTGCATGGTCAAAGGCACTCATGCATAGTTTTTATGTAAGGTAGGATAGACAGTTATTGCAGATAAAGGTTTCTCCTGACCTTAAGTAGTAACTAGCCAATTGTAACCAAGTGGCTTGAGTTCCAATGACTTAGCCTTAGCAACTCCACAACGTATTTCCTTGTTCTAGGCTATTGCTTCTACCATAGTTGATATCAGAGCAGGGTTTAATAGTCTTAGCTAGACACATTAATTGAAGCATAAGATACTAAGATCAAGTGTTGAACCTTGTGCTAAGTGATAGTTAGTTAGCACTGATCATAAGTTATATTTTTCCCAGGGATGTCTTCTAGTTTTGGATGTAGGTTATTACAGATATAGGACTCTAGTTAGCATCCAAGTTTTCATTCATTTTGGTGGTTTGAAGCAAGTATTTGTCATGTGAAGAAAATGGTCAAACTTTGTTCTAACTATGCTGAGTCATGCCTTTTTGGGGTATATGTAGCCCAAAGGAGGGGACGTTAGCAAAGAGCCCTATCTTGGTCTATATCAAGAACTTATAGGAAAATGTAGGACATTTAAGGCTAAAGCTAGGCACACTTCAGGAGAAAAGACTATATGTTAACCTTAAAAAATGCTCTTTTTGTACTGGTTGTGTGATTTTTCTTGCATATGTTGTTAGTTCATAGGGTTTTTATATGGACCAAGAAAAGGTTAAGGCTATTTAATAGTGGCTTAAGCCCAAAACCATTTCAGAGGTGAGGTTCTTCCACAGACTAGGAAGCCTTTATACAAGGTTTGTCAAACACTTCTCAACTATTGCAGCATCCCTAACAAAGGTAGTCAAGAAGAACACTAAGTTTAGGTAGGGCAAGCACCAAGAGTGAGCCTTCTAGGTGCTCAAAGGGAAGCTAAGCCAAGCACTATTGTTAGCTCTACCCAATTTTGACAAGGCATTTGAGATTTAATAGGATACTTAAGAAGTAGGGATAAGGGTAGTGTTTACCACCAAAGGGCAAGGATGCCATGTTCTCCAAGTGGTAAGGGCTAAGGTGTTCTAAGATCATGAGTACACCCGAGCTAAGCATAACATCACCTTACAGTAATAGCTAAGCCTAGAGTAGTAGCTCAAGTTGGCTTAAGCAAATGGCCATTACATGATTGAAAACTGAGAATTCCTCTAGCCAAAAAGGTAAGAAGTAAAACGAGCCAATGTTTAGGGTGCAAAAACTTATTAATAATGAGTTGGGCACCTTTGAACAAGTGCAGTTTTAGGTGAGCAAGAAGGTAGTGAGCTAAAGAATGCCTAAGGAGAAGGCCTAAGCAAGGTTGAGTAAAGGATTACCTCAATCATGGAAGAGCACTTGCCAATTAGCTGGAGCAACTAAGGTATTTCCCTTAGATCTATTAGACGGTTATGCAATCAAGGGTTAAGGTAACCTTAAATTATACTATGGCCATACTAAGTTATTTTTGTTTAATTACTGTTATGTGGTTATGAAAAGCCTAGTTAGAGCATTAGGGTTTCTTTGGTTTGCAGGATCCAGGTGAAACCTATAAAAGCTCCCTATGGAAGGTGTAGTCGAGTAAAAGAGTTGGCTTTTGAGGTTTTAGCTTCTATGTGTTAGGTGGGTCATCAAATGTAAGTTAAACCTCATGAGAAATGTGATAACCCTCATTTTTTCATGTAATTAATTTATGTTATTTCGATGATCCTTGATTATATTACACTTGAAAGCTAGGTTTAAGTCAAGTCAGCGAGTCAAATCATCCTTAGAGTTCATAGGATCAAAAATCTAAAGTAAATTGACCATAAGGGCAATTATGGAAAAATTGACAATTTGGCAAGTCAAAGGTCAAACTATGACCAAGAGAGATAGAATTAAGCTTCTAGAGTTGAAATAAGCATCGTGATGAAATTTGTACTCAATTTCACAAATATTGGCTTTTTTCTTGCAAAGGAAGCAAGGATTGGGAAAATGGTAATTTCTAGGTCAAACATGATGAAAATGGATTTGAAAAGGTAAGAAATGGTGTTTTAAACCATTTTGTGAAATTTGGTGAAGTTTAGAGTTAAATTGACCAAGTTTGAGACTTTTCTTACAAGTGAAGCTAATAAGGGCATTTTAGTAATTTTTGGTTTGTCAAATTTGGTCAAACCCAAGCCCAATCTGGTAAACCAAATTCAACCTTGGCCAAGGGTACGAGAATACATGGTTGGATGTGGAGGTGGAAAAATCTAAGATTTAAAGTTGTGGAGACATAGTTGAGAATTTTATGGAGGTGACATTTTGTTATCTAAAGGTATAAGCAAGTTTTCACCTTTCCAACCTTTGTGCACTTGTGGGAGGAAGGCACCTTGCTAATGAGATAGAAAATTAGCTTCAAAAATGTAGGTGAACACCCTTTCGCCTTGGTTAAGTAGCTTAAACCTCTACTAACCATGCAAAAGCCTTAACCCCTTACCACTTTAACCCTTTCGGCCATCTTCCATCCTTATTCTTCCCCAAACCCACAAACTCACTTTTCGCTCATCCTCTACTCATTCAACACATCCTCAACCCTCGAACACTCAAAAATTCACTAAAGAAAGCAAATAAAAATAGGAGAATGAGAGATTGTAAGTGAGAAATCAAGGGGAGAGTGTACATGTTTCAAGGGAGGGCTTAAGTGTTCGATTTTCTCTAAGATTTGGCTGTGGTTTTGGTATGTTTTTGAAGTAAGAATTTGTTTTGGTTTCAACTTAGTTCATCCTTGTTTAAGTTGGCCTTTTTGCTCAACAAAAACATATGATTTTTGTGAGGTTAACCTTGGGAAAACATTGAAAATCGATAAGCTTCTAGGAGGGGAGCTGTGGTTCTAAGTGTTTTGTTTTCTTAAGGTAAGCAATGTATCATTTTTGGTTTTGGTTCTTGAATATTGATACTACCCTTAGGCTAAAACATATGTTAGTAATATGGTTGATTTGTTTTGGTTAAATAAGGAAATCTAATGTTCTAGGATCGGCCTTATAGGAGGTTGATCTTTGAGCTTAGAAGTGTGAAATCTACACAAGGTTAACATGTTCTAGCCCTTCTCTCTTTTAGAAGTTATACTCGCATTTTAGCTTAAGGAAAGGTAGGGCAAATGGTAAGGTAGAAAAGGGCATAAGGTGACCAATAGAGCCAAGAAGGCTCAAGTGGCACTAAGGCAGACCTACCTCCTAGTTTAGGCAATAGGTGGTGTGCATGGGCTATAAAATGGTGTGTAGACAACATTTTGGATGCTTGGTAGATAAATGTGGCTAAACCTTCAAGGTTTGGCAAGCACATGAAAGGTGTGCCTTAGTTTGCGTGTGTATGTATTGTGAGCAAACTCAAGGTTTCGGTATTTGTGTGCATATTCAGCATGGGCTCCTAGGTGCATGAGATTTTGGGGTGCCTAGAAGCATCATGAGTTCGGTATGCTCATGGGGCACCTGAGGGTGTGCATGTGTTTGCATCTAAAGGCTCATGGATGTACTCACCTAAGGGGCTTCATGGGCACAACTTGGGGGCCTTGGTTTATTGTAGGCCTTGGGTTAAGTTTTGGGTATGACCCACAAGGGGAGGCTTAAGGCAAAGTTGTAAGGCCAAAATGACACTTCTGCCTAATAAATGACTTAGCCCACAAGTAAGCATACACATGGGCCTATTGGGCCAATGGGCCCTACAAGGGTCAAGACACATCTATGGGCATTATGACCCCCACAAAACATGGTCAAACCCCATGGTATACAATAATGGAGTTTTTGAACAAGCTAAAGCTATCAAGCTCAAAAGAAAAATTGGACCAATGGGTGTTTTTGTTTGTTTGCTTGCTTGCTTGCTTGTGTGGGAAGTATGAGGAGTCAAGTACCCAAAAGGGCATGATATGATGATCATTACATAATGCTCCATGCCATAAAAGCTTGTGACACGCTCATATAGATTATAGGCAAGGTTCATGCATGCATAGCAATGTGTGCATATGGTCCATTATTAGTGATGTTGTTACGAATTGTTCATTTTAGAATGCCTTATTTTATATACATACCCTTATTGTTAATATGTAGATAACATTGTGCAATAGCTAAATAATCCCTTGTGATTATTTGGTATTTGTTTGTTACTACTTATAGGTACATTTTTCGTACATTACAAGTCATTCATTTTTTATATGTTGCATTCACTTATGATTAGAGTCTAACTCCAAAATTTTTTGCCTTGTACAACAAGATTGTCAAGCAAGGACTTCTTAGGTCACTCGTCACTTGGGCTTCTTTCTCCGAGGCTACCAACCATTTGGGTCATGAGTATTTTGTTGCATGGTGGTAGTAGCTACTAGGAGGTCTATTTGTATTGACTTTGACTTAGTACTACCATGACATGTATTATTGTTAATTCGGGTTAGGCTTATCAATCCATGACATTGCTTGGTGAGGTTGCTAAGGAAAACACTTAGATATTGTGTTGCCATAGTATTTATTTGCCACGAGTGTAGTTTTCATTCATGATTTGGCATGATATATTACTTGTGTATCCATAAGCATTAAAATGTTTTCTCACATGACCGCACACATTTTGTTCCTGTTTTTCTTTTTAATCCTATTGAATCACAAAAATATTTTTTTAAAACTAAGAAAATGTTCTATTAACTTTTAAGTAAATACTAAATGCTAGGCAAGTGGCTAGGATTTACATAGTAAATTTTGAAAAAAAGATCCTGGAAATGAGGAATAATTCTAGCTTAATTAAGAGTTTAGATTAGGTAACAAAATGATTTAGCCTAACTAAGAAAATAATTAGGCCATTGTTGGGATGGTTACTTATAGTTGGTATCAGAGCCTAGGTTATGCTAAGGGCAAAGGTCTAAGTTGCTACAACCATAGGAGTCCTATGTATAGAGTCGGAGTTGGATTAATGATCATGAGTATTGAATGTGTGTTGCATTGTTTGTATTTGTGAATTGTTGTTTGCAGGTCTAGTTTTTGTTCACACTAAGAACAACATGGCCGCTAATGAAGGCCAAGATGGTTAGGGTAAAGGTACAGGGCAGGATGTTGGGGCCATCACATTTATGTTCTCCCCTTACAGATATTGGATTGTTTGGATTCGTAAAATGAGACACTCACTCTCTTGACTTAGGCACTGAATGCCCTATCTCAAGCCCTAGCCTAGAATTACAGAGTGAATGGGGAAGACCTTTAGGATATTGATGCTTTGGATGAGGAGCCACTGAAGGTTGGCCATTAGGATCCCAAGCCAGTTGCCCAAATGGTGGCAATGGCCAGCATAGAAAGCTTGTTTTTGTTAAGGCTCAGTATGAGGAAGAGTCCCTAGTTTTCATGCTTAAGTAGATGCAAAGGCTAGATTTGCCTTACTTTGATGCTAAGGAGATGTTGACAATGCTGGGTTTTGGATGAATTGAATGAATAAGATCTGGTTGAATAATGAGCAGGATCTTCTTGAAGAGGAAAATGAGGGCAAGTCTGGGTATAGAGCTAGGCTTTTAACTTGGCAGTATTTTCTAGAAAGCTTCCAAGAGAAGTACATCAGTGAGGCTGTTAGGGACCTCAAGAGGTAGAAGTTTGAGAGACTCACGTAGGGTGAGATGATTGTGACCAAGTACTCCAGGAGGTTTAGTGCATTGGCACAACATACGCCATACTTGGTCAGTCAGGAACATACTGAGATAACTTGGTTTGTGGAGGGGCTCGGGCTCCATTTGCTACAATTTATAGTAGTTGCAAATTTTAGCACTTACTCTTAGGCAGTACAAAATGCACAGTAGTTAGAGAGATCGATGAACCCTACCAATGGCATGGGTGGGCATGAGAAGGGAGAGCCCTTAGGCACTGAGACATAGCACAAGAGTCCAACTACCTTTGAAATGGGTGCCAATGACAACAACACTAAGAAAACCAAGCCTGGGAAAGGCGCATGCAAGACTTGTGGCATGTTTCATGGAAAGAAGTTGTGCCTTTGTCTAGTAAGATAATAGTAGGCTGGCAATCACCTAGCAAGTTGTTGGACTTATGAGGCAATAAACCATTGGGCCCAGGATTGCTCTTGAGCATATCATGGCAGGTAAGGAGAGCCCAAGAAACCTATGCCTATACCAATGCAAGGAAGACCCTGGTAGAGCTGGAGTGCCCCAAGCAGGAGAAGGACAACAAGGAGCTGGAAAAGGAGCACACCAACCAGGACCACCCTAGTAATGTGTGTTACCCTTGGTGCACCGAGATAGATGTCCAGTAGCTCAAGGTAGTTTTATGTTAAATAATACTAGTGCTAGAGTATTATTTGATATTGGTGCATCACTATTTGTTATATCTACTAGGTTGGTAGATAGATTGGGTTTAGTTAGGGCCCAGGTACGTGAGATTAGGATCATTACAATAGTAGATCCTCATCTAGCTTTCATCAAAGAAAAAGTGTTGAGCTACCCCTTTGACATAAGCCAAGATAGATTTTATTATGGCTTCTGGGTGATATCACTGGGAGGGCATGACTTGGTACTCTATATGGATTGGTTGGGAAGACAGTAAGCTAACATCAACTATGCACATCAAACAATCACTTTAAAATTAAAGGGGGGGAGCTGCTAACTTGTGACAATGGGTTGGCAACTAGTGTCAAGTCAACTTTATTGATTGATTGATGCAGTTCCCATTATTGATGAGGAGGAGTACTATGACCTGAATGGCGATGAAGTGGCAGAGCAACTGAGGAACATACTAGTTGCCAACATGTTCTTATAAGCTTTTTCTTGTTGACTTATCAGGGTTACCACCTAAGAGAGAGATAAAGTTTTTTACACACTTATTACCACGGACTCAGCCCATATCGATTCCTTCATACGGGATGTCTACTCCTGAGATGGATGAATTGAAGAAACAATTAGATATATTATTAGGGAAGGGCTTGGTGTTATTTGTGAAAAAGAAAGATAGTACTCTTATGTTGGTGATTGATTACCGAAAGCTAAATCAATCAATGGTAAAGAACAAGTGCCCTATTCCAAGAATTGATGAACTCCTTAAGAGGCTTAAAAAAGCCAAGATATTCTCAAAGATTGATATAAAAAGTGCTTACTTTCATATTAGGGTCATAGAGGAAGATATACACAAAATCATTTAATGCATGCGGTATGGGCACTTTGACAATATGGTGATGTCATTTAGGGTGAGTAATACCCTTATGGCATTTATGAAGGCCATGAATAAAATATTCATGCCTTGTTTGGATAAATTTGTGGATGTTTTCATTGGATATACTCATATACTCCCAGGCTCATGCTTAGCATGATGAACATCTGAAGATGGTCTTGCAAGTGCTAAAGGATAATAAGTACTATGCACAACTATCTAAGTGTCAGTTCTAGGCAAAAGAGGTACTCTTCCTTGGTCTTGTGATCAGTGACAAAGGGGTAAGTTTGGACCAAGGGAAGGTGCAAGCAGTGATGGAGTGGTAACAACCACCAACCCCACTGAGCTAAGGAGCTTTCTTGGTTGAAAAGGCTATTACAATAGATTCATTGAAGGATTTTCTCAAATAGCTAAGTGATTAACTACCTTGACCAATGAGGCACAAGAATTTGTTTGGATAGAAAAGTGTGAGGTAGCATTCTAAGAACTTAAATGGAATTGACCACGGTGCAGATCTTGACAATGCTAAACCCAGGCAAACCTATGCTATCTACATAGGTGCATCAGGATTGGGCTTGGATTGCACACTAATGCAAGATAAGCAAGTAGTTGCCTATGGTTCAAGGCAATTAAGGCCAAATGAGCTAAATTTGCTCAGCCACTATCTGGAACTAGTAGTCATAGTCTTTACCTTGAAACTCTAGAGGTATTATCTGTTAGGACGATCCTTTCAGATATATATTGATCATAATAGCCTCAAATACCTATTCACCTATAAAGATTTGAACATGAGGCAAAAAAGTTGCATAAAGTGCATTAAGGATTATGATTATGCCATTAAGTACACAGTTGGGAAGGCCAATGTCGTGGTTGACGCCCTTAGCTAGAAGTGTACTAAAGTAGCAGTCTCCAAGGATCAAGTGTGAGATCATCAAGCTGAAAGTTTTATGGCCCTATATCGATATTGGTCCAAATAGGAGATTAACCAAGTCTTCGAGTTGTGAATTCAGTTGAGATTGCTGGATAAGGTTCAAAAGGACCAGAGGTTGGACCTTGAGATATGTGTGATGTTTTAGGAAACAACAAGCATGGAACCCTCTAAGAATGGTATAAGTATCAAAATGGTTTACTTTTCCTTAGGAAAAAAGTCTATGTGACACGGCCCCTTATGGCCGTGCCTAGAAAGCCTACAAAAACAAGTCTTATGCTGGTTATAGTTGACTAATTAATTATGTGCACCCTAGTTAAAACTTCATGCTACTAGTTGTTTAACCTAGGAACGCAATTATGCATGCAAGAGCTGCTTTGACTTAAGCAAGTAGAAAATCATAAAACATTTATATCGCCTAGGTGTTTCCATAAAACCAATGTTCAAAGAGTAAAAGCATATACAACCTTTATAGCATAAAAATTAATCCTATACATAATTAACCGTGTGTAGGCATTTAAAAAATTGTAGACTATGCCCTACACCCAAAGGCAACCCTAGAGTCCATAACTCTATTCGTACACAGTAGAGGCCACCAACATACAACATACATATACAAGGCTAGTATTACTGAGATCCAATCAACTAACTTTCACCTTAGATGAGAGATCCCAGGGGCAAGCCTTAATGATCCTCCATGTTCTCACTAGACTTTGTGTCCAAAAAATTGTTGTTAGTACAATAACAAGTTAACTAACAAGTAGCCAAATAACTAAAATCTCAAGGATTCTCAAAGTATTATACATGGAATAGAAACTACCACAACAATCCTTAATGATTTTTGGGTCCAACAACTTCAATAACTGAACAACATAAAACTAAAGGAGTCAAAATCTAATGATTCTCAATAAGGGGTCTTCAACCAGCAAGAAAAACACTAAGGACAACACATATACAAAGTTATGTAATCTGCTATGAGCTCATACATCATGAGGCTAAATCTATGCACATATGTTTTAGTCCCTTGGGAGTTGTCCTCTGCCTAGTCCTTCTCCGAGCATCACTCCATACCTAGCGAGTTCTAGCCTCTAACTCACTACTAGTAAGCATTAGCTTACTGACATAATAAGTTTAACTTTCCCTCAATTGTTGCACGGATGAACATTGTGGACACACCTCACTTTAGTTTCAAGGAACTCACTCGGTGTACCAAGCCTCCACATAGTGCCTTAAGTCCTTAGACTTGCCTAGGTCACTTGTGTACTAAGCTGCCACCTTAAACCCTTACCAAGAGTGGACTAGATTCTCATTTGCACCTCAAGTAATCTTGCCTAAGCTACAAGTGCATTAAACCTTCACTCGAGGCACAAACCTATCCACCATTACTTGGTTCACACTAGTAGAGTAGTAATGACCATGGTTGGACTCATTCACTATGTTCTTTGGAACCTGCCTAGGTGGACTAAGGTTCCCACATCAGAGCCTTAAATGAAAAGGCCCAACTAGGCTTCCGATGGTACTAAACCTTGCACCCAACTAATAGTGCTCAATTGTGGCCAAACATGCTTTCACTTTGAACTAAAATAAAACTAAACTTGGACAAATCCAAGCTTGGAGAAAGAATGGAAATGATATTGCTGCCTTTTAGCTTCCCATGGAATCTAGAATTGCCTCAATTGGACACCAGAAAGAAAAGTTATGCTGAAAATACTACCAGGTGTCAAAGTTGTCGCAGTGATGCATCGCCAATGATCGAAGACACATTGCCACAGTACAAAACCCCTATGACTTTCATGAAAAGCTTAGCAACGCATCCCCAATTATTTCATGCCTAGAAATTCTAGATTTTGCACCACGGCTACTTTGGGGCCTTCCAATGGCCCTAAAGACACCTTGAAATGCCTCAAACGTTCAAGTACACGTGCACAAGATCACAATGCATCATTTAAACCAATCCTATGTTGTCTATAAACACCACACAAACCATTAGAACATCACTAGTCCACCATGATCAACACAACCCACCAATTAATACCATTCATCAAACTACTTGAAATTAACAAGCAAACAAGCTATGAATGGCTTTAAATGTGCATCAATCTTAAATCCCTTACCTAAATTTCAAGTCACAAGTAAGAATCAACCAACTCTTCACCAAGAATAAAACTCCACAAAGTTCTACCTAAGTTTCACGCAAACTAATGTAAATGACCCAAATTATTAACTTTTAACCAAAACACAAGCTTTAAATTATCAAATACACAAAAGGCAAGCAAGAAATCAATGTTACCTCTCACCAAAAATAGGAACCTACCTGGAAAATGTGACAAACATCCTCAAAATAAAAAAAAAAAGCTTGAAACATGCTACCTAAAGCATATATAACCCTTAGGCCTTCAAATTTCTTCAACAATCTTTGATTTTGAGCAAGATTTGAGGGTGAAATCAATGGGAAAAGTGGGAGCTCCGGTTTGGGCTGGAAAAGTGAAAAAATGGCAACCACACCACCGTTACCAAGTTTAAAACAAAAGATTCTTCCCCTTAGCCCTCAAACTTTTCTTAAATTATGAAAAAGCCCCTTCCCCAAATAGTAACTATAGTCAAACATTGGTCAAATCTTGTTTATTTAAGTTAAAATTTGGGTTTAAAGCAAGGGTTAGGTTTCCAAAAACTCATTTTTGACTCTCGGGACTAGGCCTAACACTTTGGGATGTAAAATTACCATTTTTCCCCCAAACCTTATTTGGTGCCTTAAACTTCTTGGAACTTAGTGAACTTGGCCCAACATACCTATTTTTGCTAGGTGAACTTAAAATAAGGTTCCAATTGAGATTTAATTTACTTTACCTCCCTTAATCAAGCTTCCTATTAGGAGGGTCGTAACATTATGTGCCCAGTGTCAATTGGTTGAGGGAATAACAACTCTAAGAGGCACATATTAGTCCTCTTAGTGTTAACCTCGAGGTCACCAAACTATGCCATGACCTAAGAACACATTTTTAATGGCATAGGTTCAAGGTTGATATTAAGGATCAAGTGGCTAAGTACCTTACTTGTTAGATCATAATGGCAGAACACCGAAAGCCTGATGGTGCCTTGCAAAACCTACCCATTCCAGAGAGGAAAGGGGGGCAATCATTATGGATTTCTTGGTAGCTTTAGCAAGTACAAGGAAATAACATGACACCCTATGGGTCATAATTGATAGGTTGACTAAGAGTGCCCATTTTTTACCAATTAAGATCACTTATCTAGTAAAATGGTTGGGAAACCTATATATCAGAGAGATTGTTTGACTCCATGGTGTGCGAGATTAGATCATATCTGATCAAGATCCATAATTTGTCTCTAAGTTCTAGAATGCCTTTCAATAAGTGATGAGATCAAAGGTACACTTGAGTATCGCTTATCACCCCTAAACGAATGGACAGCTGCAAAGGACTATCCAAACCCTAGAGGATATGATGCTGAGTTATGCCTTAGATTTCGAAGGTGATTAGAATGACCATTTTCCACTCATTGAATTTGCCCATAGCAATAGTTATCAGGCATTAATTTAGATGGCTCCATATAAGGCTTTGTATGGATGATGATGCATGACACCACAATGTTGGGCTGACAAGGTAGATGTAGACCAAGTGGGATGACAAGTTGTGGAAGAGACCATAGCCAAGATTAGGCAAATTTAAGCCCAGCTAAAGGCAGCTATTGACAGGTAGCATGCACATGCCAATATCAAGTAGCGTGAAGTAAACCTTAAAGTAAGGAACAAGGTGTTCCTCAAGGTCTCACCAATGAAACGAGTAGTACAATTCGGCCAATGGGTTAAGTTGGCTCTTTAGTAAATTGGACCCTATGAGATTCTAGGGTCGGTTGGCAAATTTGCCTATAGATTGGCACAACCACCTAACCTCTCTCACATACATAATGTGTTCCATGTCAGTGTGTTGAAGAAATGCAATGTACCTAGTGGGCAATTGGTGATACCCTATCCTATTAAGCTAGTGAAAGAGGACATGACCTATACAAAATGTCCAATTAGATTCCTTGACTAGTAAGCTAAGGACCAAGTGGACACCAAAGGTTAAGGCCGCCCAATCATTCAATGGATGAGGCCATGTGGAAAATTAAGCAATACATGAAGACTCAATATCCTAGCTTGTTCCTAGAGTTAAGGCACAAATTGGAGGACCCATTCACTAAAGAGGAGGAGGATGTGATAACCCTCATTTTATTAGGTAATTAGTTTATTTTGTTTCCATGATTTGTGATTAGATACATTTGTAGGCTAGGTTTAAGTCAACTGAATGAGTCAAATAGTCTTTGGAGTTCATAGGATTAAAAACCTAAAGTAAATTGGCCATAAAGGTGACTAGGGGAAAATTGGTAATTTGGTAATTCAAAGGTCAAAATGAGATGAAGAGAGATAAAATTGAGCTTCTAAAGGTGAAATAAGCATCTTAATAAAATTTGAACTCAATTTAACCAAAGATTGGCTTTTTATTGCTAAGGAACCATGAAAGGGAAAAATGGAAATGTCTAGGTCAAACATGGTCAAAATGGGTTTGATAAGGTGGGAAAGGTTGTTTGAAACCATTTGGTAAAATTTGGTGAAGTTCAAAATTAGATTGACCAACTTTAGACTTTTCTTGCAAAAAAAGCTAATAATGGCATTTCGGTAAGTTTTGTTTAATCAAACATGATCAAACATAAGTCAAACCTAGTAAACGAGATTCAACCCTAGCCAAGGGTAGGAAAGTACATGGTTGAAAGTGAAGGGAAAAAAGTCTAAGATTTAAATTTCAAGTGGAGATATAGTTGAGAATTTTATAGAGATGGCATCTTTTTATCCAAGGGTCTAATCACCTTTTGACCCATCTAATCTTTATGCACTTGTGGGAGGTATGCAAGCTGCTAATGTGGTGGGAAATTAGCTTAAAAAACGTAGGTGAGCTCCCTTTTCCCTTGCTTAAGTATCCTAAACCTATACTAACCATGCAAAAGCCTTAACCCTTTTACCACTTTAACCCCTTCACCCATTTTCCATCCTTGTTCATCCCCAAACTCACAAACCCACTTCCCTCTTTTCCTTTTCTCATTCAATATATCATAAACCCTTGAACACTCAAAAACTCTCCAAATAAATGAAAGAAAAACAACAGAATGAGAGCTTGTAAGTAAGAAATCAAGGGGAGAATGTACGTGTTTAAAGGGATGACTTAAGAGTTTCATTTTCTACAAGAAATGGCTACAGTTTTGGTATATGTTTGAGGTGAGAATGTGATTTGGTTTCATCTTAGTTCATCCTTTTTTAGATTGGCCTTTATGCTCATCAAAAACCCATGATTTTTGTGATGTTAAGCTTGGGAAAACAAGGAAAACTGATGAGCTTCTAGGAAGGGAGCTATGGTTCTAAGTGTTTTGTTTTCTTAAGATAAAAAGTGTATCATTTTTGTTCTAGTTCTTAAATAATGGTCCTACCCTTAGGCTAAAAAATATGTTACCGGGCTTGTAGGAGGTTGATCTTTGAGCTTGCAAATATGAAGTCTATACTAGGGTAAGGTATTCTAGCCCTTCTCTTTTTTAGAAACTCTACCCACATTTTAGCTTGGTGAAAGCGAGGGCAAATGGCAGGGCAGAAAGGGGCATGGGGTAACCAATAGGGCTAACAAGGGCTTAATTGGCACTAAGGCAGAACCTAGCTCCTAGTTTGGCCAATAGGTGGTGTCTTTGGGGCATGTAAAATGATGTGTGCACCAAGCTTTGGATGCTTGGAAGATAAGTGTGGCTAACATTCAAGGTTTGACAAGCACAAGAAAAGCGTGCCTTGGTTTGAGTGTATATGTGTTACAACCAAGCTCAAGGGCTCGATATGTGTGTACATGTGTGGTGTGGTCTTCTAGGTGCATGAGTATTTTGGGGTGCCTAGCAACATGGTGAGCTCGGTGTGCCAAGGTGCACACAGGTGTGCCCAAGTAGATATGTAACCGTATATGTCCAAGGGGTACCTAAGGGTTCACATGTGCATGAGCCTATAGGGTTGTTACTGTGCACACCTAAGGGGTTGCACGGGCACATATTGGGGCCTTGGATTACATTTTGGGAAAAACCCATGAGGGGGAGTTCTGGGCAAAGCCCTAAGGCCCAATAAATGACTTGGGCCACAAGTAAGCATATCCATGGGCCTATTGGGCCAAGGGGACCTAAAAGCTACAAGACACATCCATAGGCATTATGACCCACACAAAATATAGTTAAACCCTGCTGCATATAATAAGGTAGTTTTTGAGCTAGTGGAAGCTAGTAAACTTAAGGGCAAATATAAAGATACATGCTTAAAGGCAAAAATGGACTAATGGGTTTTTTTGTTTGTTTGTTTATTTGTTTATTTGTTTTCTTGTGTGAGAACTATGGGGAGTCATGTACCCAAGAAGGCATGATATGATCATCATTATATAATACTCCATAAAATAAGAGCTCATGGCATGTTCATATAGATTATGGGCAAGGTTCCTACTTGTATGTAAATGTGTGCATGTGGTCCATTATGTGTGATATTGTTATGAATTGTTTGTTTTAGAATATCTTACTAAGTATTTTATATACTTACCCTTATTATTAATGTGCAAATAACATTGTGCAAGAGCCAAATAATCCACAATGATTGTTTGGTATTTGTTTGTTAGTACTCATAGGTACATTTTGCCTACATTACATGTCATTCATTTTTCATACGTTGCATTCACTTATGATCAGATTCTAACTCCAAACTTATTTGACTTGTTCAGCAAAGTGGTCAGGCAAAGATTTCCTAGGTTGCTCCTTACTTGGGTTTTTCTCTCCCGAGCAATGGTGGGCCTATTGACCATTTGGTTCATGAGGATTTTGTAGAATAGTGGTAGTAGCTAGTAGGAGGCTTATTAGTATTGACTTTGACATAGTACAACTATGACATGTATTATTATTAACTCAAGTTAGGCTTATCAACCCATGTTATTGTTTACTTAGGTTGATAGGCAACACACTTAGATATTGTGTTGTCATAGAATTTACTTACGATGAGTGCAGTTTTCATTCATAGTTTGGCATGATATATTACTTATGCATGCATAAGCATTAAAATGTTTTCTGACATGGCCACACACATTTTTTTCATGTTTTTTTTTCAATCCTGCTGAACCACTATCTTAGTTTAATAAACTTTAATGTTTTATTGAAACTAAGAAAATGTTTTATTAACTTTCAAGTATATACTAAACACTAAGTAGGTTGTTAGGATTTACATAGTAAATCTTGGCAAAAAGATCCTGGAAATAAGGAACGATTATAGCTTAATCAAGAGTTTGAATTTGGTAATAGACTGATTTGGCTTAATTATGGAGTTAATTAGGCATTTATTGGGACTGTTCCTTACAAGAAATCATTAGGAAAGTTTGGCTAAAAGGGTGTAAGGCCAGCTTATTATGCAAGCCATACGTGGCCTTCAAAGGTGCTTAAGGGTAAAGGTGACTTGCGTGAAGCTTGGCAAGTACCACAATTGGCTTACACCTTATCTTACTAAAGAGTATCCTTTTGGTGCTAAGTTCAATGTGCACATTAAGGATGGCTCAAAAAAGAAGGGCAAACTAATAGAGAGTTACAAAACTGTCAATCCAATTTTGAGGGGTATTGTTTGATGGTCAACTGAAGGCTTCCTTGAAGGTAGATTAAGTTCCCCAAGAGCTACCAACTTTAGGCTTGAGTGGAAGTCCTAAAGGGATAAGTATTGCCATGAAATGCCTCAGTGATGCAAGTAAATAAGGAAAAGTGATACCAAAAGACTCTGAAGTTATTGTAGCAAACTAAATGTAATAATGGGTAGAAGTTGATAACCCAAGGCCAATAACCATTTGGTCTGTGATAAGACTATGATGTTCTCTTGGTATAAATTTGAAGTTTGGACTTACCGAGCAAGATTACCAAGAAAGGATAACTCCAAAGGTTGCATTCAAATTTGAATTTATAATGGCTTAAGATTCCTAAAGAGTGCGAGATAACCTAGAAAGAAGAGCGCCAAGGGTTTAAGAGGATTAGCTGAACTCTAGGCAAGCAAGGGTGTCTCGCCAAAAACCCAAAAGAAAAAGTTAGACAAGAGGTACTATCAAAAGGAACCAAAAAGGGACCCTGAGCAGTTAAGCTTAAGTTTATAGTCCTAAGAAAACTTTAGAGGCCTTAAAAAAAGGGGTCCTTGAGGTCCAAGTATACACCATTGTCAAAGAGTCCCAGGTTAAGAAAGTAAATAGTGCAAAGTTATTGGACTTAAATTGCAAGTTAAGGTCTTAAGTGAACTAAAGCACTCAAAGAATGAGTTTGAGTCATGGTAGTATCCTCAGTCAGGTAATTCAAGGCCATCAGATATTGATGTTTCTTTGATACTTAAGAAAGCTTGAAAAAGCCTAAGTACATGGAACTGCCTCAATGATGCAAGCAAATAAGGAAATGTGGTGCCAAAAGACTCTATAGTTGTTGTAGCAAACTGAATGTAACAATGGGTAGAAGTTGATAACCCAAGGCCGATAACCATTTGGTCTATGATAAGACTATTATGCTCTCTTGGTATAAATTTGAAGTTTGGACTTACCGAGCAAGATTACCAAGAAAGGATAACTCCAAAGGCTGCATTCAAATTTGAATTTATAATGGCTTAAGATTCCTAAATAGTGGGAGATAGCCCAGAAGGAAGAGCGCCAAGGGTTTAAGAGGATTAGCTGAACTCTAGGCAAGCAAGGGTGTCTCGCCAAAAACCTAAAAGAAAAAGATAGACAAGAGGTAGTATGAAAAGGAACCAAAAAGGGACCCTGAGCAGTTAAGCTTAAGCTTATAGTCCTAAGAAAACTTTAGAGGCCTTAAAAAAAGGTCCTTGAGCTCCAAGTATACAGCATTGTCAAAGAGTCCCAGGTTAAGAAAGTAAATAGTGGAAAGTTATTGGACTTAAATTGCAATTTAAGGTCTTAAGTGAACTAAAGCACTCAAAGAATGAGTTTGACTCAAGGTAGTATCCTCAGTCAGGTAATTCAAGGCCATCAGATATTGATGTTTCTTTGATACTTAAGAAAGCTTGAAAAAGCCTAAGTACATGGAACTGCCTCAATGATTCAAGCGAATAAGGAAATGTGGTACCAAAAGACTCTATAGTTGTTGTACCAAACTGAATGTAATAATGGGTAGAAGTTGATAACACAAGGCCGATAATGATTTGGTCTATGATAAGACTATTATGCTCTCTTGGTATAAATTTGAAGTTTGGACTTACCGAGCAAGATTACCAAGAAAGGATAACTCCAAAGGTTGCATTCAAATTTGAATTTATAATGGCTTAAGATTCCTAAAGAGTGGGAGATAACCCAGAAAGAAGAGCGCCAAGGGTTTAAGAGGATTAGCTGAACTCTAGGCAAGCAAGGGTGTCTCGCCAAAAACCCAAAAGAAAAAGATAGACAAGAGGTAGTATGAAAAGGAACCAAAAAGGGACCCTGAGCAGTTAAGCTTAAGTTTATAGTCCTAAGAAAACTTTAGAGGCCCTAAAAAAAGGTCCTTGAGGTCCAAGTATACAGCATTGTCAAAGAGTCCCAGGTTAAGAAAGTAAATAGTGGAAAGTTATTGGACTTAAATTGCAATTTAAGGTCTTAAGTGAACTAAAGCACTCAAAGAATGAGTTTGACTCAAGGTAGTATCCTCAGTCAGGTAATTCAAGGCCATCAGATATTGATGTTTCTTTGATACTTAAGAAAGCTTGAAAAAGCCTAAGTACATGGAACTGCCTCAATGATTCAAGCAAATAAGGAAATGTGGTACCAAAAGACTCTGTAGTTGTTGTAGCAAACTGAATGTAATAATGGGTAGAAGTTGATAACCCAAGGCCGATAACCATTTGGTCTATGATAAGACTATTATGTTCTCTTGGTATAAATTTGAAGTTTGGACTTACCGAGCAAGATTACCAAGAAAGGATAACTCCAAAGGTTGCATTCAAATTTGAATTTATAATGGCTTAAGATTCCTAAAGAGTGGGAGATAACCCAGAAGGAAGAGCGCCAAGGGTTTAAGAGGATTAGCTGAACTCTAGGCAAGCAAGGGTGTCTCGCCAAAAACCCAAAAGAAAAAGTTAAACAAGAGGTAGTATGAAAAGGAACCAAAAAGGGACCCTGAGCAGTTAAGCTTAAGTTTATAGTCCTAAGAAAACTTTAGAGGACCTAAAAAAAGGGTCCTTGAGGTCCAAGTATACACCATTGTCAAAGAGTCCCAGGTTAGGAAAGTAAATAGTGGAAAGTTATTGGACTTAAATTGCAAGTTAAGGTCTTAAGTGAACTAAAGCACTCAAAGAATGAGTTTGACTCAAGGTAGTATCCTCAGTCAGGTAATTCAAGGCCATCAGATATTGATGTTTCTTTGATACTTAAGAAAGCTTGAAAAAGCCTAAGTACATGGAACTGCCTCAATGATTCAAGCGAATAAGGAAATGTGGTACCAAAAGACTCTGTAGTTGTTGTAGCAAACTGAAAGTAATAATGGGTAGAAGTTGATAACACAAGGCCGATAACGATTTGGTCTATGATAAGACTATTATGCTCTCTTAGTATAAATTTGAAGTTTGGACTTACCGAGCAAGATTACCAAGAAAGGATAACTCCAAAGGTTGCATTCAAATTTGAATTTATAATGGCTTAAGATTCCTAAAGAGTGGGAGATAACCCAGAAGGAAGAGCGCCAAGGGTTTAAGAGGATTAGCTGAACTCTAGGCAAGCAAGGGTGTCTCGCCAAAAACCAAAAAGAAAAAGTTAAACAAGAGGTAGTATGAAAAGGAACCAAAAAGGGACCCTGAGCAGTTAAGCTTAAGTTTATAGTCCTAAGAAAACTTTAGAGGCCCTAGAAAAAGGGTCCTTGAGGTCCAAGTATACACCATTATCAAAGAGTCCCAGGTTAAGAAAGTAAATAGTGGAAAGTTATTTGACTTAAATTGCAAGTTAAGGTCTTAAGTGATCTAAAGCACTCACAAAGAATGAGTTTGACTCAAGGTAGTATCCTCAGTCAGGTAATTCAAGGCCATCAGATATTGATGTTTCTTTGATACTTAGGAAAGCTTGAAAAAGCCTAAGTACATGGAACTGCCTCAATGATGCAAGTAAATAAGGAAATGTGGTGCCAAAAGACTTTGTAGTTGTTGTAGCAAACTGAATGTAACAATGGGTAGAAGTTGATAACCCAAGGCTGATAACCATTTGGTCTATGATAAGACTATTATGTTCTCTTGGTAGAAATTTGAAGTTTGGACTTACCGAGCAAGATTACCAAGAAAGGATAACTCCAAAGGTTGCATTCAAATTTGAATTTATAATGGCTTAAGATTCCTAAAGAGTGGGAGATAACCCAGAAAGAATAGCGCCAAGGGTTTAAGAGGATTAGCTGAACTCTAGGCAAGCAAGCGTGTCTCGCCAAAAACCCAAAAGAAAAAGTTAGACAAGAGGTAGTATGAAAAGGAACCAAAAAGGGACCCTGAGCAGTTAAGCTTAAGTTTATAGTCCTAAGAAAACTTTAGAGGCCCTAGAAAAAGGGTCCTTGAGGTCCAAGTATACACCATTATCAAAGAGTCCCAGGTTAAGAAAGTAAATAGTGGAAAGTTATTGGACTTAAATTGCAAGTTAAGGTCTTAAGTGAACTAAAGCACTCAAAGAATGTGTTTGACTCAAGGTAGTATCCTCAGTCAGGTAATTCAAGGCCATCAGATATTGATGTTTCTTTGATACTTAAGAAAGCTTGAAAAAGCCTAAGTACATGGAACTGCATCAATGATTCAAGCGAATAAGGAAATGTGGTACCAAAAGACTCTGTAGTTGTTGTACCAAACTGAATGTAATAATGGGTAGAAGTTGATAACACAAGGCCGATAACGATTTGGTCTATGATAAGACTATTATGCTCTTTTGGTATAAATTTGATGTTTGGACTTACCGAGCAAGATTACCAAGAAAGGATAACTCCAAAGGTTGCATTCAAATTTGAATTTATAATGGCTTAAGATTCCTAAAGAGTGTGAGATAACCCAAAAAGAAGAGCGCCAAGGGTTTAAGAGGATTAGCTGAACTCGAGGCAAGCAAGGGTGTCTCGCCAAAAACCCAAAAGAAAAAGTTTGACAAGAGGTAGTATGAAAAGGAACCAAAAAGGGGCCCTGAGCAGTTAAGCTTATGTTTATAGTCCTAAGAAAACTTTAAAGGCCCTAAAAAAAAGGTCTGTTGAGGCCTAAGTATACACCATTGTCAAAGAGTCCCAGGTTAAGAAAGTAAATAATGGAAAGTTATTTGACTGAAATTGCAAGTTAAGGTCTTAAGTGATCTAAAGCACTTACAAAGAATGAGTTTGACTCAAGGTAGTATCCTCAGTTGGGTAATTCAAGGCCATCAGATATTGATGTTTCTTTGATACTTAGGAAAGCTTGAAAAAGCCTAAGTACATAGAACTCTTATTCCTTGTGGGGTAAGTAAGGCGCTATTGTTAGTTAATAGTTTAAGTGTTAGGACAGTGATAGCTAAGGAAAATTTTGGGTAACAAGGAGGCCAAAAAAGGAGTTAAAACCTTGAGGAAAAAGATGGTTGATCAATAGTAGTTTGAGTTACATAATTGGTCCGAAAGAGTAAAATTTTGATTGATGACCTTGGATGTGTTAAGTGCCCACAAATTGGAGTAGTTTTGATGGCTCCAAAAATTATTTTACCTAAATAGACCTTGGTGCCTAAGTTAAGAATAAGGCCAAGTAGGTGTTGAAGTAAGTCTTCCCAAGGCATAAGGAGGTTGTGAGTCTTGGTCAAGCCTAAGAGTGCACACATTGTGGGCTATGGGTGTTGAAAACACATTAAGTAGTCATAGTAAGTAATGCATAAGGATGGATTAGACTGAGCAGCAGGCTAAGTTGATGCCTAAGTGCTTGGGAACTGAGGCATAGGTGCAAAGATGGTCTTTCAACAAGTATAATCTTAGCTAGTATAAGTGTGCACATAGTTCACTCATAGGCAGCACTTGGAGTAGAATGACTTGATGGGTTTAGCATGTTGAGAACCATTCCTAAGTATTCCTAATGAGCTGAGAAAAGAATAAAAAGGCCTAAATGCCCAAGTGCTAAGTGGGGACAAAGAGATTTAAAGTTCTCAAGGTAAACTAGAGGTATGGCATGGGTGTTAAGTATGCTCAAGTAAAGGAGATAATACAGAAGGAAAAAGGGTAAATGTCAATAGTCCTAGAGGCTTTGTGAGAAGGCCAAAAGGGCAATTATAGAGCTTGAGTAAGCCTAGCATCAAGTGTACACATGAAATGGTCAACTGACCAAAGCAAGGCATGTAAGGAAATAGAATGGTTGTGTCTTTAGGATGCAACATGAAAGGTTTAAGACACCAAGGTGGACAATAATCTAGGCATCTCAAAGGTTGTTGTGGTCTTAATGGACCAAAAAAAGGGCTAGTTAGCCAAGAAACTCTAGCTACCAAAGAAGACCATAATGGTCAAGAATAACTCCTCAATAAAAAAAAAGTTAAGAAACATGCTATGGTGTGTAAGAGTTCAGCCATGTCGTCTAAGTGGCTTGTAATAGCCAAAGATCCTACGTCTACCAAAAGATTACTGAGAGGAGTCAAAGGTGGACACCTCAAGGCTAAGAGATCCTAATGTAGTAAGTACATTTAATATAGTGAACGACTACCCATGGTGGCCCAAGGGTAGGGTCCACAAGTGGCATTGATCCTAAAGTACTAAATCAAAATAAAATTAAAACCCTGCTTTGTGTGTTTAAAAGCCTAAGATGAGGGAGGTAAGGTTGCTAAGTCTAACGTGCTTAAAAGTAATAAGCAGTGGTGAGACTAAGATGCACCTATGGTGGCTTAAGGGCCTAAGTAAGGCGTAAGTGTTGTCTAAGATGGTCTCAAGTCCACCAAGAGGAAATGGGTGAAAAGCCTAAGAGATATTTGTTTTTATAGGAGTGTCTTGTAAAACAAGGCTAAGTGCTTATCCCCTAAGAAGTGTCTCAAAGAAAGGATTGCTCGATAAGCTTCCTAAGATGTTTCTTACCCTATAAGTTAAGAGACTAAGAGTAAGACATACTCATGGCTAAGTTGCTATGCAGCAACCATAGTAAGTAGGGTCATGAAGAAATCTGATCAAGTGTATATGCTTGGGTAAGTTAGGAATTTGGAGGACCAAAATTTTAAAGGTAATGTAAATGTAAAGGCTCTCCTAGCACAGACCTAGCTCGAACAGGCAAGGTAAGTAAAATCCCTTGTAAGTACCCCAATTTTAGTTTATTTATGCAAGTCAAGCAAACAAGTAGTGTTTTTAGAAAGTTTTTAAGTCACTAAAGACACTTAAAAGCCACTAAGGGTAATTTAGTAATTTTGAAAAGTTATTGAATTTAGATTCAAAATTATAAAATTGACCCAAATATGGAAGATCATAAGTTATATAGCCAATCTGAGTGATAAAAGTTAGTGGAATGACCTAAGTAACAAAATGGGTGATTTTGAGCTAAGTGATAGTAATTGAGCACCTGAGGCCTAAAGACTAGCTTAAGCCAAGTGTGGAGGCTGAGTGGACTTCTAAGGGACTTAAATGAGGACCAAAAAAAGTCTATGAAGGGCTAAAATGAGCCAAGCAGGAGTTAGGGGTTTTGGTGGCAAGAGATACTAAGATGATAAAATGGATGAAAGTAAAAGATATTAAAAGAGGTTGCAGTAATAAGAGCTCAGTATTTCTTTTTTTCCTCTATCAAACCTGTAGTACTCTTTCCGCCACCATAAATTTAGCTCTCTAGCTCGCAATTCCCTAAATTGAAGATGAAAATAAAAACCTTTGAGTGAAATCTATCAAGCTTAAGCTAGATTAAAGGTGTTAAGGTCTTTTCTGCATGTCTTCCAAGATTTTGAAGCTCAAAATCAGAATATGGTCTGACGCACTTGTTAGAATTGGTTTTTAGTTAATTGGGTAAGTAGAACTGGCCTTCTTCTAGCTAAATGGGTAAGTAGAATTGGCTGAGAGAGGCCATGCCATAACACTGGGCATATATTAGCTTGATATAAGAAGTGTTTCCATACTTCCTGAAAGGTCCATAAGTGTCCTTGAACATTCCTAAGGCCTAAGGAAGTGTGAGTTTAAGAATTAAACCACTCCCAAGTAAGTTAATGCATTATAAGTTTAGAAACTAAGGCAATGTGTCTAAGTCACCAAGCATCTTGAGTGCTAAGTTGTTCAAGGTGGATGAGTATGGATTGGAACCCCAAAGTGACTTAACAAAGAGCCCTTGGACCTTAAGAATCATCAAGAATCCTAAGGAAGTCTACCATAAGCACCCAAGGATAGCCTAAAAAGGCAAAGAAGAGCTATGGAAAGGGGTTGTGTCTTAGTTACCTAAGTTGGATAATTCATGATTCTCAGGTGCTAATAATAGTCTAAATGGCCCAAGTTAAGCTACTTAAGGTTGATAAGAATGATTGATTGGTAAGTAAGTTACTAAGGAAAGGAGTAGTAAGAGGTGGTTAAGGAATTTGGGCTAACTATGATGGTTAAGAAGCTAAGTGCCTTAATGTGTAAGATGGGCATTAAATGTGAGCCACTAAGGAAGCTACCCAGCACAATAAGATAGGAAAAGGGAATGAAAATTAATAGGCACCAAGTAACAATCCTAAATGGCAATCTAGGATAGTGAGCAGGGGACACCTTTCTAAGATGCAGGACTAAGGTTCCTATTAGCAGGACTTAAGGGAGGTAAAGATTCTTGGGTAGATTGGCTAGTTTCTCAAGTACCTCTTCTGTTTCAGCTCACAGCAAGTAATGAACACCTTTGGTTGTAAGAAGTCCTAAGTAATGTGTGTTGCATGTGCATTGCATATCACTCATTTGCATACATTTATTATATATGTATATATTATTGTATATTTTCCTTGCAGGTGGTAAGTACGTTGCATGTATATATGCTTGTATGCTTGCTCATGTCTTCTGCTTGTAGGTTCCCTTTTTTAATAAATCCTTCACTGAGAACCAATGGTTCCCATTCCCTTGAGTTTTTTATTGTGTAGATAAGAGAAAAAAGTGTGGATAGGTGGGCTTAACAGCTAAAGCGAGCTTTTAACCCAAGTTTTCCTGGAGTTATATTTTGTGATCATGTGCAGTACTAAGTATAAGTGCTTTATGGTTTCCTCAGTTTAGGGGAACTAAGTGCACAAAGAAAGGTTCATGGTGCAACACTCGATGTAATCAAAGACTGTAAGTTTCAGTGCAAGATCTCAGTATATTATAGTTGTCTCAGTTAGGGCACCTTGCATGGTAAGTTTTGTCTCTGGATTTAGATGGCTTAAGGGTTACTTTTAGGTTCTACATAAAGAGATCCAGATATGTGTAACACAGTTGTTACTTATGGTTAAGTAGCTTTTGTTTTCCAGCTTCGGCTAGGTTTTAATTGGTTTCAAAAGTCCATTACTTCCATTATTTTAAAGTGTATTGTTCTAATATTATGCACAGCCCAAGCCACTCAAGCATTATTTCTATGTAGGGTAGGATAGACAATAGTTGCAGATAGGGTTTTTCCTAACCTTAGGTGGTAGCCAATTATAACCAACTGGCCTAAGTTCCAATGACTTGGGCTTAGTGCTTCCATACCATATTTACCTATTCTAGGCCACCGCTTTCTCCATAAGTTAAAACTTAATTTTAACTTGGTAAATAAATGAAATAGGGAGTAAAAATATATATTATATAGTAAATAATTTTGTAAAATATATTTCTTGACATATTATTGTTAAATAATTTAGATAGAAGTAAAATAATGCCATTAAAGTGTTTGAGGAGAAAGTGTAGGATGCAATAAAAAACAGTGTGTGGGTGGAAGAAAAAAAAATGAGAGGTAATGTGAGAAATTTGAGTTAATGTGGAGAAGTGAGTTAATGTAAGAGTAGCAGTTGTATTTTTTGGTAAGAGTAACTTAATGCAATCAATGATCGTAGATGGATGCATTGGAGGACGTTCATCAGAATGAGTTTAAAAGGTGTAAGGTTTTGTTCTATGTTCTTACCATAGTTATTAACTCTATAAAAGATTAATGACATTGTTGTGAAAAGGGAATTAAAAAGAAGTCATATGTGAATCATCAAGGGTGAAGGTGTTTGTGACAGATCCAAGTCAATAATGTTGTTTTAAGGTTTAATGTACTTGTGTAATGTTTTTCTGAGAGGTTTGGGAAGGTGTTTTAAAAAAGTAACGGATGGAAATGCTCTTTCTTATATGTAATAGCCTTTTTGCTACCTAAATCACATTTAGTAGTACTAAATCATTTTTGTTTATTACTAAGTCACATTTTTCAAGAATTAGATTTTTTGTTTATAAGTAAGAGAAAAAAAATTAAAAGTTAGTGTTATAGTTCCCATAAAAGTGATGAACAAGATGAATAAGCAAGTTCAGTAAAATAAAAGTGATTAGGGTAACATAAAAGTGAATAGCATTTGTCACAAAGAAAAGGCAATTAAAAATGTAAAAAAAATGACATTTTTAGTAACAAGGCATTTCGGTTATTAGCACTTTTATTGTGAAAAAGAAATATTTGCTTAAAAAAAGGTGTTTAGAGTTCAGGGAAGGCGATATAGGTGTAAGAAAAAGCATTTTTTGGGGCATTTTTATTTTAGCATTAGGTTAGTGAAAAGGCATTTAGAGCATAAGTATAGACTAGTGATGCTATGAAATAAAAGTTGTTGGTTTTTGTGCTGCTTTTATTGAAAAAAGTAAGGGAATGTTTGTGAAAACAATACGAAGGACAATAAAAATATGTTTGAGTTGGGTAAAGCATTTATTGTTGTTTAAAATCATTTGTTATCAATATATGTGTGATATATGTGACACTACAGGTGGAATAAATGGACAACAATACTGAAATTGGTGGAATGTGGGCATATGGAGAGGAAGAAATGCATGGAAATACAAGACGGCACAAGAAAAGAATACTAAGCCAGGTGGGAGTAAAAACAAGTGGAAATGGTGAGATTTTTTTACAAAAGTTATAGTGTGATGAAGATAAGAATATGGAGAATGACAATGAAATTGGTTTAAACTAGGAATCACATAAGGAGGTAGATGAATTGATAGAAGGGAATGATTGGGATGCAGTTGTTGTAAAGATAAACAAACTAGTTATGCAATGGGAGATAGAAGAATTTCATGAGATAGAATTTAAGTCCATTAAAATGGCATAGCAATTCTATAACAGACATGGGTGTATGATGGGGTTTTTCAGAACAAACAAAGATATCAAAGTTGATAAGGAGGGCATTGTATATTGTCGCGGATGGGTTTGTAGAACGGAGGGACACAATACACCAAAATTACAACCATTAGATATAGTAAAAAAACCTATGAGGATGAGTAGATATGGTTGTGCAACATAATTTCAGGCTAACTACAACTAATCATCAGGGAAATATATAGTGAAAGAGTTCAACATCAAGCACAATCATAGCCTTGTTGAACAACAAGTTCATATTTATCGATCTCATAGGCGCAGAAATCTGGTTGATAAAGAGCAAACATGACATGGCTGCCCTCAGCCCTGCCTAGGAAACTTGCAAGAATGGGTCTAATGCTGGTTCTAATTGGCTAGCTATTTACGTGTGCTAAATTAAAACTTCATGTCACTAGTTAATTAACCTAGAAATGGAAGTATACATGCACTTTTGCTTTCACTTGAGGAAACATAATTCAATAAAGCATTCATATTTGCCTAGGCATTTTTCCATAGAAATCATAGTTCAAATAGTCAAAGCATATAAATCCATCATTTGTATCATCATTACTACACATAAAAACCATGTAAGGGCATTCAACAAAAGAAGACCAATGCCCCTCACCAAGAGCAACCCTAGAGTCCTTCACTCTATCCATAAACAAATTAGGCAAATAATGCATACAATATACACAAGGCTTTCAGACTAAGATCTTTCCATCTAACTCCCATCTTAGATGCAATCCCGATGGTGAGCCCAAAAAGTTCTCCATGTGCTATATTAGCCACTACAGCCAAGGAAAACTATAGTTAGTTAGAAACCTTAACCAACATGTAAATATAAAAACTAGAATCACAAGGATTCTCATAACATTGTACTATAACAAAAGATTGCCATAACAACCCTCAGTGGTCACCGGGCCCAACAACGTCAGAATCTGTACAACATAAGATAAAGAGTGAGAATTTATAATTCTTAGTAAGGGAACTTCACCTGCAAGAAAAATGCTAAGGACAATACATATAATCATATGTAATATGTCATGAGCTTATATAGTGTGAGGCTAAACCTATGCGAATACATTTCAGCCCCTTGGGACTTGTCCCCTACCTAGTCTGTAAACTACAAGGCAAAGCCTTGTCTACTAGCAAGCATTGCTTCCTAGCCTAACTAGTGAAGTTCATCACTAATTGAACCTCCCTTATGTTGTATAGGGGCACTATGGTTGCACTAATAATTCCTAGGTCCCAAAGAACCCAGTAGATGTACTAAGGTTTCCTTATCGAGGCCATGAACCTGAAGTTACAACTAAGAACTTGGCGGTGCTAAACCTTCCACCTCATTTAATGGTGTACTTGTTATGTCCCATCAACTAGTTTTCTATAAAGTGCAACTTCCATCCAAGAACTATGAGAAAACCCCTAGATCATGATAGAGGTTTAGGACTTCTGAAATGTCATTGTACAATTACAACCTTTAACCACCCCTAGGACACTTCTGACCCTCCCCCGGATCCTCCAACTAAAAGTGAAGTTTGCTGGCGGAATAGGCCATTGGTACTGCAATGCCACAAGCTTTTCACTCGGGTGTTCTACGTGCCGCAGCGCCAACGGCACCATGGTCCTAAGGCTTCATCCCCTAAATCCAAGAAAAGCCTCCTAAGCCTTTTGGGAGGCTTTCTATAGCCTCTAACCAAACTTGGGATGCCTCCAATCACCATATACCTATAAATGACTTGCGTAGGCCACAAATACACTAACACAACCTTCCTATGACGCATCAAAACCTCACATAAGCCACAAATTCAAGCCTAGTCCACCATGAACATACATGCCCATAACCAATGCTATTGCCAATACTACTTGTTTCTAACAATCATCCACAATCTAATAGCATCAATTAAGCTTGAAACCATAAATCCTTGACCTTAATTTTGAGTAACAAGAAAGAATCAAGCAATTGCTCACCAAGAACAAGGTTTCTATAAGATTTACCTTGGTTACAAGCAATCTAAGACAAATGGCACCAAATTAACACATACTAAACAAAACCCTACCACAAAATATCAAACAAACAAGAAATCATCAAGAATTCTTGGTTACCTTCAAACAAAACCAACCCACACAAGAAAAACGTGATTCCAAGCTTCAAAAGCACAAAACCTTCTTAAATCAAGCCACCCAAAGCTTGTATACCATTAGAGCCTTCAAATTTTACCAAGAAACTTTGATTTTGCGCAATAATTGAAGGTGAAATGGAAAGGAGAAGCTTAGACTCGGGTTTAAAAATGGAAATGACAAATGGCTGCCAAGGACTAACTTTACCATCTTTTAAACCAATAAACAACTTAGCCACCAAACTTTCTTTAATTTAACAAGTAACCTCATTCCCTAAATAGTAGCCCAAGTCAAAACTTAGCCAAATCTTTAATACTTAGACAAATTTTGGTAAGCAAAGCTTGGGTTTTAAAACTCATTTTTAACTCTTGGAACTCAACCTGACACTTTGGGTTGCAAAATTACCATTTTACTCCTGACCTCTTTTGGTGCCATAAATTCTTTGGAATTTAGTAAACTTTGACTAACTTACTCAATCTTGCCTAGTTAACTTGAAATAAGGTATTAAACTAGGAATTTAATTAATGTACCTCCCTCAGCTAAGTTTTCGGCTTGAAAGGCCATAACAGAACTAAACAAATGAAAACAGCTGGTGTGAAGAAAAGTTAGATTATGGATTACAACATCCTGGTTGCTAGAGGTTATGGGAGCATGGGTTTACTACAAAATATATGTACACCTATGTCAATAGTGACAAGAGGTAACAAATTTTAGATAGTAATGCAGAGACTGCAATTACATACCTAACATGCCATGCAAGTTGGAACCCTAAGCTTTATTATCGATATGCAGTTGATATGGAAAATAAGTTAAAGTATATATTCTAGGCCGATAGTGCAATGCGCATGAACTATGAATGCTCTAGTAATGTTGTCGAATTTAATGCGACATTCAAAATGAATGAATACAAGATGTCATATGTTGTGTTTATTGAGGTAAAACACCACCATAATAACACTATTGGGGTGAAGGCCAAGGGATTTGGAGATCATTTCACAAGGATGATGAATGGTGAGGATCGTGTAAAGGAGTTTGAGAAACAATGGGTAAGTACAATTAGCATGTTCAAATTAGAGGACAATAAATTGGTACAAGAAACATATGATAGGCATAAAATGTGGGAAATTGCATATTTGAAATGATATTTTTGTGTAGGGCAATCAATAACAAAACATCAGAAGGGAATCACTCTTATTAGAAGAGGTTTCTTAGAAACAAACTTGTACGAACTTGTAAGATAAGTTGATATAGCATTAGGAAAATTACATGAGATTGAGGTACTCAATAATTTAAAAGCATACATACAAGTGCTCAATTTAGTACCCATCCCAATATGCTTAAAATCTATGCTACATAAGTTTACAACCCATCAATGTTCCAGAAAGTGCATGGTGGAATAATTGAAAAGGCAAACTATTATGTAGTTCTACATTGTGTGAATGGTGAGGAAAAAATGTACCATGTTAGTTTATATGGGAGCTTGGCTCAAGTGCAAATAGTTTGTTACTTGCTAGATGGAGAAATATGGGAATGTTCATGCAAAGAGCCAACTTACAAGGCTCAAATTTGTATACAATATTACTTAGGTTTGATTGAAAATTATATATGTTTGAAAAAGCATTTAATTTTATGTCACTGCTTTAGGAATTCCATGCCAGCACATGCTCTTACCGAGTAGACCAACTTAAACTGATGACATTGATATCGTATATCAACTCATCCGAGCATGACTGTGCATTTTTCTAAGTCTTACTCTATCAAAGGGCCCGAAGATATCACTCCCATTACATAGGAGGGACAAATCCCATCTTGATCATACAAATCCCTCCGCATGATATGTGGCATACCCAATGACCTCCTTCAAGTTCACTCAGTTACGAGCAACAAAGGAAAGTATTAAAGTATGTGACTCACATGTAGAGAACCTTGATGATCTTAGGTCAAAGGACTACATATACCATGATCACTATGAGAATCACTTATGACACTCATATAACGATCCATGTAGTGTTCTCATGGTGGGTCGGTCCAGTACACAAGTTCTCCAACTTGTACCCATATGTAGACTACATATCTCATATTAGTCTCCACATATGCTAGTCGTTATGTATTATTGCAACCCGCTCTACAATAATACTAGACTAGGGACGCTTGAGAATATCATTATTCTAGGGTTACAATTATGTTTATTAAGTTACGTAGAAACAAAACAACAAACATAATTGCTGGATTAATGCCTTAATAAAATATCATGACTCAATGTGCAAAAAATACAATCATCTCATGATTGGCTTTTTGGGCACAACACTAACAATCTCCCACTTGCACTAAAAGCCAATCATCCATGTATCTAATACCGATGGACCTAGAATGGCTATCATGCTTCTGCTGCGTAAGGGGCTTTGTCAGTGGATCAACAATGTTGCTGTCTGTCGAAGTCCTGCATATCCTTACATCACCCCTCTCGATGATCTCCCTGATGAGATGATAGCATCGAAGTATGTGTTTGGATCGCTAGTGAGATCGAGGTTCCTTAGCCTGTGCGATTGCTCCATTGTTGTCACAATAGAGCTTTATCGGGTCGGCAATGCTTGGAACCACTCCAAGTTCAGTGATGAACTTCTTGATCCAAACTGCCTCCTTCGCAGCATCAGAGGCGGCAATGTACTCAGATTCTATTGTAGAGTCAGCTACTGTCTCTTGCTTTGAACTCTTCCAGCTCACAGCACCACCAATACAAAACACATATGCTAAACCTCTTTAGCACCTTGTCAATGTATGTACTTTGACTTAGGCCAATAAGCTTTCTAGATCTATCTCTATAGATCCTAATGCCTAACACATAGGCTGCTTCACCCAAGTCCGATCATAGGGAAATCATCCTTCCCCAGCCAGGATGCTTGTTGCATCTAAAATCCTCCTTATCGGATTGTCAATGTATGTACATCGGTGTAAGCCAAAAGCTTACTAATCTATCTCATAGATTCACCTCCAAACACATAGAATGCATCACCCAAGTCCTTCATCATTTCCCTAGCCAAGTCTTCATAGACTGTAGCTCAGGAATGTCATTCCCGATGAGTAGTATGTCATCTACATACAACACCAAGAAGACAATAGCGCTCCCACTAACCTTCTTGTAGACACAAGGTTCATCTTCATTTTTGATAAAACCAAACTCTTTGATTGCTTCATCAAAATGAAGATTCCAACTTCGAGAAGCTTGCTTCAGTCCATAAATGGACCTTTGCAACTTGCACACTTTATTGGCATTCTCAGGAGTGACAAAACCCTCAGGTTGTGTCATGTACACATCCTCAAGTAGCTTTCCATTTAGGAATGCAGTTTTGACATCCATTTGCCATATCTCATAATCATAGTGTGCAGCAATAGCAAACAAAATTCGGATGGATTTAAGCATAGCAACTGGTGAAAAAGTTTCATCATAGTCAATACCATGAATTTGCTTGAAACCTTTTGCAACCAATCGTCCCTTAAAGGTAATCACATTACCATCCATGTCAGTTTTCTTCTTGAAAACCCATTTGCACCCTATGGGTTTTACCCCTTCAGGTGGGTCAACCAAAGTCCATACTTGGTTTTCATACATGGATTCCATCTCGGATTTCATGGCCACTAGCCACTTCTCAGAGTCAGGCCCTGACATAGCTTGTTGGTAGGTTGTGGGCTCATCCTGATCCATGAGCATCACATCACCAGTGTGAGTCACGAGAAATCCATATCTCTCAGGCTCACGCCGAATCCTACCAGACCTACGTGGGCTCTGTGCTACAGGAACAGACTCTTGAACCACAACATCTTGTGGTGTTTGTTCAGGTTCCATTTCAGGTTCGATGTCTCCTTGTTGTTCTTGAATTTCTTCAAGTTCTACTTTCCTCCCACTAGTTTCTTTAGAGATAAACTCTTTCTCTAAAAAGACACTAGTTCGAGCAACAAACACTTTTTGCTTAGAAGGATTGTAGAAATAGTAACCCTTTGTTTCTTTGGGATACCCAACAAAAAGGCATTTTTTAGATTTGGGCCCTAGTTTGTTAGAGGATTGACGTTTCACATAAGCGTCACAGCCCCAAATCTTCATAAAAGACAAATTGGGATGCCTCCCACTCCATATCTCATATGGTGTCTTTTGAACCGATTTAGATGGAACTCGGTTTAGTGTAAAAGCGGCTGTCTCTAGAGCATGTCCCCAAAAGGAGTTTGGAAGGTCAGCTTGACTCATCATAGAGCGAACCATGTCTAACAGAGTTCGATTTCTCCTTTCAGATACACCATTCCATTGAGGTGTACCTGGTGGAGTGAGTTGTGATACTATACCACACTCCTTCAGATAGTCAAGGAATTCTCGATCCAAGTACTCTCCACCTCGATCTGATCGAAGCACTTTGATACTCTTCCCGAGTTGATTCTCTACTTCATTCTTGAATTCTTTGAACTTTTCAAAGGATTCTGACTTGTGTCTCATAAGATACACATAGCCATATCTGCTGAAGTCATCAGTGAAAGTAATGAAGTATTGGAAACCTCCTCTAGCTTGTGTAGACATAGGGCCACATACATCACTATGTATGAGTCCTAGTAAGTCATTAGCCCTTTCACTTTGCCCTGTGAATGGGGCTTTGGTCATCTTGCCCAACAAACATGACTCACATGTCTCATATGATTCAAAATCAAATGAGTCCAAGAGTCCATCCTTATGGAGCTTGGATATGCGGGTCTCATTTATATGGCCCAAGCGATAGTGCCAGAGATAGGTCGGGTTTGAATCATTTAATCTGACCTTCTTGGTATTCACATTATAGATTGGATCTTCGAGGTCTAGAACATACAACCCATTGCTAAGTTGAGCACTACCATAAAAGATTTCATTCAAATAAATAGAACAACATTTGTCCTTTATTATAAATGAAAAACCTTTCTTGTCCAAACAAGAAACAGAAATCAAATTTCTACTAATAGTAGGCACAAAGTAGCAGTTGTCTAATTCTAAAACTAATCCACTAGGTAAAGTGAGAACATAAGTCCCTACGGCTAAGGCAGCAACCCTTGCTCCATTTCCAACACGTAGGTCCACTTCACCTCAGGCCAATCTTCTACTTCTACTTAGATCCTGCACATTTGCACAAATGTGAGATCCACATCCAGTATCCAATACCCAAGATGAGGAAGTAGAAAAGTTAGCCTCTATAACAAAAATACCTGAAGTGGAAGTCTTACTTCCCTTTTCCTTAGCAAGTTCTTCAAGATAGAGCTTGCAGTTGCGCTTCCAGTGTCCAGGTTGCTTACAATGGAAGCACTCCCCTTCCTTTGCCACACTACCCTTTGGTTTCAATGCAGCTGAAGAAGAATTAGCATTGGACTTTCCATTAGCTTTATCCTTCTTCTTGTTGGCTTTTCCCTTTCCCTTGCCCTTTTGAACCATCAAAATGGGCTTAGCCTTCTTAAGGTTTTGCTCAGCAGTTCTCAACATGTTGAGCAATTCAGGGAGGGACTTGTCAAGGTCGTTCATGTTATAGTTCATGACGAACTGACTGTAGCTTTCAGGCAACGATTGCAAGACTACATCGATAGCCAACTCTTTTTGAGGAGCAAATCCCAAATTCTCAAGATTCTCAATATACCCAATCATCTTGAGCACATGAGGACCCACGGGACTTCCCTCAGACATATTGCACTGAAACAATGCCTTAGAGGTCTCAAACCTCTCATGCCTAGCTTGCTCTTGGAAAAGCATTTTGAGATGTTCGATCATATCGAACGCCCCCATGTTCTCATGTTGCTTCTGAAGCTCAGATTCCATGGTAATAAGCATGAGGCATGCAACATCCAAAGCATCATCAGAATGCTTCTTGTGAGCATCCCTTTCAGCTCTTGGAGTAGTGGCAGCAGGCTCATTCGGAATGGGCTGCTTTAGGACATAAGCCTTTCTCTCTTGTTTGAGGACTATCCTCAAGTTTCGGTACCATTTGAGAAAGTTGGTCCCATTCAGTTTTTCCTTCTCAAGGATCGATCGCAATGAAAGTGTCGATGTGTTTTGTGCCATGGTTATCTACAACAGTAAATATGCAGTGTAAGAGTCATGTATTTTAATTCATTTAATAAGGACTTTTATTAAACGATACTCCCACTATTTTCCTCAAAATAATAACCCTCGATATTATTTCGGAACACCTCGGCGCTAAGGTATTCTAGTGGGCCAAGATCCATATTTGACCACAACCTGAGTCAGCTTTGGCTTTTCTCTCAAGTTACAGCTATTTAGGTAGGCAACTCCTTGCCAATTGCATCTTATGCAACTCTTGGATGGTTGGGTGAACAACACTTGTCCAAGCTCATCTCATGAGCTTAAGCCCAACTCTATGCCTCTAAGTCCCTAATCCTATTAGGATGACTTAGTTAAGTCGGACCCAAAGTTAGCAATTTGGATATCACTATTATCCCATCGCGCCTTACCAAGATGAACATAGGTGCTTTGCTTTGGCAAACCCACCTAATGTTGATCAAAGTCTTGACGAGTGCCAACATTTGGAAGGCATCACATTTAATGACTTAATATTTGTTTGAGGGATTTTTTCTTTTGATCTCACCAATTTGTTATCTCCGGTTGTCTTATACATGCATCACATACAAATACAAAACATGCATCTCATGTGTACAAGAAAGTAAACGTGACATGGTTATCGCCCAAACTATGCGATATTCTCAAGCCAATGAGAATATCATAAAAGCCTAAGAAAAGAAAAGAGTCTTCACAAGCTTCTTCTTTTCTTTTCTTGGCTGCCCTTTTGTAGTCACCTCCTTGGACATACCTCCTTGGATGAGCCCATAATGCACCATTACATCAATAATAGAAACCTCGAGTTACATTCGAGGGGAGTAAGGTGAGAAGAGAATGTACAATGAGAGTGATAAGAAAAGGCACGACTCGCAAGCCGTATTTACAAGTACAACCAATCAAGGACTATAACCATGCACCATGCTTCAAACACCAATCAGCATATCATGTCAAATCTCATTCAACAAAGATGCATGCCAATTTTTGCGCGTTGATTAACCAGTTTTTATTTATGTGGCGCTTTGCATACGGCGGTCCCGCTGGCCGGTCAGCGGGCGGTGGTTCCGCTGACCGGTCAGCGGACGGGGTCAAGGGGAGCCGCCCTTGCGGGGGGCGTGGGGGGCAGCGCCCCCCGGCGCAAAAAATTGTCTTACAATTGCTTAGCCCGAAATCTTCTATTTCGAGCAAGTAGGCACCCGAGACTCCTCCATTCGAGCCACCAAAAATACCTTACTTTCGGTGCCCGAACAGGCCGAATCCGAACAAAGCTAGGGTTTTTGCAACTATTGCAAGAATCCTAATCCATATAGGTATCTCATACCTATCAATTTCGGGTTAATCTCATTAACCAATTAGTGTCATTTCTTCATATATGTCATATGTTCATTACGAGTTCCGGTTTCATGCATCATGAATCAATCTAATTAATCATGGCCGAAAAGCAACCGAACACATAACATCATGCGATTCAACATTCAATCCCGATTTAGGGTTTCACCAGTAGCTCTGATACCACTGTTAGGTTTGGGTTTCGGGAGCCAAACAGCGCAGCGGAATTTAACCGAAACCCTCCAGGATCCAAGTGAAACGGGGTAAACCGGGTGTTCAAAAATTTTCATACCTAATTTTCAGTTGAGATCTCTCACTCAACTGTAGAGTCGAATCACAAAACCTGAACAGTTGACGTGTTCAAGCTCTCTATGGTATCCACACGAGCCTCTTGGGATCACCACGCTTCCACCACGTCCCGGCAGATGCATTTCTCTTGCGCTCGCAGTGCTAGCTTGCGTCCTCCAAGGAATTGCAAGAGAAGAGTGCGGCTGTCCTTTTGGGAGGCTAGGGCAAGGAGACCTGCGAATTTCTCACTTAAAAGTTGTATTTATAGTGAGACTCAACTTCCAGGCCTAATGGGTTTCAAAGCCCTAATCCAATTAGGATTTAATTTCGGGCTTAATAATGGCTCAACTATTGGGCCCATTATTAATACGAAATTAAAGTGAAACCATAACCCAAATAATTAGCCCATGCACTCTAATGATCCAAATAGCTCTATGTGTGCGACCCAATAGGCTCTTGCCATGTTGGCAATGATCATAAATCACATTTATGATCATAAGCAATGAGCGGTGTCTAGCAACACATCATTGCTACCCAAGTGACAAGATTGTCGGTGAATCGACTAAACCTTTATGATCATCACCGATATATGCCATTGTCCCTTTGTCCAAGATATCAAGACTAAGCACGAGACATGGAATGTGTCACTCTCGTATAGCCCAATCTTTGGTTTCTTGATTACCGAGTAGACCAACTTAAACTGATGACATTGATATCGTATATCAACTCATCCGAGCATGGCCATGCATTTTCTAAGTCTCACTCTATCAAGGGGCCCGAAGATATCACTCCCGTTACATAGGAGGGACAAATCCCATCTTGATCATACAAATCCCTCCGCATGATATGTGACATACCCAATGACCTCCTTCAAGTTCACTCAGTTACGAGCAACAAAGGAAAGTATCAAAGTATGTGACTCACATGTAGGGAACCTTGATGATCTTAGGTCGAAGGACTACATATACCATGATCACTATGAGAATCACTTATGACACTCATATAACGATCCATGAAGTGTTCTCATGGTGGGTCGGTCCAGTACACAAGTTCTCCAACTTGTACCCATATGTAGACTACATATCTCATATTAGTCTCCACATATGCTAGTCGTTATGTATTATTGCAACCCGCTCCACAATAATACTAGACCAGGGATGTTTAAGAATATCATTATTCTAGGGTTACAATTATGTTTGTTAAGTTACACAGAAACAAAACAACAAACATAATTGCTGGATTAATGCCTTAATAAAATATCATGACTCAATGTGCAAAAATACAATCATCTCATGATTGGCCTTTTGGGCACAACACTAACACTTCATGCTCAAGTTGGAAAATGTAAGGAGGATCCGAGAAAGATTGATTATGAAAAGGTGGACAAAGGATGCCTAGAAACTAGTGTAAAACTTAAGTGCCAAAGAATCTTATTCTAATGTGGAGCAGGTGTATAGTGTAAGGTGGGGAAGTTGGCCATGACATGTAATAAAATTTTTTACCTTATAGCTAGGTATGATGTAGAGGGGTATAATGAAATAAGAGAAGAATTAAGTAGGTTAACTATCCGAGATGGAGAGCTATACCATAAGAGGTTAAAAGAGGTGGATAGTATGGATAGTGAGGCTATAAATTTTAACCTAGCTTTCTTTCATAATCCAATGGTGATTAGTTAGAAGAGACAAGGAAGCAATAAATTGAGGATGGGTTAATCGTAGGTGAAGTGTAAAACTTGTGGTTCAAATGATCACATAACCCACGTGTGCTTGAATTAATCCAAAGTTGAAAAAGAAATTCTTACAAAAGGGTGTGTGGAAGAAGATATTTCTCATCATAACCAACACCCAACTGCTAGTTTTAGCATGGATGACCATGTACATAGCAGCCAAACCAGGCTTTTCAGTGTCTACAGTTAGGCCCAATTTTGAAGAAATTTGAACAAATTCATTAGCAGACTCTAAAGACACTAGCTACATATCACAATCTAGGAAAAGCAATGATATCTCATTCCAGAGGTTATTGCAATCTCATTTCATGGGGTGCAGCTTTGACATAGGAGGCTGTGGTATATACAAGGGCAACGAGGCATCTTCATCTTTTGAGCATCACGTCAAAAGTAGTAAGTTAGGTAAGTGGGGGTATTATTTGAGTGTAAGGTAATTTAAGAGTTAGTTTTACACTTCGAGGATTTGTTTAAAATGTGGTATGTACTGAGTTTGTGAGTTAGTAATGTAGATTAGCATTTGTTTACTCAAGATAGTGACTTAAATTCTAAAATGGTAATTTCATTGCCAAAAAGGCAATATCTTGAACATAAAGGCATAAAAAAAATATGAAAAAAGGACACAAAAAGGGGGATAAGGGGTACATAAAGTTGATGCAAGAAAGGCACAATAAAGGAATATAGGCAATTTTATATGCAAAAGGGTGATTGGGTTACAGAAAGGTGATTTCTTATCTTAAAAATGTAATTTCTTTTATGAAAAAGGCATTAGGGTTATATAAAGGTGATTTGTAATGACTTCTACAAGGCACATGTCAAAGGTTGCGTTTTTGCATATTGCATATTAAGCAAGCATTCAATTTGCAGATAAGGTCTTTAGCCTACCATAATCTAGATAAAAGTCCAAAAGTGCATCAATTGCCTTAAGCATCCAATATACATCATCCATTAAGTAACCTAGTGACAACATGAACATGTTCATAAAATCCTTAGACTAGCATGAAGAGACTCAAACTATATGTTCACCTTCTCCTTCTCTTCTTTGTTGTTGTCGACCTATCTTCTATCTTCTAAATAAGGCCCTCAAAGCAGTTCATCTACTAAGGAGTTGCAAACTCGTATGAGTTTGTACTAGGTTGGTCATCTGACCCTACACCTGACTTATCACCTTCGTCTTCCTGGTTGTCTCATTCTTCACTCTCAAAATCTTCATGCTCACACTTATCATCATGCTCTTCTCTATCTGACTTGTCCCCATCACTGTCATCAACCTCCACTAACTTACCCCCATCACTGTCAGATTCTTCCTCCTGCACTACTTCTTTCCCAAGATGATATGGCATGTTTTTCAAGCTAGATTAATGTGTTGTACCTCTAGAAGTTATCTGGAACTATAAGTGATGAATTATGTTTATTAGAGTAATAACTCTATGCAACAAGCTATATTTATACAATATTTCAATGAAAATTTCTTGGCATTGTTCTACATCATGTTTGTAACAGCTTTCTTAAGCCTAGCCACCAATCACATCAAATTTTCTACAATGTCCCTCCTCACCTATAAACACAAGTGCAATCGCAAGCCCAAGTCCATATTTGTATTAAGTACAAGTGGATACGGCATGGTTAGCTTATGGTTTTTATTGCAAGATCAAGCAGTAGCCCCTTGACATCACATCATCAATAGTAGGAGTTTGGAGTAACTTAGCCTTTTTTGTCTCAAGATTAGGGAGCAACGTAGTTTCTACTGGGAGCTGTATTTCAACCTTTCATACTCTTGTGTCTGCCTAGACATAGGAGGCAAGGACATGGATGCCCCAGCTAAGCCACTAGTGGATGCATTAGTCATCATCTTTCATTAATTAGGCCAGTTCTTTCTGCATGGCTGCCCACCATAGTTGGTATATACTAGAATCCAAAATAGTGGAATTTTTACCCTTTATGAATCCTTCAAGTGTTGCTGCCAGTTCCCAGTGTTGCCATTTGTTGTTCAACATAGAAGTTTCCGCAAGTGGGCAACAATTTTCTTATGTACTCGTAGGTGGTTAGCATGCTGTGGGAATGCCCTTTCTGAAAGATACTAGGCTTGACCAAATGGGCTCTCAAGCAAAACTCATATCCTGGCTACCGGGACTCTTCAAAACATAATCAGGAATGTCATCCATGCACTTCTCCCATGGCCATTATTTCACACTTGGAGTAGTCATCGTCTTAAATAACTTGAGGTACACTAATGTGTCACGTGCCATCCCGCCCAACTGTCCCTTGGCATAATGTCATGCTTTAGGATTTGTCCTTAACCACTCAAGTTCAGGTTAGGTCCAATGTTTGTAAAATGCTCACAAGCCGAAGTCTATTATGGAAAACAATTCATGCATTACTGCATAAATATTTGATAATCTAATGGCTATATATAATATGGGGCTATGGGATAATTACCTGCCAGGCTTGCCAAAATCCACCATTCCCTTAAGCATCCCTACTAACACCGTCCATGTACAAGTAGAGGTTGCCTAGTGTAGCGCCTCCCTAGTCGTATGTATGCAATTAAGAGATGTCCGCTATAGCTGAAATCCATCATGTGTAAAATATATGGGTGCTCATGTCACAAAATATGGTTGATCCAAGAAATGTGGCTAGGAAAACACAAACCAAATGCTTTTTCCTCTATATAGTATTTGTGCAGTAAGCTCTATAACTGCATCGTACTGTTGTGAAGTTCAGTTTGCTCTTTTGATGAAATATATCCCTATAATCACCCACAAGTTGTTTGAGGCTGAATACATCTTTGCATATGTCCACTTTTACAGGTATCTTGGACCCATTATAACATAAGCTCGTGATTGTAGCAAAATCAACATGTGTCATGGTCAGCTCACTGATAGTTAGGAAGTGAAAACTGCGGGTGGTATCCCCCAAAAAAAGACTAAGTGCCCAAAATAAGTGTTTATCATAGTAGTTGTACTTTAGTGCTTTTATTGTCTGAAACATGCTCGTCTATCTGATCATATCCTTCACCATTTTTGGGAACTCATTAAAACACTTTAATAGCAGTTTCACACATCCATGTCCACGATATGAAGTCAGTCAGCACTGCACACATAAAAAGATATAGTTATGACATGGTTAGTAATAGTTTATAGTGTTCTTATTTAGAAATAAGCCAGAAAAAGGACAAATCTAAAAGGAAAAGTGACACCCATTGTTACCACCTCACAAAAATTGGAGAATTACAAAGTATGGCATAATGGTCAAGAACCGTTATATTACGTAGTTCTCACCATAGTGATTAAAGTGTGAGGGGTAAAGGGTATGATCAAAACCTCCTTAAAAGTGTTCTAAGTTGGTAACTTGGCCCCCAAGAAATGCCTTAAGGATTGCCTGTTTGTCAAGCAACCTATGGACTTTTTTATAAGATTTTGAAAATTCGGGTAATCAATTGCAAAACTCTCAAGGAAAGCTTTGGAGAGTTATGGGAAAGATATGAATGGTATGAAAGTGCTATTGGAGGACCAAAATGCTTATGGAAGATAATTGTGGACAAAGAAATGCATAAAGGGCTTTAAGGACCAAAGTGTCCTAGTGTAGGCTTTTGGATGTCTATGTCTTTGACTTAAGTCAAATGGAGACATTTTGGAGTTATCCCACTCAAGAAAAGGCAACCAAAGCAAGAAAAGGATGGTAAAATTTTGCCCAAAAGATTAAGACTAAAAAATCATAGTCTTGTAGCAAGGAAGATGACATAAAGCATGGTTAAGGCTAGTTAAGTGTGTTTTGTGCACTAAAGTCTTTATAAATGGTTATCTTTGTCTTTATCTCCCACATTTGGTCTTTTCTAGTACAAAAAATGTAGCCCCTCCACCTCTATACATCCTTCATAGCCACCATATCTCCAAGCTTGGAATTAGTTGCAATTGAAAGCAAGAAAGGGCAATTAGAAGCTTTTTGGTGCTAAGACTTGAGTGCACCTAGGATCAAGCTCCAATTTTAGCATACACTAAAGGTAAGAAGTTCTCTTACTTTCAACGAAAGTTTACTGTATTTTCAAGCATCCATGGAGCTAGGGTTAGGCTTGGAAGAAAGCCATGAGCTTAATAAACCAAGCTTAGTGAAGGGAGTACACTTACTGAAGGTTTTGTGACCTAGTGTAAAGTGCACAGTGATGACAGTGAATTTAAGGGTTTATAGAGCCTAAGGTTAGTACTAACTAGTGTTAAAACTCTCCTAAGACCAAGCTTATGCTTGAGGAGGGCTGCCATAATGATTTGCATATGTTTATTGCATGTTTTATGGGCTAACCAATGTTAATTGTTGCTGCAGCATACATGGATATTTGCATTCCATTTTCTTGTGTTTTAGTGTCTTTAGATGTAGGTGATACCAAAGGGTTACACTACCTTAAGATTATAAGTGTTTTCCTTACTAAGTTTCACAATGAAACTCACTCCCCTCCCATTTCAGGTCCAGTAGAAAGATCACATTGAAACTGAAATTTTTGGTTTGAGTTTTGATCTAAAATTTTAGGCATTTGAACTTCCATGTATCTAGTTATGAGCTGGAAATTTTGGAAATTTTAGGAGCACATTTGGTATTTTTAGTGATGGTGCTTACTGTCTATGCAACAGCTGTTCAGCATCCTGTTTCTGGAGTACATTGTGTCTAAAGCTCTCCTACAACTTGGGTACATGTTTTAGCTGAGTTAAGGCCATTATGTAGTGTATAGATGCATGTACATGTAAGACATGTAAAGTTGAAACAAGTATGTGAACATTTGAGGACTATTCTGCTATGTATGTGAATGTGGTGCACAAGCTATCTAAGTGTGAATGATAGGCTGCTTGTTTGTAAATTCTATTTTGGCCACATAAAGTTGCTAGATGTAAAAGCATGTAATTCCTATGTGTATTGGACATGTATGGGATAGCCTTGGAGGGCTTGCCCCTTGTGAATGAAGTGTTTGCACACTTATGAAATTTTGTATGGGCAAAATGGTCATAACCTAGACAGAATTTCGACCCTGCACTCAAAGTTCTATATCCCCCTGTGTAGAATGAATCTTGGTATGAAATTTTGACCACACTAGAGCACATCTAAAGGTTTAACTTGGCTTTGGAATTTCTATATTTGGAGTCTTGTAGCCAAAGTTATGACGTTGCAAAGTTGGCTGAGTTACTGTACATTTGGTCAAAATTTTGTAACCAACTTAAAAAATCTATAACTTGGTCTATAGCTGGGCTATTGATGTAAAACCGAATTCCATGGTTTGGTTTAAGTCTCTACTTGATAATGAAGCAAAGAAAACGGGGGGCACATAGCTAGATTAATACAGTTTTTTTGAAGAAATTTCGGGTGCAGTAGCCGGTTACTTAAGCTTAACAAGATTACCTAATGTGTGGTAGCCAAGATTAAGACTTGTGCTAGTATTTTCCTTCCTTGCTTCCATGGTGTGCATAAAATGTGAATATGTGTGTAATGGTTGGACCAATATGCATGCATTTACATAGTGCTCAAGAGGACTACTTGGGTATGCACACTAAGGGTATTGTTCTAGTGCCCAACAAAACATACCAACCCTGGGAGTTTTAAATGCACAATTTTGGCACCATAATTGGACTACCTCAGAGTGGGTAAGACCCATATAATAAAGGCAATGGTTAGTTCAGAAAAGTGATAATGTAGTATCACCTTTTTGGCCAGACAATCATTTTTCTTAACATCCTATTGCTTTTCCACCTCATCCTGATGCTTTTCTAGAATTTTTTAAACAATTTCAATCACAAACTCATTGACAACCCTATTCCTCACTAAATATTGGACATTAACATAGTGGGAAAGAAGTTCATGAACAAACTTACCGATGTAAAGGGTGAAAGATATGTGGCTCCAAATCTAGGTAAATCGTTTTCACCAGCCATAATGGCTTGTTAGGAGAATGCCTTTTAATCACTAAGGCTTCAAATCGTAAGTCTTTTATGAAAGAGGATGGGTTGCCCTCTGTCATTAATTGCTGATGAATAGTTATGAGCTAATCGCTTTAGAAGAGGTGAAAGAGAGGTTATAGTGGTGGTGGTGGGTAGTAAAGAATAGGAAAAATGAAAAATGTTAAGATGAAAGTGAAGGAAGTTATGATGGCAATGGATAGGGTTGTTGTAGAAATATGGTTATAGAGTTAAGGCCGAAAGACATAGCATGAAAAAAAAATTAGGTGAAGGGCCTAAAGACATAGCATAAAGAAAAGATTAGATGAATAGCTGAGGCCCAAAGAGATGAAGAAATAACCGGTTCACATCCAGTCCCCGTAATATGAACCGTAACACTCCCGAAAATGAACCAGAAAAAAAGGTTCATATTTTGGGGGCATGCGGTTCCGATTCTGGCCCTGAACGTGAACCACAAGACCCCCAAAATCAAACCATAAAATAAAGTTGTTCATATTTTGGGGGTGTACGGTTCATATTTTAGCCCCCTGAATGTAAACCACAAGACCCCCAGAATGTGAACCATAAAATAAGTGGTTCATATTTTGGGGGTGTGCAGTTCACATTTTGGTGCATGAATATGAACAAATTGAACCACAAAATAAGTGGTTCATATTTTTTGGGGTGTGTGGTTCACATTTTGGCCCCTAAATATGAACCACTTGACCCTCAAAATTGAACCACAAAATAAGTGGTTCATATTTTAGGGGTGTGAACTCAATTCATTCACTGCCATCTATTTGAATGGTCCTTTTATTCACATCAATCATTTGAAGAAATGTGAACACCAAGTTCATCCACACAGCATGTGATTTTATTGCTAATAAACTCCTAAAAGTTATTCCTTTTAACATCCCTACTTTTTTCTCTCCAAACTTTCTCATCATCATGCAAAATCTAGAAACAGTACACTTTAACATCAACTTTCCCTTATCTTCAACTTTGTTGGCATACTCACTTTTTTCATCAAATAGCATTTCCACCCAATGCTTGCAACAAGCCTATAAACAAAATCCATAATAATCTTATCAGCCAATACTGTTAAAATTCAACTTACATCATTTAGATAGAATACTTACTACACTATCATATGCCACTCCAGCATCTCAGCATCTCTTCCCCTCTGCCTTCCTGCACATATTTCAACACAAACTCTAACAACGATAATATATATGAACATATTAGAAAAACCAAAGCCACCATGCTCACTAATAATTATTTAATGCACCAAGAAGTCTCACATTACCATGCCCTTCATCCCTTCCATTTTTACTCAACGTTAAACTTTCTTCCCAGTCACCGCTATACAAAACAATAGATCTTTCCTGACTGTAATAAGTAAAATAGAAGTACTATAAATTCATAGGAATACACAAGAATTGTGATTGTACTAAAAAAATGTGATAAAACCCAAAATAAAAAATGACTATTCTAAAAAAAAAGGCATCTATATATCATTGATTTTTCCTTTCTCTATTCACTTTTTCTAGGAAAAAAACGCTTTTTCACTAGTTTTATCACTTTTATGGCACTAAAACTCAGTTTTATTCTAGAATGTGAAATCACTAGGAAAAAAGTAAAATCCACCAAGCAGGGGCATTTACACCTGCTCGAAGACATCACTAACATGACAAAAAGTGATTCATCCTACACAACACCTAACCTAGAACCCTAATTTCATAGCACAAGCATCTACACCAAATACAATTATATCAATTCCTCCCAAGTCCACAGTCTTTATACTACATAGATATAAAAGTAACTCACTTTTTAACTGATTCTAATTTTCTCCCTTTACTCTTTGTCATTGTTTCGATGTGTGTTTTGATTCCTCTTTACAATGTCGTTTAACTCCATGCTCCAATAATGCCACCACTGTCCACTCTTTTTCAATTCAATCTCTTTTTCGAATTACTTCAAGTTCTCACACCAAATTTTTACCAAGAATTTGATTGTTGCTTCGATTTGGAGTGGTAACTTTTATTTTTTTTTTTTACTTTTTATCACTGAAAAAACAAAACACAAAAGGTGTAGGATGCTGGTGAAACATTGATTCACCATCCAACAAGTACGCTTACTCCTAATCTAATGACGCACAACTTACTACAACATATTGTCAAATTTTGACTGCTACGACATTATAGAAGGGCCTTTGACATTAGACATGCAACTGAGATTTGCTACAGTGAACACCAATCATATACTACATAATGTGTAGGAGTTCTTTTATAATTAAATTGATTTAGATTGGATATAGTTTTTTTCAAACCCGCTAAATTTGGATATGATGCGGTTTTAGACCCTATTAGCTTGTATCCTACCCGCATGTATATTTATTGTTACCAGCCGTAAACCCCATTCCCGATTCATTGCCCGTTGTTCCCACTTTCCACCATAATCTGTCATTCCCCATAGAGGCACAAATCTAGCATGCACCAGCGTTGAACCTTCTCCTATTTGATTCACCCTTATGATTCATCATAAAGCCACAATTCACCCTCACGACTCACAGACCTATGTCTTTACCCCCACTTTCCAGCCCCAAACCACAATCTGCCATTCTCAAGTCTTCATGACTTGGAATCAAAGAACTATTGTGGATGAGCTTTTTGTCTATTAAATCTTTGAAACCACAAGTAAAAGCTGTTGTTTTCTTACTCTTTTGAATTTCAGTTTGCTACTCATTTGGAAAATTGCTTTGTACTCAATTCCTAATGTCCAATTCTTAGTGTGTAATACTTAAACCTTAGCTCAACATGCTATAAAGCTTTTATGTTTTATTTATGAATTTTAATATGCATAAGTGCTTGTTGAAACTTGCTTTAGATTCTAAAATATCCACTTATTTGATATTTCCATATGTTTTCTTTTATTGGTTTTTTTTTGTTTCTTATTGCTCATGATTATCATTAGTGCATGGAGTTTATATAAGTTGTTATTACTCTAGAGTAATTAGAGATAACTTAACTAATTGTTTCAAGTGTAATGGTTTATTCTATAAGGATATCAAACTGTGAGGTTGGGAGGCAAATAATAAATAGGTTAGGGAAATTGCAAAGTCATATAGTTTAAGAACTTGTTTCAACTAATAATACTAAACCTTACATGAAGGACACTCTAAGTTATGGCTATCAATAATTGTTTTTAGGGGCAAAAAAATTACAAAACTTACTTTCACTATTCCAGTAAATTTTCTTAGAGAAATGTTACTCTTGAAATAGAGATAGCTTTATTCCCATTAGGTGAAATAAATTTCTTTAATAGGTCAATAAAGTTTATTTTTATTTTTTCATTATTAGCCTAAGAAGGTTTGTTTTATTGATGTTTGGCCATTGGTTACAGGCAGTTCATTTAGCATACACTTGAATGAGTTAATGTATTTTCCAACCAAATTGTGCAACCCACTTTCATCTGAATTCCAAAACCCACCATGAATTTGCATGTATTTTTTGTGATACCCCAATTACATCATTCTTTATTTGTTTCACCACCAAGCACAGTGCCAGAGAGAGCAGTTGCAGCTCTTAAGTACAGAAAATGACAGAAGAACTATACAAAAAAAAGGTCCCAAACGAAGTTCATGATGGAGCAGAAGGAGAAGATGGAAGGTTCGTGGAAAGGAGAAGATGGGAGGTTTATGGAAAAAAGAAGATGGGAGGTTTACGGAGAAGGTAGAGATGTGAGAAATCAGTTTAAGATGAAGTTCACGATAGATCAGATGGAGAAGATGCAGAGGTCCAAGGAGAAGGCAATGACATGAGGAATCAGTCCCAAATAAAGTTCATGGAGGAGCACAAGGAGAAGATGTGATAAATGTTACGATTTGAATAGAAACCTATACAACCAAAGACAAAAGAGAAACAACAACATCAATCTGGTTCATCACAAAGAGACTCTACAACAAAAAATCAAATGCCAGACTGTAAAAGAGATTTGGCCTAGCAGCATCTATAGTTGGAAATTGGGGGATGATGACGGCACAACAAGGAAACAGGAAGCATACCCAATAAAGGACACTCACTATACTTTGGCACACGAGTAGAGCATGTTGAAGGCAAAAATCAACTATATAGCAAAGGCAAAAAGTTAGATGTTAAGCCTATAACAAAGAAGTAGGGTAATGGTAGTTGAGTGTAAATAACTCAATCATCAGCCATCTTTTCCTAAGCTAGCACAGTCAAAAGGCAAACCTGCTCAAAACATGGGTAGAAAATGTAGATATGATATTTGAACTAGCCCTTAATTTTTAGGGTATTGAGTTGGTTCACATATTATGGTGTAAAGGTGACTGTTTAGCAAAATAAGGGGCTCTATCGTTGAACTCCTTTAGAGTTATAGTATTGATATTTTCTAGTTTGTTTATTCACTATTGTTTTTTTAAGAATGTTGTTGAATTACTCAGTGACCTGCTGCTCTATTTTTTTACAGCTTTCCTTTCTCAGTTTAGGTTGCTAGGCTACAGCTAGGGACTTTGTTGGTATATTATTACCATTTAATAGATTGTCTTGTTGTTTCAAAAATATAAAAATTATTACTCCCTCCATCTCATTTTCTTTTCTCCATTTGTGTTTGCACGGATATTAAAAAATGATGAAACTTCGTATTTCTTTTCCAAGTTTACCCATACCCAATTTTCAACTCTATTCTCAGATCCACCATAACAAAGGTTCGGTTTTCTTAATCGAGCCCAATACCTTCTCTATTCCACTTGGGTCACACCAAGAGTGGGTGACAATTGCAACGTTCATGACTCCACCAACCACTGCTTTGACTTTCGGTAGAACCAGACGTTCCTGACCTTGCCACCATTTTGACTTTTGACAAAATTAGACCTTCTCTTGACGATGTTCGTGACCCTGCTGCTCCCACTGAAACCTTGCTAGTGTTCGAGGAGATCAAGGAGGAACACTCATCTGGTTTCTAGCCAACAAAATTGGCATTTGAGGAGATTGAAGGCCCACACTCTCATTGACGCACACTTACCTCTAAGGGTGTAAATGAGCCGAACCGAGCTCGAATAGGCCAAGCTTGAGTTCGACTTGTTTAATGTTGGCTCAGGTTTGAGCTCGAGCTGTTTCGTAAAAGAGGCTTGAGCTCAGCTTGTTAACTTTAAATGCTCGAATCACTGAACTGATTAGTGCGAATGGTAGAGCTCATTTGAGCTTGATGAGCATGTTCAAGCTCGATTATAGGCTCAATTCGGATAACCTATTTAAGTCATAAGAAAAAAAATAACATAGAACTTACATGATGAAGGCACATCCAAGCATGTACATAATCAAGGAAATTAAACCAAATTCAATACAGTTATATAAAGCTACAAATAACCAAGTTCTTGCAAAGCTTTCAACATCAACAAATTATAATCCATAGTTTTAAACATTCAACCAACTTTGTTTCCACAACTTAGGTAGTTTAGCTTCAAATGTTTAGCACTTGGAACTTGCAAATTATTTTAACAATCAAATGCCTACATATGTTCAGTGCTTGCAATAGTGACAATAAGTCAATAGCCAAGTACAAAATAGAAGCATGATACTTGAATCCTTTGAAAGAAAAAATAGGAACTCATTTAATAACTCAAATCCATCTTATATGCTCCACAGTTCCACTATAAATTAGAAATATAGTCCAATTACAAATATACTAAATTAGGCCAATGTTGGGTATAGTAAATCAAATGGACTAAATTAGGCCTCAAAACCCAAACAACCAAAAACTGAAATAAATTCACTTTTTCAGTTTTATCATCTGGATACCTACAATTACTCTTTACCTTAACCAAAGCAAATTAAATGCTAATTTGTCTTTATTTATTAAAAATATGTTTTCAAAACTCCTTAACATTCACACATAACTTAAGTTTTAAATGCAAAAAAATATGTCATACACTACAAACTTAACACTAAAAACTGATTCTCTAACTTAAGTTTTAAATGCAAAAAAATATGTCATACACTACAAACTTAACACTAAAAACTGATTCTCTAACCAATGATATCAAACGCACATGCGAGATTAAATACTTAACTTAAAAAGCAACTTTATAAGCTAATCAATCATTGAAATGTCTTCATGTTGTTAAATGAACTCGAAATATGAACTTAATACAACAAAAACATACCTAACAACACAAATTCTAGATTGGTAGATTGATCCACCCCCTGAAAAAATTATAACAATTGTAAATAGTTGAAACAAGTTAATCATAAAAAAGTAAGCTCTATTTAACTCAATAAATAGTTCAAAAAATAGTTCAAATACTTTGTTTTTTTTCCTCACACGATGGAGATTCCTAAGCTAATCTGCATCACAAAGTAATGCTTAGAGATGGTTTTAATTAAAAGTGATGCATAATAAGAATCGATCACTTAACTTCCTACACTATATGTAGCCTCAGAAGTAACTATAGTTATAGGGATTGCCAAAATATCATATGCCATCTTTAACAAAACATGATACTTGGTTTGATTTCCTTTCCATTACTCCAACACGTTAAATGAATCATCTGACCCTTTTTACACCAATATGGCACCCATACGCAAAATACATGTCTAGATTAGTTTTTTGGGGCTATGCTATCTCCACTTGTTTTATATACTCTTTAATTTCCCTACAACCTGAACTAGAAGAAACGGTGGTCATGGATGACTAAGATGATCTAGATGCTCAACTTACTTGATCAGTCACTTTATGCATTTCTGCATACTCGTTGTAAAGTTGTTGCAATACGGTATTCACTTTTTCAATATTAGCTATAGCCTCTATTTGGGTGTATATATTAGGAAAACTGTAGTCAACAACTATCATTTTGACTCTAGTGTCTAAAATGGCTTTAATAGTAATTATCATGTTGTACTGTTATCAATATTTATCGAACTTCTTTTTCAACTGGGTGATCATACCCTTTACAAAGATATTCTCATCATTTGTCTGAGCATCCAAAAGTTGTTTCACATTATAAACTTCACTAAATAAAAAAAAAGTTTGAAGTTGGATATTGACTTCTAGATATGATGTTTGTGACATTGGAGAACACCTCCAAGATTTCTAAAATAATCTCAACCTTGTCCTAGATATCTTTTGTTAGGTATGAACTGTAATATGGTTCTTTTCATTGGAATATTGGAAACATGTCTTTGAACTTATAGGCACAAGATAACAACTCATATGTTGAATTCTAACAAATTCTGCAATCAAGAACAAGCTTTTGAGTTAGTAACTGCAATTGCTGAACAATTTCACAAAAAGTCTTCAATCATACTTCACTATGATTTATGAACGAAACAATTTTGCTTACATCATGAATTGAAAATTTAATCTTGAATAACCCATCTTGGACAATAAAATTTAGAATATGTGCACAGCAATGCACAAGAAACAATTTCCCTCCACACAACAACTTCTTATTTGCTTCAAAAATTTCCCTTAAATTGTTGATGGTAGAATTATTTGCTAAAGCATTATCAACTGAAATGCTATAAATTTTGTTCTCAATTCCCTACTCCTTCAAACACTTGTAAATTGCATCTGAAATAACATCACCCATATGCGAAGGAGGAATATGAACAAAGTTCAACACCCATTTATTCAACCTCAAATCATGGTCAACAAAATGTGTAGTGATGACCATATACCCAATCTTCTGACTTTTTGACTTCCACAAGTCTATTAGTAAACTAATCTTTGAAACTTTCTTTAGCATTGCCTTGACTCTCTACTTTTCATGCTCATATACCTTCATGCAATCACTCTTCAAAGTAGCATGAACAATTTTTTTTTATCATGAAATTAAAACCTTCTTTTTCCATAATTGAAAAAGGATGCCCATGCATCAACACCCAATGACAAATGACTTCCATCATCTTTATGGGATCATTTTTTTTCCATCCACTGTAGCCAGTGCAAGGTCTAGAAGGTTGGCACTGATTGTTGTATTACCGAGTTGAAAGTTAAGAAGTTGTTGTTTCTTCATGTGTAAGATCCTCTTAAGACACCCATTCATATTTTTGGAAAGATGTGACATTTTTCCAGTCTTCTGCTAAGGGAAAGATACTATTACCATTCTGAGTGTTTTTATACAGTGATTAAATTTAGTGAGCTCAAGCCCCAGGTAGTACATATCCTGTAGGCCAAGCAGAACATGCACACTATGTTTACCCAAGTGGCCCTTTTGGTCATTATACAAATATGTGTATATTGGTCCCACCATCACACATATATTCACCTACAATTTCATCTAGAAGTAATGATGATAGTGAAATTTTTTATTCCTGGCCAATATGGAATTTGAGTAAAGTCCCCAAGTGCATGTACAATCATATGTACACATGATGCTATTGGTGAACATTTTATATGTCCAAACTTTCACATCATGTCCAACTCAAATTCTACCCATGTTCTCCTGTTCTCTAAAGGTTTTAAACCCTTTAATACACTGAAACCTTCATAGGGAAACAGGTTTGAGACATTAAATCCATCTAAGTTTACAATTATGGATTTTACACTTAACCGAGTAAAAATGACCATATGAACAGTGCTTAGCAAAATTAGCTAATTTTGACAGGCCATAACTCTGGCTACAGGGCACCAAATCTAGTGATTCAAAATCCAAGTTATTCCTGTTGAAGTGTTCTATGTGTGGTCAAAATTTCATAGCCAAATTCTTTATATACAGAAGTTATACTGCTGAACTACAAGGTACCAAATTTTAGCCACTATTGACTATTATGCCTACACAAAATTTCATAATATTTATACACTTCATTTCCAGGTGCAAAACCCACTTGGTAGTGTCCATATATGTCTTATACACATGGGAAAATCATTCCCTTGAATTTAGAGCCTTTCTAACCATTATTCATAAAAATACCATAAAAATAGCCCATAAATACCATATGAATAGCACTGTATACACACTTCAAACCACACTCCATTGATCCATATATCCTTTTCACACTACACATACAACATACCCAGATCATTTACATGTATTTATGCACCACATACATGACAATAACTTAGTTAATACGTACACTAAGCTTCTTAGAGAACTTCAAAAGCACTAAGCACTCCAAAAACTTAAAGGGACCAGTTGCTACGTAAGGCAAAAAGTATCATTACTAAAAATAGCTAATGTGTTCCAAAAATCATGAAAATTTTCAATTTGGAACTAAACATATGGAAGGTAATATACCTGAAATTTTATAGAGGAATTCAAACGAAAACTATTATTTTGAATGCTCTCTTTTCAGGTGCTTCTGAAATGAACAGAAAGGGAGTAAGTCTCTTTGAAAAAACTTAGTAAGGGCTTATCATTAGAAACTTGAATTCCCAGCAATATACCTGAAATCCAAAGACATAAAAACACAAAAAAAAAACACATATACAAAAATATAGCCATCCAAATGCACAAACAAACAAAACACAATCAAATGTAATGCTGGAAACAATACATCATTAGTGTTAGTCCATAAACAATAAAATAAACAATATGTAATCATTATGGCAGCCCTCTTCAAGCTAATGCTTGGTCTTAGGAGGTTAATTGGTCTTAGTTAGTACTAACTTGGGATCTAGAAACCCTCAATTTCACTACCATAACAAAGCACCAAAGCTGTAGGGTTGAAATCCTAGGTGCAATTTCCTCCTTAACACAAACTTGGTTCATCAAACTCTTGGCTCTCTTCCAAACTTAGAGTCTTAGCTTCATGGATGTCTGGGCATCATTATTGAACAATAAATAGTCATGAAACCTAGATAAACCCTTACCTACGCTGTGAAGGCTGAAATCTTCAATAGATACACAATAAACCTGAAAACTAGGGTTTTTCTCTTCCTTGTTGCATCCGATTGCCTTCCTTTGTGATTTCTAGGAAGATTGAGCTATGGTGGCTATGGAAGCTTATGAAGGAGCTAAGGAATAGGTTGTACCTGGTGGGGGATGAAAATGGGCAAGAAATGGCAAGAAATCAAGATATTTTACTTGACTTGATTAGTTTAACCTTAACCCTCACTTAGGTCACTATAAGTATGTCTTAAGCAAAGACTTTTTTTGGCTAATCTTTAGCCCACCTTTTTTACTTAGAACTTGGAAATAAAAGGCTGGGATAATGCTAGAAATGGCCACCTTTGATTCTTGTAAAAAATCATCCAATCCTTAAGTTATTTTTGTGAACAATTGTACACCTAGTTGTCCTAGGTTCTTGAATAATAGCTTTTGTTTCCTTTATGCAATTCAACCTCCAAAAATTTATTCCATACCATTCAAATCCTTTCAAAATATCTCTTTTAGAGTTGTACAATTGAGTACCCAAGTCTTGAAATCTTGCAATAAGACCCATAGATTACTTGCAAAATCAGCAATCTTTAGGGCTCCCTTTAGTACAAAGTAACCATTGTAATCTTTTAGGGAGGTGTAGATTATTCACTTTACCCCTCACATTTCATTCACTATGGTGAAAATTACACTATATAATGGTTTATAACCATTACGCCTTTATACTGTAATTTTTCCATTTGTTGAGGTGGTAACAGATACACCACAATAATTGCACTTGACTGTTGTCATTTTTTTTGCATCTGTACCTTTCATAAATGTTGACCCAATTTTAGATCGTGGAGCTTTACTTTTTTTCGCAAGTGCTTCATTAGGACCCTCACCACCCTCTTCTTACTCCTTATTTCCAGCTCTAGCCTTTCCTTCCACTTCAGGAATATTTGTCATTTCCTCCAAAAGAGCTTGTTCTTTGTCAATAGTTGTATCAATATGATCATCATCTTCCATTTTTGGAATGTAATTTGACTCCTCAACAGATGGAAATTGACTAGTTGAAGGTGATATTATTGGAAAACAATCAGGAATAGCTAGACAATCACAAATAACAACTACTAATTCTATAATTAAAAAAACACCAAACACACATGCTACCAAGAAAGACATGGCCAATTGAAACAGCCACCAAGAAAGATAACAAGATTAACTTACTTTTTATTTTTCTTGTTCTCAGTATTAATAGGTTTTTAATTTTCCCTAGTAGAAGTTTTACCCATAATAATTCTAACTTCAATTAGGTTGTTTCTTCATTTAATGCTAGGTGGAAAAGACATAGATTACAAAAGTCTTCTACAAGTGCATCTAAATTAATTTAACTAGAATTACATGTTTGTTTCTTTGTATGGACTTATTTTAATTACAATTTCTAATGTAAAATTTTTATTTCAATAACCAAATTTCTTCAAAAGAGTATCATAATCAAATTTTTTATTCTTAAAGAAAAAGGTTAAGAGAAAAATGTAGATATACTGTCATGTACTTTAACAAGGTGTATTTTATTAAAGCATGTTAGAAAAATGCAAAATCTGAATATAAACATAATCTCTTATAAATACATATTCAACATGCCCAACTGAAATAGTCACCAAAAAAGACAACAAGCCCAGCAAAAGACATATCAAGTATCAAATTCAAGCAAACATAGAGCTCACATGAGATGCATGAAGTATCAAAGTCAAGTAAAATCAAGTATCAAATTCAAACCCAGCCAAATTGAAGCTTACCCACCATACACCCTCCTCTCATTTTACACCGATAAGTGGAATTGGAAGAAAAGAGGGTGGTCAATCTGAATCTTACTGTCTGTGACTTGTAGTGGCAAACCAACGGTGCGAGGGAAAGACATTGAGATGGTAGACGACACGACGACAAATGATGCAATAGGAAGAAGGCATGACGGTGAGAAGGTTAGACAATGACAAAAGGAGCGACAAGAAAGCTAGGAGGCAAAAGACAGTGTGACAGCAAGAGGCAACTATGTGCACAACACAAATGGCAAGCTGTGACAAACAGTGAGGGTTGAGTCTTAGTGTTTAATGTGCAAGGGTGAGTGTGAGGCAAGAGTTTGAGGGAAGGGAATTAGGGATATTAGTCGGATAGAATTAGGAATTAAAATTTTAGGTTTAGTATGTGTTTATTTTATTAAACAAATTATATTATATTAATATTACACTAGGCTCGTTAGGCTTAATTCAAAAATGAGAAGAATGAGCTCAAGCACGAATAGTTCAATAAGGCTTGATTCATTTTACACCTTTACTCACTGTGACTCACGCTATTGTTGTTCACGATTCTTAGGCATGATTCATTTGAATTCAGTGATTCCAGACGAAACTAGGCATGATAAGGAGGTGCGATGCATTTGAATTTAGAAAAAAATCAAGTGCAATGATGAAAGTAGGGCTAAGGAGGTGCAATGACGAAATCAGGGCAAAGGATCTGAGAGCAGCAGAGAGCATAAAAAGAGCAAAGAGAAAGAGGAGCCAGAGCGAAATAAGCTTTTATTTGGTTGAGAAAATAAAATTGCAAAGTTTCTAATGAAGAAGGCTATGATGGCAAATTTGGGCATTTTTCTTTTTTTTTCTTTGACTACCGTTAGCAGGGGTAATTGTAGGTATTTGAAAAAGGAGGATATATGCATAAGTTAGGGTATACCTCAGGGGGGGTCTAAGTAGGTTTCCCAACAAAAAAAGATGAAAATGGAACGTTTTTAACAGACCGCGGAGGTAAATGGAATGATTTGAAGGTTTGGGATGTGGATGGATCAGAAAATAAAGGTTCGGTAGCGACGGATGCATTTAACGTATCTGTCCGATGACTGTCCGATCCTCCGACACACACTTGACACTAATCAACGACAGTTTCTAGGATGGCCTGTTTGCAAATTTGAAAAGTTTAAACGGCCATTGTTAGGGTTTCTGTCTTTCTGGGAAAAAAATTTCCTCCCAATCAAACGATCACGAAGATCAATCCACTGCAACACTTATATTTCCCGTGAATTAACCTTCTTTATAATCTGTACCCTCAATTTTACGCGGAAATTCCTCCCCTTTTCATCTCCAGTAGCAGGTATTACCAACTCTCTGCATCTCCTATACGTAGCCATTAAAACGCGTACGAAAGCAAAAGCTATTTGCCTTCTGCTCATATCTCTTGTGGGTCGAAGGGATTTAATGATTATGGAAACTGGGTGTTCTGGAACTTTGAACGTTCAATTACGAAGTGTCATGACTCTGTGCGTGTCTGTGTTGCAACGTGATTTTGCTAATCAATTTTCTCGTTGTTTGTTCACCACCATGTTTATTAGCAGCACATTTTTTACTGATATTTGGAGCATCCACTCGAACAAACTTGCTTCTGTTTGAGTTTTGTCAATTTAGCTGAGTTATGTTTTGGGCATGTGTAGAGCGGTCATAACAGATTTTATCCTGTTTTTGCTGCTGCGACTGTATCCTCTTCTGAGCTTTTTCTTGGGTTAGCAGGAAGGTTTATGTCTAACTATATCACTTCTGCAATGCATTGGTATGGCAGTAAGTTTCTGCTTTTTTGTGATAAAAAAATCAAGTGCAGATTGCTACAAGCTTTTCGTTCGCTCAGAGTGTATATGGAATAGTTAACATGATGAACAGCCCAAAAATGGTCTAGTACGGTGCACTTTAAATCTGATACGTATGGATGTTCATGTGATTGGTTCAGAAGATGAGACTGATCAGCGTGGAATGTCAGATGGAGACATTGAGCACATTGAAGGGGGAGAGCTGAATAACACAGGGAATGCCTCGGCTCAGGATGAGGATAAGATTCTTGAACCTTATGAAGGTATGGAATTTGATTCTGAAAATGCTGCAAGGATTTTTTATGATGAGTATGCTAGACGTGTAGGGTTTGGCAGCAAATTTGGTCATCCTTACCGTTCTAGGCCTGACATAGTTGCTCGCGAGTTTGTATGTATTAGAGGTGGTGTCAAGAAAAGATTGGCTGATAGTTGTGATGCAATGCTTAGGATAGAGTTTAAAGGTCAGAGTAAATGGGTTGTTACAAAATTTGTTAGGGAACATAATCATTTACTGGTGAGCCCTGGGAAGGTGAACTACCTTAAACCTAGCAGGCATTTTGCTGGTGCTGCAAAAGCAACTGAAGAGAGCCACCAAGGAACTGGAGTTGTTCCTACTGGTGTCATGTATGTTTCTATGGATGGCAATAATGTCTCCATGGACACCAATAATCGTGGTAATAGTAACACTCCTCCGGTGGAGTCAAATCGTACAGTTAAGAATGCTGCGACAATTAATTTTTCACTCAGGCCACTAACTAGAAAGAGAACTTTGGGAAGAGATGCTCAGCATCTGCTGGATTACTTGAAAAAAATGCAAGCCGAAAACCCTGGTTTCTTCTATGCTGTACAACTTGATGATGATAATCGCATGGCTAATGTGTTCTGGGCTGATGCAAGATCAAGGACAGCATACATGCATTTTGGTGATGCAGTTAAACTGAGCACAAGTTATGCAATAGATCAGTACAGAGTTCCATTTGCTCCATTTACTGGGGTGAATCATCATGGTCAGGTTATTTTGTTTGGCTGTGCTCTACTATTGGATTTTTCAGAAGCTTCTTTTATTTGGCTTTTCAAAACATTTCTCGCAGCAATGAATGATCACCACCCTGTGTCATTGATCACTGATCAAGACAAAACAACACAGGCAGCAGTGAACCAAGTATTTCCAGAAGTCCGGCACTGTATTAATAAATGGCATGTGTTGAGAGAGGGGCAGGAAAAATTGGCTCATGTATGCCATGCACATCCTAATTTTCAGGTGGAACTGTACAACTGTATCAATATGACTGAAACTATTGAGGAGTTTGAATCATCTTGGAGTTTCATCCTTGATAAGTATGACTTGAGTGGACATGATTGGCTTCAGTTGTTATACAATTCTCGTGCTCAGTGGGTCCCTGGCTATTTTCGTGATACTTTCTTCGCTGCAATTTCCCCTAATCAAGGATTTGAGGGTTCCTTTTTTGATGGTTATGTGAATCAGCATACTACAATTCCTGTGTTCTTTAGACAGTATGAAAGAGCTATGGAAAACTGGTTTGAGAGGGAGATTGAAGCAGATTATGACACAATTTGCACCACTCCAGTCTTGAGGACACCATCACCTATGGAGAAACAGGCAGCAAATCTTTACACAAGAAAAATATTTACCAAATTTCAAGAAGAACTAGTTGAAACTTTTGTTTATACTGCAAATAAAATTGACAGTGATGGATCTATCAGCACATTTAGAGTTGCCAAGTTTGAAGAGGATAGTAAGGCCTATATTGTCACATTAAACTACCCTGAGATGATGGCAAACTGTAGTTGCCAAATGTTTGAGTACTCTGGCATCTTATGTAGACATGTTTTAACAGTCTTCACTGTGACAAATGTACTGACACTACCTTCGCATTACATCTTGAAACGATGGACAAGAAATGCAAAATCCGCAGCCGGAATAGAGGAACAGGGTGCTGAGATTCAGGGCCAGGAGTCTCTGACATCTAGGTATAACAACCTTTGTAGGGAAGCCATCAGATATGCAGAAGAAGGGGCGACTGCTCCAGAGACGTATAATCTTGCAATTGCTGCACTTAGGGAGGGTAGCAAGAAAGTTGCAGTGGTGAAGAGAAATGTTGCAAAAGTTGCACCTCCTAGCTCACAAGTTAGTGGTGCAAGTTATGATGACAGGAGGACTACTGTATCAGCTTCAGAGACACCTCCCTTGCTCTGGCCTCACCAAGAAGAAATGACACGGAGGTTCAACCTTAATGATGTTAGCATTCCCGCTCAATCTATTGCTGATTTGAATCTGCCACGGATGGCACCAATTTCCCTTCATCGAGATGATGGTCATCCTGATCACATGGTAGAGATGTTAATATTTGTTTTCATGCTTCTGCTCTCTCTGTCTCTCTCTTTGTGATTATGTGCAAGAATGGGATGTTAACGCGGTCCTTATATTGTATGTTTTTGCTTTAAGCCTGTGCTGCCCTGTCTGAAGTCAATGACTTGGGTGATGGAGAGTAAGAACTCAACTACAGCCAATAGAGTTGCTGTGATCAACCTGAAGGTGTGTAAATGTTCAAGCTTAAACACGAGTTCCTATAGGGAAACAAGTTATGGTACTTAAGTATGTGAAACACATGTACATGTAGGTGATACATACAAGCAAAAAACCTTGAGCTTCTAATTGATGTGGTTCTGATTTCTATGTTGATGTTATATAGAATATCAGCTTCGATAAGAAACCATTGTCTTAAGATATAATAAATGGTTTTCTCTCTGAAAATATGTAATCTTTTTCACTGCAGCTGCAAGATTATAGCAAAAGTCCTTCAGCTGAAATGGATGTCAGGTTTCAGCTCTCCAGTGTGACCCTAGAGCCAATGCTAAGGTCAATGGCGTATATCAGTGAGCAACTCTCAACTCCTGCAAACAGGGTCGCTGTTATCAACTTGAAGGTAAAAATGTGGATCAGTTAGTGTCTATGTTTTAAGCAGACAAGGTTGCAAGCTCCTGGGGTCATGATGATGTTTTACATTTGAGAGAATGATATGGTCAGAATATGTCCTCATTAGGTGATGGACTAATTAGAGGGCTCGTGTTGCTATTTTAATTGCTTACCATCCCTTGTGTTTGCTCTAACTTATTTGATTAGGAAAGCAAAAGAAGAAGATATCCTGATAGAAATTAAGAATAGAAACTGTATTCTAGGTATTGCATGTTTGAGTGCTTATTTTTGTTTGTGCTTTTGCTTGTTTCCTTGATTTTTTATTTATAATTTAAAAATTGCAACCTATTATGTATTCTGTGGATAGGTACAAAAACTGTAATGGTTTAGCACAGATTTCATTTGGAAAATATTCGGGTCATCTGGTTAACGCATGCTGTTCCATTTTTTTTAAAAGAAAGTACCGGATTCACTGAAAGAACTAATTCAATTAACTTGCTTTTGTTATCCTTGTAAACCTTTTCCTAGACTGAGTAATTATGAAGAACAATTCTAACATTCCCAGTCAGATGGGTTTTTAAGATACCATAATATTGAGGCAAGGCAGGCAATAATGCGATGTTGAATTATTATTTTTTTCCTGCTTAATGTCAGTTCCTCGCATAGAAACCATAACTTGTCTTTTCCTCAAATCCAGCTTCAAGATGCTGAGACTACTTCTGGAGAATCGGAGGTCAAATTTCAGGTGTCTAAGGATACACTAGGTGCCATGTTAAGATCAATGGCATACATCCGAGAGCAACTTTCAAATGCAGTAAGAACCTCCATTGTTTACATATGATTCCTTTTATGCATGTCCAGGAACATTCAAGGCACTTCCCTCACTGGTCAACCCCCCTCCTTGCACTGACAGACACACCTACCCACACACAGCATAAATGTATAACAAGCTCTGAAGGCTAGTTCATTTAATATCTTAGTGAAGGAAATGTTGTTTGAAGTGAATACTGACAATGTTAGAAATGAAATGTTTGACTTATCTCTGCGTTTAGGACAAATGCTGGACAAAATCTAGGAGGTATCTTTGTGTTTTTGTGATAATGAACTGGATCCAACTGCTTGATCTATGTTTCTGTTTTATCTGATGTTTGATATAGATAGTCTAACCGTGGTCTAACAGCAGCCTGTAAGGCTGTAATTGGTGCAACTTAATATTTTAAGAGGCATTGAGGTCTTCGAACAATTTTTTCCCTTTATGGGTGTTTTCTGTGGGAGGATGTTTAAAGTCCTGGCAAAATAGGATTATTGAAATGTAGGAGTCAGAATATGATGTTACACAAAATATAAGAATCCAGCTTCCTCATGCTGCATTGATGCCAACATTGTTCTTTCTAAAATATGAATTTACCATACATACCCTTCAATCAAGTGTTCCCACCTCAGTTTCTGTTGCAGTAGGAGAACAAGTCAAACCAGTTACTGGTTCGATGGTAATGTAACTAGGCTTGTAATGGGGTTGTTACCTGGGGCCTAGCAGCATTCACAATGTCCATGCAACATGTCAAGCGTCACTTTACTACACTTAATACAATCTGCTTATCTTTGGATGACCAAGAGATGGTGATCCGGATACTATGGTTTAAAGGCACAATAGATTTTCTTATTAAAAAAAAAGGAAAAGATAATTGGCTGAAGTGATTACCTTCAAATTGCCAAGAAAGATTGTTTTTTCTCCTGAAAATGAGGTTATTGGATGTTTGCTTTCAGGCCAACCAAACAAAAGAGTATGTGGGATCTTACTTTCCACATGCTAGAAAGTTGAACCCCCCAATAGAGCTTGTCCTCTAAACCTTGGAAAGCTTCTTTGAGGAAATGGGGAATCAGTCTTAAAGATATTATTAGTATTATCTCGAATAAGTTCTTCAAATTAGAAAACAAGTTTTCCATGTTGTCAATGCATATTATAAGAACTTTTCTTTTATTGGACAAAATTTGGAGGAAAGGAAATTGGATAAGTTTTCCACAGCTATATGAGCCCATAACATCTCATTTTGTAATGACTCTAGAATACAAATTGTAGCACATTATTACTAGCTTCCTACTCCCCGCTAGGTATTTGTTGTTTTAGGAGTTTGGTTATCCTATGTTTCTCAGTCGATGCATGGAAGTCTCCAAGTTTGTAGCCAATGATTATCTGTTTTTCGCCCAATTAGTGCTGATGTACCGGAAAATATTAGTAGCTTTTGCCTTGTTTTTACCCGTATAGTACTGCAGCATACTCTTCATGGCTTCTTGACCCATGTTCTGTCGTAGAAATGAGGAATGACATGTCCAAAACTGGGGAATACTTAATCAACTGATCTTGTTTCTCTTGCATATTATCTAGGAGTTAGACCTAAGTGAAAGTTTTCACTTTCATGCTGGCAAAGTTGTTAGTTTTACTGAGGCTTAGTATCTTAATGAGATAAGGGATCATTGCTAATCACAGACCAGATTTAGCAGAGGATAGGTGGATGGTGATATCTTCGCACTTTCTACTGTACCTGTGTTATCGAAAGCATGAAACGAATAAAGATATACCGTCATGTACTGTACTTGTCGACGGGTTTTGTGTGACAGGATATTGACCATTTTGCAGACTGACACACGGCAGGAGCCTGCATCAAAGAAACAGCGACTAAAAATTGTGTAGCGCAGTGTTGCTGATGCCATTGGGCTCGTTTCTTCACTGAGGTAGTCTTCCCCCATCGACTTGCTCACCTCTGTAAATTTTTTTTCTTCCTTTTTATTTTTTATTTTTTTAAGCTTGTGTATGCTTATTGTGTAACATAACGCGCTTGTAATGCGGTTTGATCTCTTGAATGATTAGATTTAGGCAGAGGAATGGCGTTCATCCATTTGTTACCGTGAAACTTTTGTTAAAGGAAAAATGTTAATGATCAGTTTCACCATTTTTGGGTTCTCTGTTTCTTTTTTCCCCACTTTTTTTTTTTTTTTTAATTTTTCCACTGAAGAGATCTGTAATTGGTAGGCGTTTTCCAGACTAGGCCGGTCATGAGATTTAGGTTAAATTGCGCTGTTTGCCTTTGAACTATATAAATTATAAATTATTGGGAAGGCAATCTGTCTTTAAAGTAGCAATCCTTTGTATGATTGTGGCCTCCATCATGAAAAATTCTTTGGCGGGGAAGCATGATATTGATGTACCCGTAGAGAAGCATTAAAATGATGTTACATCATACATTAAAATCTGCTAAAGTGTTAAACAGGTAAAACATATGTAAAATGTTTAAAAAATTAATTAATAAATTAAAAAAGATGATAAAATTTATAAAAATGTAATAACATGTGAAAGAAATACTAACATGAATAAATAAAAAAATTTTTATTATGTGGTGGCAATATTGTAAAAAGTGTTATTTATTTTGTAAGATATGTCGTTCAAAACGTAATGACATTTTTGTAAATATGATAAAAGAAAAACTATGGTAGTAGTGCGTTGCATTAGGGGCACATATAAAAGCTTAACAACATTACAGAGAAAAATATAAGGGAAAACAGAGCATGAGTTGGTTACATTATTGCATATGTGAGTGTTAATAATACATAGATGAAAAGTTTAAAAAGTTAAAGTTGAGAAATTGTACAGCAAAGCACATATTGAAAAACAAGATTAAGAATAATGAAAAACATTAACTTCAATGAAAAATATTAACTTTTTGGGGTGGGGTGGAATTGGAATGTAATGTGGCAAAATGTGCAAGTAACATGTTAGATTGGCATTAGTTGGAGTAAAGAAAATACATAGTTCATAATGTAAAATACAATGTAATTGTAATTTAAATATTGTATTACACATGAATTGAAGGTGATGCGAATCCGTCAGCTATCAAGGCCTAGGAACCTACCATCAAGCAGAAAAACAACTCCCAAAATGCTATCCAAAATTCAAAGGCCTAACTGCAGAAATAGCCCCTGAACTTGACCAACTTGAGCGAGTTGGTCCAAAACTTAGCACTCAGTAAAAATTGGCCCCTCAACTTTGAAAAGGTTTGTAGTTCAGTCCATGTGCTACAGTAATAGATGGTTGGTGTTTAGGAGAGGCTGAAGTGGCAGTTAGTGGCTGAGGTGACGAAATTGAAATTAAAACAACCCAAAAACATCTAATATTGCTACAAATTAGAAATTAGAAGTGCCATCCATTCTACGTATTGCCGCAACCATGTCTCCACCATTGTCGGCAGCCGAAGAGAAACAAGGAAGGTCACTGCAATTTCCTCCAGGGACTAATCGACTCATCCGATGATGAATCGCCTCCTCCGATGACGAATCGCTCAATTGAGAGATCGAAAGATTTGTCCATCGTTGTCAGGACGACGCTGTAGTAGGAGTCCGCCATAAAAGCCACCACGACAACTGTGTTGGAGCCAAAAATCCAGTCTTCGACCTTTGACTCCATCTCTGTCCGCTTCGCAAACTGCCTTTCAATTATGGTATTGCGCAAAGTGTAGCAAATCATGTTCTTGAACTTTTTGTTCTTCCTCTTCTCCCTGTGCGAAGAAACCATGTGACGTAGCCGAAGGACCAATCGAAGCTTATGGTACCAATCGGGGCCGATGGAGCCGAAGATGATGCAATGGCGGAGGAGTTGATGGGGCCGATCCGACAATGATGGCAATCGAGAGGCGAACGCAAAATTGGAGGCAAAATCTACCGGTGAAAACGGAGGATAGAGGTGACGATGAAAACTGGCTTTTGCTCTCGCCAACACTTGTTCCCGGACCTCAAGCACCCTAGGCATTCCAACATACACCTTGGATCGCTGCTTCTTTAGTCCCACTGTAGATCGCCGGAAAATCGTCCGAAGGAGAAGAAGAAAGTAGATGATCAAATCATGTCCCTCATCTTTTATTTTCAAATGTTTTAATCCCTAAGTCTTCTCTTTTTTGGAGTTAGGCAAGCCCAGTAACAACCAACAGAACAAGGAAGGGCTATCGTTAAATCCACCTCAACAATTCAATGCCACTTCAGCCTTTCCCAAAAGCCATTAGTTTGTTACTGTGCATAATGGACTGAACTGTTAACCTTTTCTAAGTTCAGGGGCCAAAGTTCACTAAGTGCTAAGTGTTGGACTAACTCGCATGAGTTGGGCAAGTTTGAGGGCTGATTCTGTAGTTAGGCCAAATTCAAAAACAAATTAAAAAACGTCTCATCACCACCCCAAATCAACTTATGACTTGGAATGGAATTTATATTGGGTAAAATAAATTCGGATCCCCACTCCAAATAAACCTATGACTTGGAAGGAAGATATAAAGAAGGCAGCACCATACTCAGACAGAGGACAAGGGAATGATCAGTTGTTTGAACTACACCTAGGAATCCAACCTAAGCTTCACTTGGATAAACAAGTTCTCAAAGAAATCAAAGTGCCTCACTGATTTCAATTATTCAACCATAAGTCCCTCTTCTTACAAGTATAGTGAAGCTTATTTAAAGGTGGCTACTAGGGAAACCTAACCAACCTAGCTTAGCTAACCTAAGTTAAATATGGAAAACTAACATTAGGGTTCCAAAATATAAACTAAGGCTAGTGCCATGTGGAGTATTAACTCAATACATACAAAATCATCCTAGAATTCTGTGATCCGAGTTTGAACATCTTCTCAGGCACACTAGGGTTCCATCTTGACACTCGGGTCTTGGTCTTATGTGATGCTCGGATGCCCCAATACTCAGTAAAAAGTAGATGCTACTCGGATGGCTCAGTAGCCGTCATGAGAGTTCTTGGGTAGAGGTGATACTCATGGATGCTTGGTTAGAGGTACTACTTGGACTTGGCATTTGGGTAGGCATGACTTGGGCTCCAGGATGCTTAGGTAAAAGGGTCTTTAGCTTGCTCGCGTAGCTTGGACATGGCAAGTGGCTCGAATTGTAATGTTTTCGGGGTCCTTGGATAGGACCTTTCTTGGACCTCTTCAAAGATGCTTGGACATGGGTATTGCTTGGGTATTTGATGCTCCTTTTGTCCTTAGCTCGGGTATGGGTATGCCACTAACTACTTCGCCACTTGAAGATAGCTCAATTCTTTTTGCTCGAACAACTTGCTCCTTTGCTCTAGGCATGTCTTCTTGCTCGACCCCTTCGCTCCAAAAGCATCCACTGGCAATGTTTTTAAAGCCAAACCGCTCATCAAATTGAAAGGACTTCTACTTCGCGGTTTATCCAGTTCAACCAGTTAAATGATTGAGTCAAACCCACCTCTCCTTTTTTGTTTTATGACTTAGCAATGACCTTATTGTTACTTGAAAAGTATTTTAGATTAAAAAGAAAATTCTAATATACTATAAGGACTAACTCTATAAATTATCCAAAAAAATCCATAACCCTAAAGACTTAAAATTTTATTCTACCTTGTTCTCTCTTTGGTGGCTTCCCTTGCCTATTGCTTATTCTACCTTGTTCTCTCTTTGGTGGCTTCCCTTGCCTAGTGCATTATCTTTTTTCATTAAATTTCTCCTGAACCTCTTTCACCATCTTTTCCACCCAATTTCACATCCACTTCTTTCTCCTCTGCTTATATTTATTTCTCCTTCCCCTTTGGTTGCCAAATTTTGGGCTTCTGCCCTAACAACCTATTGATCTTCTTCTCCTTAAACTCTAGAATAAACCACTTCACCTCCCACAAACCGTCTTGAAACTTGTCAGCCTTCCTTTCCAAGCTTGATGCTTTCAAATCATTATTCTCATCAAGAGTCCCCTCTCCTTTGTTTCTATATTTTTTTTCCAATTATTATTGACCCATAGTTCAAAACGATTTACGGGTTAATGGTTCTTTTTGGTTTTTAGCGATTTGAGGTAGATTTGACTAATTTTGACCTTATTTATATATGAGTCGAAACCTAGGCTGACAAGGACTGCAGTTTGTAGTTGAACTAATCTAACCAGCTAGTTGAATCTGGTTTTGACAACTATGCCTTTCTAGAGTTCCTTGGGTTGAGAGCCTCATCTAGTGGGATCTTTGGGTTGCTATCATCGGGTAGATGTATTCCCTATTTCCAAGGATCCTCCACTAAGTTTGCTAGTGCACTCTTAAGTTCCTCTACTTGACTCCTAGTTATTGGCCCACTTGTGATCTTCAGGGGGTCCATAGCGGCACTCTTTGCAACATCCTAGGTAGCATCATTCCCTCGTTCTTCAGTAGGATTTATCCTCAAATCAACTTCTACATCAAAAGGAGATAAATCAGCTATATTGAAGTTAGCACTCACATTATATTCACCTAGTAGTTTAAATTAGTAGGCATTGACATTTATGCTTTCCAACACTTGGAATGGACCATCCTTTGTAGGATGTAACTTAGTTCTACTCTAAATCTCTCATTTCTCACCCAATCCCAAACTCAATCTTCAGGTTCAAAAATAATTTCTATCTTCCTTTCTTGACAGCTTTGACACACTGCGTGGTCCTTTTTCTCATTATGCATCTTCACGTTCTTATACAATTTATTCACCACCATTAAAAAAAATTGTATTTTACAAGACAAGTTTACCAATTGGTAATTACCGTGTAAGACAATTGGTAACTAAATTTAGAAATTACCAACTGTCTCACATTCGCAATTGGTCTGACCAGTCTAGCTAGTTAACTTTGAGCCATTTTCCAACAACTAAAATTGTTGGTAATTGTTTTTAATGAAACATAGTGTTTTGCGTGAGGGTTACCAACATCCTAGCTGTAGGTAACCCTAATTTTAAATGGGAGGTTGTCTTCAACCACCAAAACCTCCAGAATGTTGCTCTCTCACATTTTTCACAATGGACATCGCCTCAATCAACCGCAAACCACCACTAATGCCGATTTTCCACCCCAAGCTAATAATCATGTGATTTGAGTAGATCTGGTGTCATTCTTGTTATATATTAAGGTATTTTCATGCTTCACTTTTATTTTGAGATTTTTTTTTGGGTCATGTGATATTTGAGATTGATTTTTTTCCTTTTGTTGGCTTCTCCTCACAGGATTGGAGCTTACCCATTTGCTTCCCTACGTTGTTCTTAAATACAGAGGTAGGATTAAATTTTCTCATTCCACCTAAAAAAATCCAAAAACTATGCTTGAGTTGATATCCTTTGTGAGAAAATACTATTATATTCTGTAACAGTGGTAAATTTTGTTGGTAGTAATTTGCCCATACATTCCCTTGTCAGTTAGGTTTTCTAGTTTTTTTTTTTTAAAAAAAATTGAGAATGAAAAATAGAGTGAATTTGGTAACTTTGTTTTTTTCTAATTGTTATATTAATGTTAACGTGATGATCAATGAGTGAATTTCTTTTTTTCTTAATAAGTTTAGATGAACATACGTTTCACGAAAAAAGAATTATTGATAAAGAATGTTTATTTATTGTGTATTTGGGTTTTTTTATTACAATTTATTAAAATTTAGGGCCATTAAATACAAACTTTCTAGTGTGCTGATATTGTTAACGTAAGTGTGGAAAAATATTAGTTGTAGGTATTTTAGGTGTTTTAGACGTTCACCAACTTTCAACACAAAATGGAGTTGGACTATAGGTGGATGTATCATAACTCTTTTTTATCAAGCTGAACGGGTTACATAGAGAAGGTAGGGGTTGAGGTTGAAAAATTCATATCATTCACCTATGCTCATCCCAAAAGAATGAATAGTGATAAGATTAGGTGTCGTTATTAGACGTGTAAGAATTTCCAGTTTAAGAAGTGTGATGAAGTTAGAGTTCATCTTACAACACCTTTTACTTCAATTGGGTGGCACATGGAAATTCGTTTAATGAACCACCAGCTACACCTTCTTTCACACCTTTTTTACTTCAACTGGGTGGAGCATGGAAATTTGTTTAATGAACCATTAGCTACACTTCTTTAATCAAGTAGGTATGAGCACTATAATCATGGTTCTTCAACAAGTCCATATAAAAGGCTAGTGTGGGATGGCGTTGGGCCTGGTCACCATTAAAGTCAGTTCTACATGGATGAGTAACCTACCGAAAGTGCTCAACAATTTTTTAAACTATTGAAGTCTGCATTTACTCCTTTGTGGGACCAATGCCAGAATCATTCTAAGTTATCTGCTATGGTTCATCTTTTGAACCTTAAGTCAGAGTATCACCTATTGTAGTCTTGTTACAATGACATTGCCTATGTGGCGGAATAGGGCCCAGTGCCCAGATTGCTAACACTAGTAGGCTCTTTGGGAACTATGATCCCACTTAGGTTACAATTGGCTAGTTATTACTCATGAAGTATCTTAAACCATACGTGAAACTAATTACTTAGCCTACCATGCATAGGAAATATGCATGCATTGTCTTGGCTATGCAACAATAATAAATAAAAATGACACTGAAAATAGTGCCGCTGTAGTTCATCAAAACACAATGCTAAACAAGCCAAGGCTTAAAACTTTAGTTGCTTTAACTTCAAGTAACAACTATGTGCATACATTTCAATCTTATGTGTACCCAAATGTAACCCTAGTGTTATATACATCAATGGACACTAGTAGAGGTGATCTATTTGTATGAAAATACCATACATATAAAAGAAGCAACATATATCTACTAAGATTCATCCTAAGCTCTTCACCCAAGCAAGCTAGCTTCAAGTGATGAGCCACACTTTCATTGTACTTATTTAGCCTCAAACTATAAGACAAACACTTTAGTCAGCACTAGCTTATACTATAAGTAACTTAGAAACCTAAGGTTTCCTGCTTAGAGAGTACCTTTAAACCAATAAAACTTAGCCTTAATAGTCACCCCTTACCAACTGTTAAGCCTGACTAGCCTGCTTAATACCTGCATAACACTTAAGGGGTAAGTACTCTAACGTACTCAGTAAGAGATTTGGTACCTGTTGGGGAAACCAATGCAAGCATGAAAAGCACAACAAGTGTGTGTGTGTGTGTGTGTGTCTGTGTGTCTGTGTTTGTGTGTGTGTGTATAACAAACAGAACAAACAAGTAGCTAACAATACAACCAAAAACAAGAATAAGAACAACAAACAATGCAAATAATAGATGGATGGATGAGTGAAACATGCACATGCAAATGCACTTACAACTTCCTTACACCTCGAAGGTGCACCAGACTTGCCGTGAGCTTATACGGATGGGGTACTTGGATACTGGCCCCCATATCCCATGCTAGCACTTAACCAACCTCATGAAGTCCTCTTACGGATGCCTTAGAGTATGTCGTCACTTACTGAACCCATGCCCACCACTGACGAGTTACTTAGAGTAAGTCACTGCTTATTTTTTCCTTACCTGTCTCTTCCCTTAACTTATTGTGCAGTGTAGCTGCCTTATGTGGTTCAACTTGTTAAGCTTTTCTAGCCTAGCTCAGGGCTCCTTAGTGGCTTACTTACCAAATCACATGGTTTGGTTGAGATCCTCTTGGGTTTCCTTCTTATTGCCTGAAGGTCTATGGCCTCCCACCTGGGCCAACAAAGAATTTGAAACCCGTCTTAATCCCCTTAGTGCTCCTTTAGCAACTTAAGCACTTTAACCCGCTTAGCCACCATTACTTACCCTACCTTAACCACACCACTTAGCTGCCACCTAAATAATGCATAATTCCCAACTTAGGAATGAGTTCTAGACTCAACCGAGGCTATGGAACATCTTAAATTGGCCTAGAGATGATAACCGAGAAATTAAGGCATTTTTAGGATGCCTCAAGCTTAAGCGATGACTTCGGTGATGCGTCACCAACTATATCAATGCTCAGGCTTCCTGGAAGATCATCGGTGACACATTGCCAACATTGGCGACACATCTCTAGTTCTCTTCTAGTATTGCGCGACTACGCGCAAACTTGCGCAAAACTTGCCTAACCTTCATATCCCTAAAGCCAATTCACATGGGTCTTGTTTATACTTCATTCCCACATGAAATACTACATTCTTATGCCTTATTTGAGTTAAATTAACTTAAATTCCTTATCTCAAATCACCCTTAGAGCAAGAAACAAGGAACAAGCACACTTGAGCTCCATAGAGTTCCTTTGAGTTCCAAACTTAAATTCAACCAAATTGGACACCAAGGACATGAAATTAAGACCATTTCTAACCATTTAACAAGATTAGAACTAACCCACAAGGATAAAAAATGGTTACCTTTGGGTTTGAACCAAAAACTTGCAAGAACAACTCCAAATGCACAAATTCCACAAAAAATGAGCTAAGGGTTTGTTGGGATGGCTTTGGGACCTTCAAATTTAATGGAAATTTGGGTGATTTCGGAGGTTTGAAGATGGAGAGCTATGGAAAGAGGAGAGCTACGAAAATGGTGGATGGGGAAGATGATGAATAGTTTCATCTCCTCCAATTTTAAAGCCAGCCACTCCAACTTAGCCCAATTCTCTTCCACTTGTCACTTTGGCCCTCAAACTTATCTTTAATTCACGTAGGCCACTTAAACTCTTCCTACACCATCACTCCTTGGTTCTATTAAAAGGTTTTTCTTGTCCAAACCCCTTGCCCTTAAGCCACTTAAGCCATTATAAGACATAACAGCTCAATTTCTCACTTAGTGCATTTTTCACCATTAACTTCCACTTTTGGTTCAAATAGCTAGAAACACTTAAGGTCTTAACTTATTTATCTCAAAACACTTGCATGAACCCAATTTCATTGAAATTATGGTCATACCATTAACTTGGGTCAAAATTACCATTTTGCTCATTTTGCCCTTTATGTGCCAATTACATTTTAGAACTCAACTTAACCTTACTTAGCTTACTTTCCTTACTTAATAAAACTTATTTGAGGAAAATATAACTTGGGATTTACTTACCTCAACATTCAAGTAGAAGAAACACTAGGAGAGCCTTTATAGCGTAGCTGATGAAAGAGACTCAACCTACATATAGTAAGATGTCATCTAATTGGTATGAGACAAAAAAAATTTAGTTTCTTAAGTGGGTTTATCTCATATCAAGATTAATGCATACATGAATGACCACATGTTGTTTTAGAAAGATTGTATTGCTACATGTGTTGTAAGTTTTTTGGAGCTAAGAGGTATAAGCTATGAAAAGGTAAAAAATAGGTAAAGATCGACGAAGGAAGACTAAGAATAATTTACCACTCCTTCCTTTACTCTTAACATCTATTCATTTCAATTTTAACATTGGAGCAAATTAGGTTAGGAAAGAAGCAACAACCACTTCTGAATGTGTTAAAAACATCCATCAAATGGTGAAGGTTAGAAACATTTCGAACGCACTTACCTATGGTTCACTACTGAACCACGAAATATGCGGCTCGGGTTGTGTGTCAAAGGATTTGTGCTTTTAGGTTTATGTAGAAAACATTACTCATACTGGCTTGCTATCCTAACTCTATATAATTTACCTTCATGGTGTGCATGAAAAACCCCTATATGTTCCTGAGTTTGTTGATTCCAAGTTTAAGTACCCCAAATCATAATATTTATGTTTATTTACAACCTCTCATTGAATAATTAAAGCAGTTCTGGATGGTGCACAAACATAGGATGTGTCATTGAAACAAAACTTTATCATTCAAGCTATACTAATGTGGACCATGAATGATTTCATAACTATGGCATCCTTTTAAGATAGATGACCCATGGTTGATTATCTTAGTCAATTTGCATGGGTCAAAGTAAAGCCCTCTAGCTTGAGTATGGGGGGAAGACTTCTTTATTCAACTATTATCGAAAATTTTGGCTTACCACATGTGATCCTAATCATAACAAAGAGCACCATCAAAGGCCCCTTGGAGTTTTCATGGAGAGTTATGACTAGGACTCAAGCAAGAAGGCTCAAGAAGCTAGATTCAAGTTTAATGGAGGATCCTTGGAGCTTAAGAATGCATTCTACCCAGGGAGCACTACGAGTTAGAGCCCATGAGCCAAGGGGTTCTACCATAGAAAGACCTTTTCCTAAGCCACCTTGGAAGTTTGATCCGTGTAAGCTATCTTTGAGAGCAAGTGAAGCCCTTGTCCAAGCATGGAACCTAAGTCCAAGCTATGTCCTAACATGCCAATCTAAGCTTAATTGTTCTAGGTTTTATGTTGTCCAAGCTCTTAGATGCTACAACAAAGCAAAGGGGCCAATTTTGAATATGTATTCATTTTCCATACAAAGCTATGTATTCCAAGTTAGAGCTATATTCATGCCTAACATGCATTCTATCATGCACAAGTTTACTTGAAAAACATTATGGAGTCAATCCAAGCATGTTCTTGGAGCAACATGCAAAAGTATGGATTTATGGAACACTGGATGTGTTTTCATGCACATTCATGCTTGTCTGTGACACATTGACCATGTCAGCAGTTATCCATGCAATAGGTGCCCAAATCAGGGATTCTAACCTTTATTTGATTAGGAATTCATTATACATAAAAAGATTATTAATGTAACGTAGTTCAATCAAGATTTCTGGTTACATCAAAATTCCTAGCAATATGACTTTTCCTAGTTTATGTAATACTGGTAATCACTTTTCCTTCATACCTGGGACTTCTAAATTGACATAGATTATGGTTTTAATGTTACAACCCTCCTAGTAGAAAGCTCAATGAGTTAGGTAAGTTCATAAATTCCTAGCTTAATTACCTTAATTAGAGTTGAATTAAAAAAATCAAGTAAGTTATTTAAGGTTTAGTTGGTTTTGAGTAGTTTATAGCACTAGGTTTACCTGAGAGCAAAATGATAATTTTGTACCTCGGATGGTCAAGACGAGTCTCCGAAGTTAAAATAAAATTTTTGAAAATCCAAGGCCCAAGTTAGCAATTTTGCCTAAGTGTTTAAAATCCCAAGTTACTATTTAAGGAAGGGTAAATTTGTAAAAATTAGAAAATTTTGAAAGGGAAGCTTTTGTTGATTTAAACTCACTAGAGGGATTAAGGATGTCACTATTCCTTCATCCTCCCAAGCTCATTTTTATGGCTCATTCTCACCCTTACCACTTTTGCTCAAATCTTCTCCAAATCAAGATTTCTTGGTGAATTTTGAAGGCTTTCTTGGTGCCTATGAGAGAGAAAGCCTGCTTTGCTCTTGTTTTGATCTTTTTAAAGCTTGTTGGGACATTTTTTACCATGGGTATGCTTTTGTGTGTGAGGTAACCCTTTGAATCATATTGTTTTCATATTTATTGAGCTATTTTGAGCTTGGGTTTTGTTGGATTTGTGTTAATTTGGTGCCATAAACCTTGATTATGCCATGGAAACTAAGAAACCCAAAGGAGCCTTTGGAATCAAGAATTCTTGGCTTGTGATGCTTGATTGTTGCTAATTCAAGATTAATTGAGGTAAGGGATTTATTGTATTCATGTGTTTGATGCTATTCATAGCCCGTTTACTTGTTTATTTCAAATATTATGGTGAATGGCATTAGTTGGTGTATAGAATTGATCATGGTGGACTAAAAAGGAATTCACGTTTAGTTTGTTGTTATAAGGCATTATATGCTCAAATTAAATAGTGTATTGTAGCCTAAGGATATTGTTTTATTGGAAGGTGAAGTGGGGAGGCATCCTAAGCATGTTTGAAGGAGTTAGAAATCCTCCTAAGGTGCTCAGGGCATCATTTTTGGGTGTAGGGCTACAACCTTAGAGGTACTTGCTACACTCGAGGTCCAGGACTGTGGCCCTTGAAAGTGGATGTCGCGGCCCTGGTTGTAGGATGCAAACAAGAGAATTTCTCTTACATGGGGGCTTTTAGGGAGGGCCGAGGGAAGGGTGCTTAGGGCACCTAAGGGTGGAGGATGCCCGGTGTTGCCCCAAGACTTCCAGAACTCTCCTAAGAGCTAGGAATTTTCTCAAGTTTGTTGGCAATGCTTATGTGCTAGAAGGAAGACAGTTTAAAAGGCCTCAATAGCACACCATCAGTTCAGGCGTAGGGTTTAGTACCATCGGGAGCCTAGCCAAGTCTTCAAGTATTAGGTCTCGATGTAAGAACCCTAGTATACCTATATAGGCTTCATGAACCTAGTAATTATAGGTCCAACCATGAAAATTGCTACTCCATTAGTGGGAACCAAATGATAGTGGATAGGTGAGCACCATGAGTAAAGGTTTATTGCATTTGTAGCCTAAACACGTTTACTTGAGGTACAAGTGAGAACCTAATACACCCTTGGTAGGATTTTAAGGTGGAAGCCTAGTACAGAAGTGGCCTAGGCAAGTATAAGGACTTAAGATACTATGTAGAAGCCTAGAACACCTAGTGAGTTCCTTGGAACTCAAGTGAGGTGCATTTTCCATGTTCACCTATACAATAATCAAGGGAAGGTTAGATTTAAGCTAAGCACACTATATCAATAAGCCAAGGCTTACTAGGAGCGAGTCAAAGGCCACAACTTGCTAAGCACGGGGTGATGCCCATGCAAGGATTTGGTAGAGGACAAGTCCCAAAGGACTGAAACTAGTATGCATAGAGTTTAGCTTCACACTAAATGAGCTCATAGTAGGCTACATGTAATATATATGTGTCCTTAGTGTTTTTTCTTGTAGGTTGAAGGATCCCTCACTTGGAATCATAGATTTTTACTTACCTTAGTGTTTGTTGTACAAATTCAATTACTACAAGGGTAGCAACCATTGAGCGTTGTTTGGGCTAGGCTTATGAGCAGGTATTATGTTATTTGAATTTTTATAATTCTAGATTTGTGGTTTACATGTTGGTTAAGTTATTGTACTGACTATAGTATTATTTTGTCGACAGAGGCTAGTGCACCACAAGGAGGGCTTCTTAGAGCTTGCCATTTGGAGATTAATCGAAGGTGGGAGTTTATTACAGATCTCAGTAGTTGTAGTATCAGTGTATAGTTTCATACACTAGTTGTCTCCGATGTTTATAGTTGACTAGTTGAACTCTAGAGTCACTCTTGGGTATGAGCAAAACTTTCTTTGTATAGATGCTTGCATGTGATTGATTATGTGTAGTTAAATCTACATATATTTTGTATGCTTTGATTATTTTAGAACTTGGATTTTAGAGAAAAGCCTGGGCAAGATTTTATGGTTTATGTTTTATGTTTTATTGCTTGTTTTATTATTTAAGTTAAAGCATCACTCATGAATGATTACATAGTAGGTTAATTAACTAGAAGCATGAAAGTTTTAACTAGTGTACACTTAATCAATTAGCCAATTGTGACTAGTGTAGGATACATTCTCATAGGCGTCCTAGGAAAGCCCATGAGGAGTTATCACTGCTAGTATCAAAGCTTGGTGACTGTCATTGAACGCTAGAGACTGGGATCTAGAGGATTGTCCTAGTTCTAAGGTAGTAGGGCGATTAGTATTAACCGATATATGTGAGTTGTCATTTGGCTTTAATTGCAGGTTGCAATGGTGAAACTAGATCAGGCGCAGTTTTGGATGGTAGAGGTCTGGGAACAGATCCTAGCGGCCTAGTGTGGCAAAGTTGTGGTAGTTGTTTTAACTTGCTCCATAGTAGGGTTACATCATGGTGCAAGTGGTTAGGATGTGACCACCATCATAGGAAGTTGTTTTTTAACCTCGAACATGAGGTTGGTGACATGATCCGTAAGACTATGAGGGCATGGAAACCTCCAAGGTAGGGAGTACCATTAGGCTCAGTGGGTTATTCCTTAAGCTTTAAAAGCTAAACCCACAAACTTGAATAGGTTAAACAACACCAAAAGGCGATGAGTTTGTGTTGACCGAGGTGGCGAACAATTGGTAATGCAGGCTATGAAGTGAAGTAGAGCACTTTCATACCTTTTCCTTGATAGTACAAGCTTAAGGCCAAGACCACCTAGGTCATGAGCAACTACGCAGAGGCACTAAATGTTCATTATTGTGCCAGCAATGGGAGGTACAAGGTGTATTGTCTCTTGAAAGAAAGTTTGAGGATTCAGAAATATAAAACAACAAGGTAAGAGTTGGCTCATCCAACCTAGATAGAGCATGGGCCACACACCCATAGAGCAAAGGTCAACCAAAGGCCAAAGAGTGAGAACAAATCATGAGAAAGAGGGGATTATGCGCAAGGTGCATGGCTTTAGGCCTTATACCTAGGAAACCATTGTCAACTATTCAAATGGTCTTTAGACTAGTGTTAGGCACAGGCTTGGTCACGCTAAGGCCGGCCTAAGAAATATGTCCGCAACTATAGTTGCCACAAGAAGATGGCCTATTATCACTGGAGTAATAGTTTGAACTTGACTTTGGTTAGTCAAGTGGTTGGGGTTGTTGCCACCAACTAGAAGCAAATGGTAGTCATAGTGAACTTGCGGGCAGTGAGTAGCTAGTGTAAGGTAAGTCCACACCCTTTCACTCATAGTTTGGTTGTTTATTTGGTAATTTCTGTCATCAATTAGTAGCATAGTTTTATTTGGCTTGTTGGGTAATAGTTTTGAACAGTGCTAAGGGTGAGTCGAGCACATTAGGACCCAAGAATACACTAGGTGTTAGGGTGATACCAAGAACCCTATAACCTACTTGTTAGTACTAGAACCCACATAAGTAGAGGCTCAAATGCCTTAGATTGGAATTGTTTTAAAGTTCCATACATTGTGCTATTTTGCAAGTTAGCCTCGATTGGTATAGCTGGTAAAAGAGGATTGGTTAGTCAAACGGATGAGTTCCTTAAAGTAGTTAGGTGACAAAGTGGTTCAATCAGACACTAGAAAGGTAAATAGGTAAGTTTTAATTTATTTTTATCCGCATGATGTCGGAGGTGACCATGGAAGAAATAAGGAGTAACGAACTCATTTAGGGGTAAACAGATGGATAGGTTTATAAATTTGTTAGTTATATACCCTATGGTAGAGCCAGTAAGAGTAGAATTGTTGTTAGGGATTTGACTTGACTCTCGGGAGGCAGTAATGGAACCTAAGCAATAAGAATGAGTGCCATGAACAAAGGAAAGCTGATGATCTTTGGTCATCATACAAAGGTTAAGTGAAGTTTAAGGCCAATGAGGTGACTTGTGGAACAAGCAAGCTTGGCTAGTGAGGCTAGTTGAGCAGGTAAAGTACTAAGTCCTAAGTAGAACCAAGCAATAGAAATGATTGCCATGAACCATATTGCAAAGCAATCTCCCACCAAGTGAAGTATCTATCTAGTAATCAAAAGTGCTAAGTTTAGTGTAAGTACATTTGTGCTCAAGTGTTTGTCTATTGGCTTCAATAGTGGTTCTTGTTCACCAGACCAAAGAGAACAGTTGAGGGTGAAAACCCTAGTTGGAAAAGAATGTTGGTTGAGCTAGTCTAAAGCCTAAATTTAAAGCATTTCACTTGACCCTAGTGCATTGTAAGAAAGGGCTAGTGATTCACGAGATTGGCCAAGGGAGAATGAGTAAGGTTCACAACTCCATAGGGATATAACCAGTCTTAAGGTGCATAGTTTCTTGCACAAAGTGGAGTTATAGTAAGTGAGCCACCCGAGTCATTTTCTAAGACCAACCACCTTCGAAGACGAAAATAAAATAAGCGATGAGGTTGATTCTAAGTTGGTTTGATATGGTTCGTAAGTGTATAGTTCTGATAAGAAGTTGGCACTGTGTGGTAAATGGTATGGCAATTAAGCCTAGAAGTGAAAGTGGTTCTTTGTAACCATAAGTAATGTAAATAACAGATGCCAAAAAGGTACCTTTAGTAACTAGAGGCCTGGAAGGAAGTTGGGAAGTCAAGTAAGACCAGAGGCATATTAGAGCCTACAGAATGAGGGTTGATGTGTAATTTTGGTTACCAAGCCAAGGATACTTGGGTTGGCCCAGGATTGAGTAATACATTACAACTTGGCTAAAGACCCCATAGGTGCTTTGGCATGAGCTAAATATTGGTAGCTAGGAAGCACGTGTGCTAAGGACACACCTAGGGAGTTAATTTGACATGCATAGTGTGTTGGGCACTAGGTGCAGGGCAACGAGAAGACTTAGTATGTAAATTATGGGCAACTAAGAAACTTCGAGTAGAGTAGCTGAAGCATCAAGACCTCTGGCTTGGGTAGCATATCAATAGCCTTATTACCAAGTGCTAGGATGCCTGAGCTGAGGGGCATAGACAAGTCACAAGGGTTACTAGCTGCTTGGAGGCCTGCCAAATAGGTTTTATCTGGTAAGTATGTGGGTGTAGGAGACCCTAGAGTTATAGGAGTAGTAGCATTGTGTTGCTCAGGTAATGCATGGGTATTTTCCCTAGAGCACAAGAATGCCTGATGCATAGGGGTTGTTACGAAATGTTATTTATATTTTAGGAAACATAAGAATCTCTTTTTATTCCTAGGGATTTACTCTCTTTATTCATAAGGATTTTCTTTTCTTGTATTCTTTTCCCATCTATTATATAAACGTCTTGTGAGGTCTTGTATTATCAAGCCCTTAGTTTCTCCTCCTAATATTCCCTAACATGGTATCAGAGCCCTAACCCTAGTCTTATCCTTTCCTTCTCCTAAACCTCTTTTCACAACCACCTTTTAGTTGTTGCCCTCTTTAAAACCCTAAAAACCACCCAACCAAATCAAAAACCAACAACATAAAGACACTCGGAAGGTGTCGGTAACTAGAACCATATCGGCGGTGTCGCCAGAAAACCACCCACGTACCAACAGCTAGAACAACACTGGCGGTGTCACCGGAAAACCACCCACGCACCAGCGCGTGATGTCCAGTGATCTCTGGTGACTGCGGCTTGATGGGTTCAATTGGTTTTCTATCCTGAACAAGTTTCTAGTCTTATTTTACATTAATTATAACCAAAAGTTAACTTTCTTCATTCTCCAATTAGTTTCAGCCGTCATCTGCTGATGTACATCATTAGCCTAGTTTCCTTTTAATTTCTAATATTGTCAATCTTCAACAATTAGAAACATGTCTGGGCTTGATGATAAAAGTCCTCAAGGGAGTCTTCCACTGGTCATCATCCTACTAGTAAGTCCCCTTACATAATTTAACGATTTACAGATTGCCAAACAACGTCTAAATGGTAATAACTACTCATTTTGGGCTAGGAATGTGGAATTGTATTTAACAGGTCACAGAAAGATGTCTCATCTTATTAATGATCCTCAAATATCCAAAAGTTGGAAAGCCAATGATGCACAATTACTTTATATCCTTTTTTATTCTAGAGAACCTGAAGTCTCTACTTTATTTTTTCATGTTCAAACATATAAGCAAGCTTGGGAGAATGCCAAGCTTTATATATTCTAATAATATTCTCCATATATATGAGGTTTCAGTTGAAGTGTTTTAGTCCAAGCAGTAAGGTAGTCTCCCTGAATATTTTGCAAAGGTGAAAAATGCATTAAAGGAGATGAATTCTTTATTGCCCATTACTCTTGATGTCAAATAGATGCAACGTTAAAGGGAACAGTTGGTGCTTATGAAATTCTTGGCTGGGCTAAAGCTAGAATTTGAACCAATTCGTTCCTAGATTCTTGGAGGGACAGAGCTTCATTTATCACCTGAATTTTTTGCAAGGCTCTCTTGCACTATGATCGAGGAAAACTCAACAAGCAATACTTCCAATTGGTCTACCCTTACAGTGCAGCCTAGTTCACAAGCAAAAAGGGGTTGTGGAGGACGTAGTAGTCATGGTGGTTGTAATGGTAAAGGTGGACATGGTAGAGGTTCACATTTGCATTGCACCTATTGTGAAAGAAATGGGCATGAAGAAGAGACTTGTTGGGACATGTATCCAGCTTTGCAGGAAGCACATATTACATCACATGGGGAGTCATCTTCAGCTATAGCCCCACAACTGTTTGTCACGACATCTCAGGAATAGTACACTAAGTACCTACAGTATCAGTTTACACAGCAAGCTTCCACTTATTCTATGGCTCCTGTTGTTCATCGAGGTAACCCAACATCTTGTTATTCCTCTAACCTTCCTAAAAATCAACTATAAGTATTGGATTCAGGTGCCAAATACCACATTTCAGGCAAAATAACCAATTTTGACCACCACCACCATCGGTCTCACCTCACTTAAATCATAGTCATTTAGGTCATCCATCTTTGGGAAATCTTAAGAAACTTGTCCCAGATGTAGGCTCAGTCTCCACTTTAGATTGTGAGTCATGTCAACTAGGGAAGCATCATCGTTCTCCCTACTTTTCTCGAGTCAATAAAAGGGTTAAAAAACCATTTGTACTAGTTCATATAGATATTTAGGGTCCAAGTCATGTCAAGTCCAAGTTAATTTTTCAGTATTTCATAACTTTTGTTGATTATTTTCTCGAATGACTTGACTATTTTTAATAAAAGATCGTTCTGAATTATTCTTTATCTTTTGTGTTGAAATTCATAATCAATTTAATTCTCAAATTAAGATTCTTCATAATGATAATGCTAAAGGGTATTTCTCTAACTCAATGTCCAACTACATGCAACAACAGGGAGTTATATATCAATCTTATTGTCTAAAGACATCTCAACAAAATGGAGTGGTTGAGAGAAAAATCCGACACATGGTTAAAACAGCTCGTACCCTTTTAATTCACATGAATGTTCCCAAAAGTTTTTGGGGGTGATGTTGTCTTTACTGCATGTTTTCTTATAAATCGGATGCCTTCCTCCATTTTGTCAAGTAAAACCCTATTCTTTGTTCTCTTTCCTTCTCAAGCTCCATTTTCTATTGTGCCTTGAATATTTGGATGCGTTTGCTTTGTTCATCAGCATCAGCTTGGCATAGACAAATTAGAACCAAAAGCCATAAAATGTGTTTTCCTTGGATACTCCTATCTATAGAAAGGGTACAATACTTCTATCTATAGAAAGGGTACAAATGCTTCTGTCCTTCATTGAATCAATCCTTTTTTTTTGCTGATGTTATGTTCTTTGAAAACACACCTTATTTTTCTGATACTGAGTCTATGTCTGCTAATACTAATTATTGTCTGCCTTTACCTTTTGTGCCAACTCAAACAACTCTTGACAATGATGCATCAAATGCTAGTCCTACACCTTTAGAGTATATTCTTGATATTGATCCCCCACTTCTAGAGCATTTGTCTCGTCTTAACCTACAGGTTTATACTCAACATCCTTAAGTTGAAGTACCACAAGGAGTCACCACTGTCGTCTTCATCTTTAAATCTAAAGGGTGATGATTTGGATCTTCTAATTGCATTTTACAAAGGGAAAAAGTCTAATAATTCTCACCCCATATCCAACTTTGTTTCTTATGATTCTCTATCACTGTCATATTTTGCCTTTGTATCCACCTTGTCCTCTATACCCTTGCCTAAGTCTATTTCAGAAGTCATTTCTCATCCTAGATGGAAGCAAGTTATGGAAGAAGAAATGTTGGCTTTATGGTCTACTAACATGTGGGTTTTGGGTCTTCTTCCACGTGGTTAAACTGTTATAGGTTGTCACTGGGTATTCGCTATACAGGTTTATCCTGATGGTACAGTTGATCGATTAAAAGCCCGTTTGGTAGCAAAAGGATATACTTAGGTATATACTCAGAGACTTTTTATCCAGCAGCCAAAATGACATCTATTCATGTTCTTATTGCATTGGCTGCTACATATGCATGGTCTTTATATCATCTGGACATTAAGAACGCCTTTCTTCATGGAGATCTTGAGGAAACTATCTACATGGAGCAACCACCGGGGTTTGTTGCTCAGGGGGAGGCTAATTGTGTATACCGCCTAAACAAGTCATTGTATGGTTTGAAACAATCACCATGAGCATGGTTTAGTCATTTCAGTTCAGTCGTTATGGAATTTGGTTTGCAATGATGTGGTGTGGATCACTTTGATTTTTATCACCACTATGAAGGTAGTAAAATCCTCTTGATCGTTTATGTTGATGACACTGTTATCACTGTTGATGATACAGTTGGTATTCTATTATTGAAAGCTTTACTGCAAACCAAGTTTTAAGAAAAAGATCTTGGTCCATTGAGATATTTCTTAGGGATTGAGGTAGCATGGTCCGAAATAGGAATATGTTTGTCTTAGAGAAAATATATTCTTGACCTTCTAAAGGAAACTAGCTTGTTGGGAACCAAATCGATTGACAGTCCTATTAAGCGAATGTCAAGCTTGATATAGATAAAGGGGAATACATGGAAGATCCTACTAGGTATCAAAGACTTGTTGACAAATTAAAATTTCTAATTGTTACTCATCTAGATATTTCATTTACTGTGAGTGTAGTAAGTTAGTTCATGGACTTTTCTCATACTAGCCACAGGGATGCTGTAGTTAGAATTTTGAGATATCTAAAAAAGGAACTGATATGAGGTCTTTTCTACCAAAACCATGGTCATACTCAAATTCAAGGATGCATAGATGCTAATTAGGCAAGCTCCTATGAACGACAGTCTACTTCAGGTTACTATGTATTCATGGGAAGAAACTTGGTGTCATGGAAAAACAAGAAGCAGAGTATTGTCGCAAGATCAAGTATTGAATTCGAGTATAGGGCAATGGCGTATACTATATGTGAACTAGTTTGGTTAAGGCATCTTCTCATGGAGCTTGGTTTCACACACTTATCTTCTGTAGAATTAATGTGTGATAATCAAGGAGCCATTCATATTGCATTGAATCCTGTCTTCCATGAAAGAACTAAACATATCGAAGTTGACTGCCATTTTGTTTGTGAGAAGCTTCAGCAAGGCTTGATTAAGACCACTTATGTCAAATTAGAAGATCAACTTTCTAACTTATTCACTAAAGCTCTAAGAAGGTCTAAAGTAAGTCCATATGTGACAAGCTTGGAGCTTATGATATGTATGCTCCAACATGAGGGGGAGTGTTACGGAATGTTATTTATATTTTAGGAAACATAATAATATTCCTAAGGATTTTCTTTCCTTGTATTCTTCTCTCATCTATTATATAAAGGTCTTGTGAGGATCTTGTATTATCAAGCCTTTAGTTTCTCCTCATTCTCTAACAGGGGCCATCTAAAATGAGTATGGAGTATTCATACTTTAGGGTGCCCCATAACTAGCAAGTTTTGGTAGGTCACCTATTCTGAAGAATCCTGGAGTATTGGGAAATGAGGAGTAGAGTATGCCTTTAGGGTGAGAGTGTATTTGGCAAGGCCATAGTATGCTAGTCACACACTTAGTCTAGCAGTCAGTAAAAGTAGTTGATTACCAAACCTATAGTGAGGAATTGTCTGTGAGAGAGTTAGCAGTTAAAGTTTTGTACTTGTTAAGCTTGCTTGCACTAAGGGGTTTTTTATAGGGGCATTGGGTACTAAACTTAGCATAAAAATTTTATAGTGTGAGCTATAATGGATAAGTTTAAACTTGTTAAGTTAGTTTACATTAATGGGTTTTGGCACAAACCAAAGAATGAATAGGGTTGATTTGTGCCAAGCTTTTAGTAAGAAGCTATCATTTTAAGGTTAACGGACAAGCTTCAAAAACATGTTAAGCTACCTTGCACTATGGGGACTCAAGTACAGAGATTGGAGTTAAGGAGTGGTAGTCATCAAGTTCATCAGGACAAGTAAAAGTAGTTGAAGATCCTTCAATAACATTCACATACCACGGATAATGGAGCACCATACCATAGTCTTTGAGAATGAGATTGTACAAAAGAGCTTTAGACCGAGTAAGGTAAAAATGAGGTTGGGAGAATAATGATCAGTTGTTGATGTGTCATTAGGCTTGAACACAAAGTATGGCAACAACCATAGTACCTATATAAGTCTGGACTTAATTTGCATGCCTTACGGGCATTAGTTGAACAAGCTGAGTAGTGGAGCACCAAAAGAGTTATTATTGAATTGACACCCCTAAGTAAAGTTAATCAGGATATACCGGCACCATATCCTAGGAAAGTCTCTTAGGTGGGTAGATTTAATTTGGAAGTCCAAAGTTTCTTAGGTGGGGAGAATGTTACAACCCTCATAGCGAGATGCATGGGGAGCAAGAAAAGATTTTAAATTCCTAGCCTAAATGCCTCAATTAGAGGCAAATTAGCAAAATGGTAATTTGAGAGCGAAATGGTAATTTTGCACCTTGGAGGGTCGGGATGAGTCCTAGAGTTAAGATGATCCTTTTAAAAACCCAAGACCCAAGTTAGCACGTTTGACTAAATGTTTAAAACCACAAGTTACTATTTTGTTAGGAGGTAAATTTGCAAATATTAAAGAGGTTTAAAGGGGAGGTTTTTCTTGATTTAAACTTGGTGGAGGGGTTAGGATGTCACTATTCCTTCATCCTCCTAAGCTTATTTTCATGGCTCCCTCTTGATGGCTCCCAAACTACACTACTAAAAATATTTAACTGGGCTTTCAATGATAAGGAACCTTTAAGGTAAGTGCACTTATCATCTAGTATAGCATCTAGTGAATGTCAAGGTTATATTCCACAAGGATGGAGTTGTCTACCTTACCCAATCTCTTTTTATTATTTTACCAATCAATTACAGAGTTTGATTAATTAACTACTAAGATCTAAACTAATGCAGTAAATTAAACTAACAAAGCACAACAAAACAAAGGAAAGCAATGAGAAAAAAATAAAATAAATCAACAATCAAAAGATACCATGCTTAGATTCGAATCCCTGTAAATCAATTGTACTACTCTTACCATGCTTAGATTCGAATCCCTGTAAATCAATTGTACTACTCTTACTTTGGTTTAACAGGCATATAGTTATCTTAGACCATAGAGTACTCCTAGATTAGACTCACTCCTCTCTTGAGGCAGCTAACCCCCATTCTCAGGTTGATCAATCAGAATCTCTTCTTAACCAAAATCCTAAAAAATGCATTATCTGTTCCCTAACTCCCATTACTAGGTTTGATCCTAATCCAGAGGTCTTACGTCAGCCTATCTTTAGACTACATTCAATACCCAATGATGGTTTAATTAAACATACAAGTGGTTAGCTTCATATGCTTGAATAAGACATTAAATCAATAGGCTAGGTTCTACCAATTCAATGACAATAACACATGGTGGATAGATCGCATAGAAATTATATGTATAAAATCAAATCAAAACAATCATAAGAACAACATCATTCTAGTGCTCATCTGCTCTAAGCATGCATAGCAATTTAGCCCATCATCCTGATGAAGAAACACAACAAGAATAAAAGAAAACTAGAAATCAAAGACTCTATCTCTAAATTTCTTCTCATCCAAGCAATCCTTGCTCTAGCGTGAATTAATCAATGTTGATCATCTGACTGCCTTCTGTAGCCTTCTTCCATAAACCCTAAACTCTAAAACTCCATCTTTCTTTGTCTATTCTGGCCCTTTCATCTAATCTACAGGAAAACTCAAGAAAACTCGAAAATTGGCTGAACATAGCCATTAACACAACCATGTTCTAGCCCATGTTTCATCTCTGAATGTGAACTTCACTGAAACATTAATGACATGGTTCTAGACATAGGTGTGTAGGACCAAACATCAGTGTGTTAACTTGTAGAAAAACAACCTAAGAAGGTACACGGTCTCTATCATGGGTGTGTTAACTTGTAGAACAACCCTCCAAAATGCTTCCTATTTGCAAAAGAGCTAAAAGTTGGCATGAAAATAAAATGTGAAGCATTTAAGCACTAACTCCTACAAAAATTACTCAAAAGACAAACAAATATCAAGGAAAATTTGAAAAATAAAGATAGATCATACTCTTGAGCAATATAGGATAGAAGAAAACTGAAACTCTAAAGGTCTCAAGAACTTTACAAGAAACATCAAGTATGCAACGCTTTTAATCTAACACCTTTCAAAACAAACCAAGTTAATGGGAGTAGTTCATTAACAAGCTAGCTACCCATATCTTTCGAAGCTCAAGAAAAGAACATCAAATTTTTATGCAAAGTAAAAAAAACACAAACAATATTAAGTCAAATCTCACTATTCAACCATCCATTCATACTACCAAGCCATGGAAACAGGCAAATAATAGAACTTTCCTTTATTTTCCTTCTTTTTCAACCATCCTTTTCATGTGTTTCAAAATTTGTTACCAAGTGTACTAAAAGGGGCTCTATCAATACCCAAGCTATTTCTCAACACAAATCCAAGGTGATCTTTGATCATACTAATGCTTCTAGCATTTTTTCAAGTAGTGATTGACTCATGCCTTAGGAGAATATGTGTACCTACATTAATACTAAGACACAGTTGAATAGATAATTTTTCATACAATTTCTTTTATAATCAGCTATATTTCTATGAACCAAACATGCAACAATTCCAAGCATAGGATTTCATAATGTGGCTTGTTTTGAAATAGTGTACCAAGCACAAAAATTTTAATGCAAATGTAGTTTCTCAAGACCATCATTTACTAGCTTGATAATGAATTATAAAAATATGTTGAAAATATTAAATCTGTAAGTGATAGATTTCCAAGAATCACTTACTTGATTCTCAAGCTAAGAACTAAAGAACCATAAAGTAAAAATCACTTCTTTCAATTAAATCATGTTCAAGAGTATGGAAAAGAAAAAAAATGAGCCTAAAAAATTTACAAAAATTTTATATAGAAACTTAAGGCCTAAACTACCCACTCCCCTATCCTTAAGATGTACATTGTCCTAAATGTACAAATATGAAAAAAACAAAGTGAAAAAGATAGGCATTAGAAAATGATACTGCCTTAAAAGATTCAATTTCTTGCGACAAAAGTCATTTAGTTCCATGAGTTCCAAAAACATTTGTGTGTAGCCTTGAGTCCAATAGATTAAAGTTTACAAGAAAACAGAAAAAGATCATTAAAGCAGAGTATACTAGAAAAATCCATAAACTAAGTAAACTAGGCAAAATAAAAGCATAATTAAGGTTTGGAAGCAACCAATGTTCCAATAACAAAAAAAAATAAATAAAAATATCCAAACTAAAACCAGAAAGAAAATATCCATAATAAAACTAAAAATAAATGTAAATAGAATAAATGTCCCTTAATCCATGCATTCAAGCATCTTCGGGCCTTGTATCAACTAACGATGATGCAGATGTTGAAAGTTCGGCAGTAGTGGTAAAGAATGTGGCCTTCATCTGCATTGGTAGAGAACTATTGGTAGCTCCGATCTCTGAAGCTTGCTCCCCTGCTGATAGGTCATCGGGATGATCTTTCATGGTCTCCTTGATAATGGGCTCGATTGTCCTATCCATGCCACCAACCTGAAGCTCAACGGCAACCCCCTGTAACTGCTGAATAGATGCCAAAACAAAAGCAAAATAATGTCAGTCCTATCCATCTCAACTCTCTCAACTCTAGCAGAATGTACCTTATCTCCTCACTCCTGACCACCCTGCACATAGAGGACATCTTGAAATAGTCATCAGAATCATCACCTTCTACCTCTTGACTCTTGAATGGAGGCTGATAAAGAGATAGCTCTTTGAAGATAGCTCGACTCCTTTTGCTCAGACAACTTGCTCTTTTGCTTTAGGTGTGCCTTCTTGCTCAGCCCCTTTGCTCCAAAAGTGTCCCTTTTGAAGTTTCATGCATAGAAAGGCTCCTTGGGTAGGATCCTTGGGTTGCTTTGGCTTCTTTGGTAAATGTGTTCCCAAGTTCCAACGATCCTCCACTAAGCTTGCCAGCACACTCTTGAGCTCTATTGCTGAACTACTAGTTATTGACCTAGTTGTGATCTTGAAGGGGTCCATGGTGGCATAGCTTACAGCATCCTAAATCACATTAGAAGATAACAAGAATTCAATAGTGAACATGGTTTAAGAATTGGGTAAACACCACCTATCATCATTAAATTATATCCCATGTTTCTTAATCGTCTTGAAACTATCAAATGTTTCACTAATCATGCGCAAACTATTTAATTATTGCCGTCTCATCCCGCCATCCATAACACAGTTAAGAATGGATGGAAAAGTGGCACAACATCAGCAATCACAAGCTTTCAAAGCCACATCAGTAGCCACAACATTTTTCCGTCCATACTTAACAACAATGATGGACGGTAGGGCGAGACAATAATAGTTAAATAGTATGATAATAATTGATGTAACTTTATAGTTTGAGACTGATTAAGTAACATGAGATATAGTTTAGGGATAACAAGTAAAGTTTATCTTGTGTGAATTAGAATCATTAACTTGTACAATAATGTTTCCAAAGCCATGAAAGACGGATTTATTGGGTAATTTGATGTTCTCAATTTTGGTTTTTTTTATATGTTAACACAATGTATCCATTGCGTTAACGGCTTTTTTTTTTAGCTCATCCGTATATCTAAATTCAGGCAACAGGTCAACAATATACATGATTTCCATCAATGATCTGACTCCCCAACTGGCTCATTCCTATACTTTTACCATCTAATTTCATTGAAGGTAGCTAGGGCTCCTTTAAGGTCTTCATGCAAATTCAAATAGAAGATGTAAATGAAAAAATTATAGGATTTTGGGTATAGTTTAAAGGAACAATGAAAAGAAAATGGAGATGTAACAAAAGATTAGAAGCAGAAGGTTGATAAGGTCATATAGTGGCCGTATGACACCATTATATTGGCCAACATAAGTCATTACTATTTATGGCAATGTCATTTCTTTTAACTTTTAGCTCAATAACTAAAGTATCATTTTTTAACCTCTTGTGATATGTTTGTGCATTTTACAAAAGCTCAACAGATAATTTTGTAATTTTAAAAGGACCTTCTGTAAATTTTTTTAAAAGTAAAGGGACCAAACATCTAACTTTTAGTGATAATTTTGTTAACTTTTTTAAAAATTAAGGGACTAAATATGTAGTTTACAAAGATAATTTTATAAATTTCAAAAAAATTTAGGGACCAAGTATGTAATTCTTGAAAATTTTCATTCCAAGAGCTTTATTTTACATACCAACAAACTTAGATTACATATTGACTATTTAGATTACATATTGACTATTTTTTTACATATTCGGTGATTTTAAAATGTTAAGGAAACATTCAGCATGTAAAATCACTCCAATTAGCATGTAAATAAAGTCTAATGTAACTACTTTTTACCCCGATAACCTTATTTTACATACTGGCGACCATAGATTACAAACCAACAATTTTAAAATGTTAATTAAAATGTAGGTATGTAAAATGCCCCAAATTAGTATGTAAATAGTATCTATTGACATGGCTATAGTTTCATTCCAACAATCTCATTTTACATATCAAGGGACTTAGATTATATATAAGTTATTTCTTTATGTTACTAGAGATATTGAATTGTTAAAAAAAATCTCTAATATGCAAAACCACCCACTCAATATGTAAATAAGGTCCTTAGTATGTGCATATTTTCATTCCAATAGTGTCATTTTATAGGCTAGAGGCTTTGATTATATATTAGTTATTTCTTTACATACTATTAATTTTAAAATATTAAGAAAACCTTTAGTATGTAAAACCATCCCAATCGATGTATAAATAAGGTCAGTTGATATATACATACTTTCATTCCAATATCCTTATCTTACATACTGAGTATCTCAAATAAGGTAAGTTGTATATTATATGCTAAATTGTTTTTCATGGTGCAGAATTCCTTTCTTTTGTTAATGAATCATCATTTTGTCTTGATAAAATGTCTTTTATCTAACATATAAAATTATTTTTCCCAGCCTTGAAACCACTTTTACTTTTATTAAAATTTCTATTTAAAGTACAAGAAATACTGTTCTTCAAATTAACATCAACTATTTTGGACATGATTGCTTATATAGCTTTACAATTGCCTTAGGTTATATGGCAATAGCTATATAATGTGAAGAAAACTTTGTTTTTCAGTTTTACATCACAAATATTCCTTCAAAACATCATCAAATTTTCATTTAACCTATGTTCAAATGATAGTTTACTAACTTCCATTATATATTGAATAAAAAATCTTAACGTCAAAGCCAAGCAAAAAATGCATAAAAAAAGGGACTTATTCCGTATAAAGTCACTTTTCTTCTAGCTATTATATAATACACATGTTTAATTAGATATACCCTTAATTTTCCACATGTATGCCACCACCCATCTCAAATTTTCACCAAATTGCCCCTAGATAAAATCTCTTCGTCTCCCTTTGAAAACCTTATCTAGCCACCACTGCCATCTCCTGTCATTGTTCCTTCTGCTCCATCGGATGTTGCCTCCAGATCAGAACTTTTCCAACTAATAATTGTTTTTGTATGCCACTGTCATTGCTCATCTTCGGGTTGCAACGTCATTTATCATCTATAAACCATGCTATTGAAGATCAACTCCAAATCACATCACTCACCTCCAAATCGTACTGTCATCACTTACCCCTATCTCGTGTCATCTTCAATCATCTCTTAATTGCACCATCATGACTCGCCTCTAAATCAAGATGTCATGGGTTACCTCTAGATCATGCCTCACCTCTGGATAGCTCCATTGTTTGCCTCTAGATCTCATCATTGTCACTTTCTAGATCACGATTGTTATTACCTAAAGATTATTTCGCTCATCGCCTCCAAATCGCTTTAGTCACCACAGCCTCATCTGCTCCACCAGATTGATCAGAAAAACAATCTGCAATAAATGTCTAAGAAAATATGCAAAAATATCTAAAACAATATGTAAAAGTGTCTAGAACAATATGCAAACAATTTTTTCTTTTTTATGTCTCCAAATTCATTAAAAAAGAACAATATATCTAAAAAATATCTTAAAATGTCTAAAATGTATGTCAAATGTGTCTAAACTTACGAGTTGATTAAACCATAGAATTTATAGGCACAACAATGTTATAAAGGGTATCAAATCATAAGTAATAAAAAGATCAATATGTCTCTAAATCAATGTGAGGATGTGTCTAAAATAACATATGGATGTGTCTATGCTGTTTATAAACACTATATCAATAATCGAATATAGACAAAAAAATCATGAAATTGAAAATGTAAACACACCCTAATGGTGCACGGACATATATTTATCTTTCTTTTAGACACATTTAGGCATGGTGGATTCTATGTTACTAGTTTTTTGGCATTTCTATAGCCCTTTAGACATATCTAAAAATATGTAAGACATATCTCTATAGTCCTTAAGTCATATTTTTATATTCATTTAGACACCTCTTTAAGATGAGTTTTAGGTTAATGACTTTTTGGCATCTTTATATTACTTTAGACATAGTTTTATAGTACTTTGAAAACATGTAGATAATCCTTTAGACATATCACAATAGTCCATTATACACATCATTGTGCTAGGTTTCAGGTCAGTGGCTTTTTGTATCTTTATAATCTTTTAGAAATGCCCTTATTGTCCTTTAGGCACATCTCATATTCTTTCAGACACTTCTTGATAGTCTTTTAGACACTTCTTTGATAGATTTGATTTCTATACCCATTTAGACTTTTGGGCATGAAGGATCACTAACTCTAGGATTTTTTTCCTTGCTTTGCTTAGTCCAATAGCATAATAATGAAGGTGTCACCCAAGTTGTTTGCAATAATGAACATCAACCTAGATTGAACACATTAAGATGGTATCATGATATGACCATGGCCTTAATTGGGCTTAAGCAGTAAAGACAGTGCCACACTAACTAGCTCTAGCAAAGACAGGATCTAATTTGGATAAACAACAACTTGATCAAGATAAATAGTGTATAGATATCTCAGATACTCTGATGTGATGGCATCAACATCAATGGAAACATTATTTCATGGCAGCTATTGCTGGAGATTCTGTGAATTCGAAAATGTCATAACTAGCAATTAGAAGAAATAAAACGTGATCTGCACTAGGTGCGTAATGAAAATTACCTAAGATAGTGAGGGGTGAATTTGGAAATTCACCAATATATCTAGTTAAATACATGTGCATGATAGGCTTTGTACTTCTTTGCCGACCTTTCACTTGGCCTCTATTTTGTTTTGCTCTTTTTTTTACTACCCTTTTCCTACCCTGCACCTCTACGTGGTCAAGAAATTTAATAATTTGCCCATGTAGCACAATTTTTTTTCCCTACAGTCTTCCATTGTTGTTGCCTTCAATTTCTAGAAAACATAAGTTGTCATTAAAACCAAGAAAACTAGAAAATAATACATATATGAGTGAAACGTTATATTGCATGAAAGATATCGTTGTTCTACACTAAGAAGATGTGATGCATATGTGATGCATAAAAAAACTATTTTAAATCACCACATGGAACTAAGAAATTGTGGTATTGAGTTAAAGGATCATCATTCACCTTCTACATTGAAAGAACTTTGTTTCAATCATATTTAAAACCTTATATTTCTATTTTTTTAATCAGATTGAATAAACAAACAAGTATGATACATGATAAAGGACACAACTTATACTTCAATAATGTATAACTAACATGAATTTTGATAATGAAATCATTAGCCTCTTTTCAAATTTTAAGAAATTTTTTTCAATGTAGAACTTCTAAATCCATTGCCTTTTCTACCTTGATTCTAGATTGAAATAGCTTCCAACTTCAGTCCAAACTTTAGAACAAAAACTCAATTTGTACCTAGGTTTAAAAAATTGTTAAGGCATTTTTATCAACCCAATATTCAATCTATGTTGGTTTTGCTTTTTTTTTTTATGTTCTTTTATCATTAGTTCCTTTTTTTTCTTTCAATATAAATTTTTATTTCTTTATTTTTCTATTTTACCTTCTAACCAAATCACATCTCCTTTAGTCCAATGCACAAGATTAACTCCCTATGATTTAATGACTACCATTGCTTCTCTACCCATAAAAAAGGAAATATGCTTATCCAAAAGGTCCATTTTTTATATTCAGAAACAAAGCTAGAAAAGAGAAAGAGAGAGAGAGAAAGAGAGAGAGAGAAAGAGAGAGTTAATTAGGGAAGAAGGTTTGAGCAATGGAGTGCACCATAGGGAACGAATCGTGAAGAACAACAAATCTTGCATTAGGTGAATTGATCCATAATTATGCATATCTTTTGGGTCACTTTTACCATAGCTGGATGAAGGAAGAGATAACCCCAGAGAGCAGCAGTTGTCTGAGAGCAATAAGTAAGAAGAGTCATAACTTATTGCTCAAACTGTAACGGTACTTAAAGGGCACCCTTCAAAGCTTGGTGTTCAGCTTCCAATGCAGAAGAGCAATGAGGGAGTAAACAACCATCCTAAAGAATAGGTAGCACACTAAACCTCATCCCGAGCCATGATGTAACACCCATGTTTGATGATCTACACCATGCCCTATACACAATGAAAATAGCAGAAGCATGCTCAGGTTTAGATGCAAGGTTAGTTCCCAATAGTAAAGAAGGAGTTGGCTAAGCTATGGAGGAAATCAGAGATGATGATTTGGTAGTGTTGAGCTAGAAAGAGTTGTCGAACAAGGTATCCCTTCTAGTTATAATAGAGTGGGCATTATATGGACCATATAAACTAGAGGGTCAAGACTAGCTAATAAAGCCAATCCTATTTGCAATTGGGATTGCTTGTAAATAGGTTGAAAAGCCATTTCTTAAAAAGGGTGGATTTCATATTAGGTAGAGTTGTGTAGAAGTTACACCATACTTTAGTAGAGTTTCAACAATACTAGAATAAATGCAAAACTATTTCTGTGGGGTTTTGGGAGCCAAACAAGCGTAGTGGAAATTAACCGAAACCCTTTAGGTGCTAAGTGAAATAGAGTAAATTGGGTGTTCAAAATTTTTATACACAGTTAGTTCAGATCTTTCACCCAACTGTTGAGCTGAATCACCAAAACTTGAATGACTGACGTGTTCAAGCTCTCTATGGTATATACATGAACCTCTCAGATCACCATGTCTCCACTACATTCTGGCAGGTGTGTTCATCTTGTACCCATAGTGTTAGATTGCGTTCTTCAAGTAATGACAAAAAGAAAGTACGGCTGGAATTTTGGAACTTTTATGATTTTTTCCAAGGAAGGCAACTTGAAAATAATCACTATATAATGTATATAAAGTGAGGCTTAACTTCCAAGCCTAATAGGTTTCAAAATCCTAATCTGACTAGGCTTAAGTTTGGGCTTAATGATGGCTTAACTATTGGGCCAAAAATTAATCCAAAATTATCATGAAACCAAAACCAAACAATTTGGGCCATGTACTTAAATAATTCAATTGGCTCTAAGTCTGTGACCCAATAAACTCCTATTATATTAGCAATGATCATAAATCATATTTATAATTATAAACAATAAGTGGTTTCTAGCAACACATGATTGCTACTTGAGTGGCAATATAATCAAGACCTCTATGATCATTATTCGTATATGTTATTGTCCCTTTGGTATATGTCATTATCCCTTTGTCCAAGATATCAAGACCGAGCATGAGACATAGAATGCGTTACTCTTCTTTAGTCCAATATTTGGTCTCTTGATTCTCAAGCAAACTGACTAAAACTAATAACATTGATATTCTATATCAACTCATCCGAGCATAATCATGCATTTCCTCAATCTCACTCAATCAAGGGGCCTGAAGATACTACTTTCGTTACATAGGATGGACAAATCCTATCTTGATCATACAAAACCCTTTGCATGATATGTGACATACCAAATGACCACCTTCATGTTCACTTAGTTATGAATAACAAAATGAAGTATCAAAGTATGTGACTCACATATAGGGAACCTTGGTTACCTTAGGTCAAAGGATTACATATACCATGATCACTATGAGAATCACTTATGACACTCATATAATGATCCATGTAGCATTCTTATGGTGGATCGGTCTAGTACACAAGTTCTCCAACTTGTACCCATATGTAGACTACATATCTCATATTAGTCACCACATATGCTAGTATTTATGTATTATTGTTACCCACTCCACAATAATACTAGACCAGGGATGTTTAAGAATATTATTATTCTAGGGTTATAATTATGTTTGATTATGTCATGTAGAAACAAACAACAAACATAATTACTGGAATAATGCCTCAATAAAAATATCATGTCTCAATTTGTAAAATACAATCATCTCATGATTGACTTTTGGGCATAACACTAACATCTACTGTTTTACATCAGGAGCAAATTGGTAAAAAAATGCCATCATGTTGAGCAAGATTAGCAGATGTGGGAGGGCATCCAATAGGTATTTCCAAAGAAAAAGTTTGAACTTATGTGGAAAATGACAAGCCAAAAGTCATTTTAGAAATGATTACAAGTGCTGATATTCCCATGAAGCATAGCAGGGGTAAAGGACTCTTGAATTTATGGAGCAGAATTCTTTATGACTTCCATGAAATAAGCATGCTTTGTAGGAAAAGTACCATAAGCATGCCTAGACCAACAAAATGAATCTCTTCCCCTATTTGCAAATGGGGAAGATAGGTCACAAATTTTGGAGACTATAAAGTCTCGAAAGAATGACCAAAATGAAGAAATATTCCAGGCATCCAAGTTAGCTATGGTGAGGTCAGAAATGCGAAGTCTTCTGAATTGAGGGTAAGAATATGGATATATAGATAATTGGTCAAGAGATCTTCCAGAGATCTAGTTGTCTTCCCATACCATTATGGATTGACCATTGCTAACATTCCAATGGATGTGTGGCATGAAAATTTTTCCCTCCATATAAAAGACTGCCACAAAAAAAATATGCATTTCCCAAAGCTTTGACCCGTCATAGGGATTGAGAAGCTTGTATTTATCCATCAAAACCCTATATACAAGCTTTCTGGTGCCATCAATAAAGATGTGCCAAAAGGTCTTCACTAGTAAAGCCTGATTGAAAAGTCAAAGATATTTTATCCCTAGGCCACTTGAACCTTTATGGAGCATTAATAGCCCTTTCGACTTCATATGCATAGATTTTCTATCTTGGAATCCGGACCTCCAAAATCTAATAAAATTTTTATATGAAGAGTTCAACAGGATAACTGACACTTTAAAAGGGACACAACATAAATAGGGAGAGATGTAAGACTAGATTGGATTAAGGTCAAGTGCCCTGCATTATTCAAGAGATTCCATTTCGAACTTTCAAGTTTTCTTTTATTACATTGCCTAACAGAAATTGGTAAGATGAAAACTAGGAAATATCCTAAGCTAGATGAGAGACACTGAACATCCATTCTAATTTTTGAAAGTTGACCTCCTCACCTGTTGCAATTGAATTGAGCTCTAAAGCGGCTTTTAGATGTCACACAACTATAGAAGTGAGCTTGAAAAATATAAGACAATCATTGTCAAAAAATAAATGGTTGATTAGAAACTCCCTTGTTATAATCCTCATAGAACAACGTTGCAACATGAGATTTAGTTTAGGGATAAAAAGATGCGTAGGCCACCATCATCTAGGTCGGATTATGCTTTTTTAGAACTTAACAGATTCGCTTGTTTTTGGTACCAGAAACATTGTAGATTGATCATTTGTTTCGGTAACAGAACACACCAAAGCACAGGTTAACATGAGAACTTTAATAATTTAAATTCTATCTCCACTTTCAAAAGGCCAGGCCAAGTTGACAGAATGATGTGAAGAGCTTTGCTAGGAGATATAGCAGTAAAGACTTCACAAGGACTGACAAGGTAAATGAATGCTTTAGGTTCTATAGTTGCTTTGGAGGTATCAAAAACATGTTTTCAGGGGTTATTCGTACAATCACTGGGATCATTCATGCATCGCCCGTGTTAGTTTGGAGAAAATCAGTACCCTGTAACAATCACACCTGCAATGAAATCTGGGCTGGTGAGAATCGAGTTTTGCAGAAGACAGCAGCAGCAAGAGGTGTTGTATATTGGCAGGCTAGAGCAGGACGTCAGATTGCTTCAAGAAGGGGCTGGAACCGATTTTCCCTTTGAGGGATACTGCATTTTTTCTCCAATCAAGTGATTCTAAATCCTTCAAACTCCTGTAATCAATTACTGTGACTTCATCCTCTGGTGCATCTAGGTCCTGATAACTGCAGAATATTCCGAACATGAAAGCTTTGTCAATGAAACAGAACGTAATAAGATTGCAGTCCTAAATAATTTGGCTCAACAGTAAGAGTAGATGTTAGAATATCAAAGCTGCTGGGTAACTTTGAGATCATGTTGTGGTTGCCAGACAACAGTACTTTGATTCAATGAAATAATGCTCCTTTTTGGAAAACATGATTACATACTGTTGAGATCATGAGATGCCGGTGGAGCTTACCTTCAAATATGTCGAGGGTCATGTTGAAACCCAGGAGGCAAAAGGAAGGGTGCAGATGCAGGCCCATGTCGTCTCCTATTACGACACTCAAAAGGAGGGTGAATACGTTCTCCAAACATCTGCATTGCCACTTCAGGTGGAGCAGGAACGAAAGGCCCAAGTGGACTGCAATTATATGCCACTTAAGCCCTCAAGAGATCATGAGGAAAGAGACTAATTACAGCTTTCAACATAGAACAGGATAAGATATTCCAGAAGAACAAATAGCCTACCCAGCACCAGGAACAGGCATCAATATTGGTGGAGGGACTGCATCCAAAGCAGGTGCTACAGGTATGCCACGTGCTCCAAAAGCATCTAGCATCTGATCATCACCACTGGCTCCATCAGGAACATCACTCAACTGTAGGTTCTCAGACCTATCATATTTTCCACGATCACTAAGATCACCACGCTCCTCTTTGAAGAGATTATTTGGTACCTTATGCCTCAGTGACACATCCCGCAAGGTAAAATGGAAAAGTATTGATCAAAAGAGATGAAGAAATGAATATAATAAAAAAAGCAACAAAATATGAGGAGAATAAAACATCACTTGGTGCTGTGTGCCATGGACATGAAAGTTAATATCTCAGCATAGCTTCAAGAAAGCTGGAGTGGGGCAAGAGCAGAAGCTTTTTGCTTTCAAATATAAAATTAACAATTATAGCTTTCATCTGCAACGCTTAGTTCAACCAAGTTACCTAAGACAGAATGCAGTTCGTGCATATGATAAATGTATTACAATTTTGTACTCCCTCGATCACATTATGCTTATCACTTATCAAATTTTTCATGTCTAAAATATGCCATTGTTTCGTATTTATATATCTCTCAAATATCCATTCCCGTAATGTAAAGCCTATGAATGCTCCAGGTTGTGATTTTACTATTCTGTAAAATATAACCTTTGAGAAACATGCCTAATATGCTTATGTGGCACAAGATCCGTAATATTTTTTAAAAGATCTAAAGTGACAAACATTTTAAGACAAAGACGAAGTAATAAAGCATGTCTACAATAAAGAAATGGAATTGTTGTATAATACCAGTAAAGGTTGCTGCACCACAGGCGCCCCTCCTGGTGCATCTGGATCACTGTAATTGACAACAGAGAATTATGCATCATGCTAAAGCCATCAAACTTCAAAATGGAAGAATGACCAACACTCACTTCATGTAATTCTGGAAATAAAACTCCTCACACACTTTTGAAGTCAGCTCCATAACAAGTTCTACATGCTTAAGTTTAAGATGCTTGTGCACAAACTCTGCAGCATGAAAAAGCTTTGTACAACCCTTAGCACCACAACCATATTTCCACCCATACTTCTCATCTCTAATTTTCCGGACAAATGGATCCAGAGCTTCTACAACAGCTGCATCTATTTTGTCCTTTGCGGTCATTCTTTCCAATGGATCTTGGCCTCTCAATCTATTCTGCCAGAGAGAGTCAAGCTTGTTTTCCCACTCAGCTCCATTATTAATTTCATCACAACCCTTTAAATCTGATCTAACATGCCTAAGACCTTTAGCTTCTGCTAATTCTCTCATCCCATAATAGTCCAAATAGTGGACACGCCACAGGTAAGGTAAAAGTGTATCCAAAAGCTCTACACCTTCCAGTCCTTTGACATAATTTACACCTCGCACAATAATTACAGGCCCAGTTGAACTACCATAAGATTTTTCTCTATTCATTCTGTCTCTATCAAAACCATATAAAATATTCTCCCCGATTCCCTTTTCCAAGTCTAGTTTACGTGCTAGTGCTTGAGCTTGTTCAATGTCAATGTGGACTCGTCTAGTTTCAGAACTGGCTGGATGGGCCTTTGGAGCAGCAGAATGGAGCACACTTTCCTTATTGGGTCTTCTTCCATGTCTCCTCCTTTTGCCACCACCATCAACTTCATCTTCAGAATTAGGATTACACCCCCACCCCAATTTATTCAATTTCATGGCATTCAGACCAGGGCTTCTGTGGATAGAAACTGTAAGTCAGCAAAAACATTAACCCAGAACAACATTTTTGCAAAATAAAAATAAACAGTGGTCTTACAGGTCCAATGTTCCACTTTGTAAATCGAGAAAAAAATTCTTTCACCATCTTGCACACAAGTTCATTTCTTCTGTAAATATTTGTTAGGGAGAAAAAGGCACTTAAATCATCAATACAGAAGAAAAATTTACTAAATTGTGTTATGAACCATCAACATCCAATAGATGAGAACACGTCAAGTTGGTAAAATTTTGCAGTTTCAAGAAATCAACTTTTTGAAACCAGCACAAGAAGAACCAACCTTTCTATAACAGCAACCACATTACTTGGATGATATTTATCTTTTAACCTACGAAAATAAGCATTATTAGTTAGAAAAATGAAACCCGCGAAAGAACAATTTTTTGGATAAAAAGAAAGGCGCATGGGAATTCAGATTGTAACACAAAGTACCATTCTTCTTCCTTATGAGCATCAAAAAAGGCTTTTTTCAGGGTTGAAATATACAGACTTGTATTCCTCATATCTGCCAAGAGAAAGAAACAAGTTAAAGGAGTTCACCCACTCACACATTTATTTATTTATTTATTTATTTATTTTTTTTTTGCTTATGCATATTGCAACAAAAAAAGAAAGCAACAGATCTTACACAGTTATACCTACGCTCAGCTTCTGCAGCCAAGATATCATCTTCGAGTTCTTGAATGAATTGTTTGTATGACATCATGCCTTCTCTGAAATGTATATCACTGTAAGACAAGATTGAGGAAGAGAAATCTAAAAAATCACATCAACAGATAATGTCCGCTTCAGATTATGCATTTTCCAATCATCTGTCTGCGCGGCGATTTGTGGAATAATAATGAAAAGCAAAGCCAATAATTGTACTCTCCCAATAGATTGTTGCAACAAAATTATGAAATGATCAAGAAAAAAAAGAGTTACAGGACATTAACCATAGTGAGTTAAGCAATAAGATGACACAGAAGCAAATCAACAGTTTCTAAAGACCAGAACAACAAGAGAGAGAGAGAGAGAGAGAAAACCGGTCAAAACATGATATTGGACCATTTCATGAAGGAGACATAATGCTAACCTATGACTGCTCCCTGTAGCAGTTGCATCACCATGGCCACTACGTCCTGAATCCCATCCTGCAAAGTTAAAGTAATTAAAACACAAAGGCAAAGGATATGCATTTCCTGCTATTTACATAAACAGATACCTAATGTATGATAATTTGTCAACCAACTAATTCTTAATCTCAACTAATCAACATGTGAAAATCGTGCCATCATGTCCCTTCATCAAAGGCAAATTCCTCCACGAGTTCTAAAAGACCAAGATTCCTTTTCAAGAATGTCTACTAAATCAAAGAGTTAGGACAGACTTCTACCGTACTAATCTTGCTTCCTTTGCCCCCTTTTCATACCTCATACATCGCTCTTATGGACCAGTAGATCTAGTGTATAACTACAGTAGTATTTATGGAAATTTCTAATTTAATACTTCATTTAGTCTCATATTCAGCTTCCTACCCCATGCCTTCACAAACTCAGCAATTGAGCTCAGAGGAAAGACATCAAAGTTTCTATCACTAATAGCCATACATGATCTATTCTTCATCCCAAATTCAGTATTTGGGAAGGGGGAGGGTAAGCAACTGCAGGAGAATGGTTAATTCAAAACCTTTTAATAGCAGTTAGCTTGTCTACCTTGGCACCCACCAGAATGACCAATATGGCTATTAGGTCTTTCTTCAGCATACCCAGGCCTGGACCCCTTCTCACGGTCATATCCACCAGGGTGATCAGTCCCAGACCTGGACAATAGACACAGGATAGTAGATTTTGATCAAAGACAAGAAAATTTTGGACCAAATTTATAGAAACTGACATAATACAAAACTAACCACCGAATAAGGGGTGGCTGAACGTGGTACATAATGCTAGCCAGAATGAATTTATCAAAAGATCCAGAGAAAAATACCAACAGCTCCAAAACACAGAATTGGCAGAGGAAAGGGATTCACCACCAAATGCTCAAAATTTGTTCAGTGATCTAAAAAACATGGTAGCTTGAATAAATAAAATTTATGAGTATCTTTCTTAATGAGCTGTAGATCTCTTCTCAAGGAAAAATAGAACACAAAGGACTCAGCTAGCTAAATAGAAAAGGCCTCATCGTTTGGCAGAAAGAGGAAAAAAGACAGAAAATCTGTCAAGCACGACAGAATGAAACAGGGGAGAAGATACTAAAGGATAGAAGACCATCTCAAGCAATCGGTATAGGCATCCATCATAGGATGCATAAAAAATTGGGATACTTGGACACCGTACTTCGCCCCAGAGCCTGGACATTGTTATTATCGTAAGAGGAAAGAAGACAAAATCATCAGAGACAGTTTTTTTAAATTTTAATAACACCTCCTACAATTATAGAGTTTTGTAGCTGACCGGCGGGGTGAACATCAATCTGTCGTTCAAAACTATAAACAGCTGTAAATCCAACACTAATTGGCAAAGCTAAAAAGGTGACGAATGCGATGCTGACCCAAAATCAAGTTTCAAACAACGAAGTACCAAGCACTCAAATTCTGCTTAAATCTATGCTCTGGTTATACCTCTCAAATCTCCAAACTAAGAGGAAAAGAGAAAGAATAAGAGCACAAACATCAACTTCGCAGTCTTCACTCGGCTCTCGCAACCTACCCATAAGAATTACCTTCCCGAAACCAGCTCTTGGACACCCTCTCTTTTCATAGCCTCCGTCCTCCAGCCTTGAGCGCTTATAAGTCCGCTAACTGCGCGACGGACGTGAGTGCCTCCGTCCTGTTTCCCGACGCCGGCGGTGGAGGGCTACCATTGCCCCGTCTCTTATAGTCCCTCTCCCTCGGGGCCGGCGGCGGCGGGGACCGATTTCTTTCTAAGTAGTCTCGGTCCCCTCGTTCTCGATCACAGCGGCGACTTGGAGGCGGCGCCGGAGGAGAATTTAGGTATTCAGAAGGATGCAACTGCTTTCCTGATCACAGTGGACATCTAGCGTATTGAGCGTATTGAGCGTCATGCTCATGACTTCGACCATGGCCAATAAAATTCCGGAGTCAGAACAAAGGGAGAAAAGAAGAAGCAGCAGCAGCTCTGGTGACGGTGGCGCTGGCGCTGGCGCTGGCGGGCACTGGACCTTTTGTGTGTTCGCGGTATGGAAAATTGAAAAAGATGGGCATACACAATTACCGCCTTGACTTTATAATCTCGGCCACCAAAGACTTCTAAGTTTGAAATAAGTCGAATTTATCCCTGCACAAACCCAATGCCATTACTGCTATTTTCAGAAAAGGAAGGCCATCATGTCAAATGCAGCCACCAACTCATGTGATAATCCTTCATCAAAGCAAGGACTTTTTTCAACGTTCTGGTGCTATGATAAGTGCTGGTATAATTCCCGGAATATCAATGATAGTCTAATTAGTGGACAACCTAAATGTGAGAAGGATCAACGTACCATATCTCTAAGAAACCAAGTGGGTACGAAGAAAAGCAATTTGGGGGATAAACTTTGCTACCTGGGTAAATAAGTATTTCATCCCCTCTTTATTTCTCAATAAGTTGATTAATCTGACGTATTTTGGTTTGAAATGTTGGGATTTTAGGACTCAGGTAGGTTTTTATTTGGGTAATTTACACTTTTATAGTTATCACACTTCTTAGGTTTTGAAATCTACTCCTTTTCCCTACAACTTTTACATTATCCAATAATAATTTCTCAAATTCTAATTTAAATTAGGACTAATTATAATTTTCACCCCAAGGTTTAGGTGATATTATACTTTACCTCCTCCTATTTCAGATATATACACTTTACCTGCTACCCTGTACTTTTCTCTCTTAAATAACTATTTTACATTTATAGAAAGCAAAAAATAATCATTTGAAATGTCAATTAACTATAAAAAGAGTACCATGCAGGTTAAAGTTATTGAGAGATAACTACCATATAGTTTCAATTAAGATTTCAAAAATTGTTATGGGACTATGTAAAATAGGCAAGAGGTAAAATGTATATTTCTGAAACAAAATGAAACAAAGTGAAATATCACCTAAACCTCATGAGCAAATTTTAATATACCCTTTAAACTATTATTTAAATAATCATTAGTGATAGCCAAAGTGCATCTAATCATAAAGCTGAAGACTTGATGCACCAAAAGACTTGCAAAGAAGACAGCGTTAAAGGCTTAGGATGTGTGTTCTCAAGGAGGGCCCCGGACACTCAAGTCAGGAAGAGGGTTTAAAAGAGCAAATGCATTCAAGAACTGAAAGATGAAATATGTCAAGTTAAATTCTCAAGGTCATATGATTACCTTTTTATAGTGACTGAAACCTACATTACGGTAAGTCGAGGTCTTGCGTTGTGGTGATTGTAGGAAAGCTAAAGATCATATGAGGCAATTTTCTAGAAACACAAAAGGAAGTTGGCCACAACGTCAATCTTAACAATGTTGGACTTAGGCAAAACCTATGCTATCTACACTAATACATTAGGATCGGGCTTGAGCCATGTACTAATGCAAGATAGGCAAATAATGCCCATGGTTTGTGGCAACAAAGGCCAAATGAGCAATATTGGCCCGCACATGATTTGGAGATAGCAGTCATAGGTTTTACCTTAAAACTCTAGAGGCATTATCTATTGAGATGATCCTTTCAGATATATATAGATCATAAAAGCCTTAGGGCTAGTTTGTATTTTGTAAATACGACCACGTGAATGTGTTTTTTAGTTGGGGTTTAGGTCAAGTTTCCAAATTTAATTTAGTTGAAGAAATACTAGCCCTGAAGTTTAACAAATTAATAGCAAACCTAGCCTAGTTACAATTACATATCCCTTGTTGCAAATGAATCGTCACCTAGGTGACAAGCTACTATGCCGTGACCATGACCCTCCTAACATGCATTCATCTTCTCACCTTCCTACTGCCCCATTCCATTGGCCAACAACCCATTAAGCAAATACATCCTAATAAGCCTTATGGGTTTATTCTAACAGTTCTTATCCATCCTCATTATGTCTTTCAATTGGCCTCATTCAAAGCTGACGACACCCTTAACTACGGGGGATGCTAGTGTGGTGGACTGAAGCATGGTCGGAAAAATATCCTAGCAGATCTAACCAATTAAAGTCCTTATAGAAAAAAAAAATAATGTGGCATTCGAGCATAATTTTGTTGAAAAATGGGTATGAATTCATCAACAACTAGCCTAGTTCAAAATGCACAAAATGGTCAAAATACATTCGAGAAATGTGTAAACATTATACAAACTGGCCTTTAAACACTTATTTACCCAAAAAGATTTGAACATGAGATAAAGTAGATGGTTAGAGTATATTGAGGATATGACTATGCCATTGAGTACACAACTCCAAAACGGAATGTGGTGGGTCACGCCCTTAGATGAAAGTATAGTAGAGTGGTAGTCTCCAAGGATCAAGTGGGAAATCCAAAAGTTGAGAGCTTTATGGGCCTACATGGGTATTGGTCCAGGTAAGAGTCTGGGAGTGGACTAAATATTGAAGTTGTGGATTTAGTCAGGATGGTTGGATAAGGTCTGAAAGGCCTAAAGGCTAGACTTCGAGATTCACAAGGTCTCTGAAGGCCTAGTATGGAATCTTTCAAAAAGTGTATCGGTATCGTGATGGTTCACTATTCTACAGAAAAAAGTCTATGTGCCTAGTGTCAATGGGTTGAAGAAGTAGGTGCTTCGTGAGGCACATAGTAATCTCTTTAATATCCATCTAGGGACACCAAAATGTATCATGACCTAAGAATGCATTTTTTGTGGCCTAGGTTTAAGGCTGTTATTAAGGATAATGTGGCCAAGTGCATTACCTATCAGAAGTTATCAGACTTGTAAATCAGAGAGATTGTTTGACTTTATGATGTGTTGGGTTTAGTAATATGTGATCAAGATCCATGATTTTATCTTTAGATTTTGGAATGCCTTTCAATGGACAATGGGGTCAAAGGTAAATTTGAGTACTACTTATCACCCCTAGACAGATTGACACTTAGAAAAGACTATCCAACCCTTAGAGGACATAATGTGAAGTTCCACCTAGGATTTTAAAGGGATTTAGGATGACCATCTTTCCCTTATTGAATTCACCTATAACAATAGTTACTAAGCATTAATTCAGATGCCTCCACATAAAGCTCTGTATGGCGGGTGATGCATGACACCACATTGCTATGCTGACAAGGTAAATGTGAACCAAGTAGACCACAGGTTATGGAAGAGACCATGACCAAGATCAAGTAGATTCAAGCTCAACTAAGGGCAACTATTGACAGGCAATAGGCACATGCCAATGTCAAGCGACGTGAGGTGAACCTTGAGGTAGGGGATAAAGTGTTCCTCAAGGTGTGACCAATGAAAGGAATAGCACAATTTGCCCAAATGTCAAGTTGGCTTCTAGGTACGTTGGATTGTATGAGATTTTTGAAAGGGTTCATATAGATTGGCACTACCTCACATAGAAAATATGTTACATGTTAGTGTATTTAAGAAATACAATGCACCTAATGGGCAATTGATAATACCCCTCCTATCGAGCCAGTGAATGAAGACTTAACCTATATAGAATGTTCGATTAGATTCCTTAACTAAAAAGTCAGGAAGTTAAAGATCAAGTGGATACCCATGGTCAAGGTCCAACGGTCCAATCATTATGAGCACGATGCCATATAGGAGATAGAGTGGGATATGGAGGCTCAATATACCAACCTGTTTTTAGAGTTAAAGCGGGAATTGAAGGACAAATTCTATTAAGAAAGTGATGATGTAAGAACACTCAAATTATCAGGTAATTAATTTATTTTAATTATGTGATCCCTGATTAGATTCAACTTGCAAGCTAGATTTAAGTGAAGCTAATAGGTCAAATAGTCCTTAGAGTCCATAAGAATAAAATCCTAAGTAGATTAACCATAATGCAACTAGGGACAAAATGGTAATTTGGAAAGCAAAGGGTCAAAATTTGACAAAGAAATCTGCAATTGAGTTTCTAGAGATGAAAAGAATATCTTGGTGAAATTTATTCTCAATTTGATTAAAGATTGGTTTTTTCTTGTTAAGGAAATAAGGAAAGCCAAAATGATAATTTCTTGGCCAAAATGGGTTTGAGAATGTGAGAAATGGCATTTCAAACAATTTGGTGAATTTTGGTAAAGTTTGAAATTAAATTGACCAGATTTGAGACAATTCTTGCAAATGAAGCTAAGAAAAGTGTTCAGTAATTTTGCTTGGTCAAACTTGAGCCCAACTAGTCAAACTTAGGTCAACCTTGGTTAGTGGAAGATTAGGAAAGAAGCCAATTGATATGAACCTCATTAGTATATTGACCAAGAAATTCATGAACAAAGTTGCACAACACTTGAAATGCTATTTTACATTAAAAAATCCCCACCAAAATCAACCTGTGGCTTGGAACGGTAGATATAAAGATGAACTAGGCTAAGGAATCTACTTAGTTTCATTAGGATAAACAAGTTCCTAAGAACTCAAGAAACTGTGGACAAAGTCTCACAAATATTCACTCAATAAAATATATAATATGTTGGTAAAGGACATAAAAGGTACGTGTTTATAGTGTTTTAGCCTTTAGAAATGAAATACATAAGTTTAAATGGTAAAAAAAGTCCTAAAAACTACAAAATTCAACTTAGGTTAAGAGTTAGACTCAAAACATGCCAAAACTTACCAAACAACGCGAACTATGTGTTTTCTTTCACTAAAATATGTGTAAAACATCTGTTTTTGATGCAAAAACAAGCAGGAACCTTAAAAACAAAGTACAAAACAACTAAAGGTCCTATTTTGGCTCTACAACGCACAATTCACGTACTTTAAGCTTAAGACGCATCCAATAGCACCCTTCTTGATAAATAGGTGCAAAATGCATCCTTATGCTTAAAAAAATCCAGAATTCTTCAAAATGAAATAATTGCCCACATTTAGGACCCAAGAATGTCCCTGATCCTCCATGGGCTATTGGATGCATCCAGGGTGCGCTTGTGGACCCTGTGGGGTTTGGGTTGCATGGGTGCTAGGGTACATACTTCAATATGTGTATACTGTGTACATTTCTTCGGTGTACATGTACACTTGGGTGTGCCTAGAGCTTGAATTTCTAGCACTTTGCATATTTGATTGACTTGAGCTCCTTTTGTGTAGTTTGCATGGAACTTTCCTCCAAGGTGGCTTAGGCAAGGGCGGGGCTATGGTAACTTCTCTCCTTTGCTTGCTTGCAAGTAGGACTCCACAAGTAGGAACCTTAGGATGCATGGTTTCTATGGCTATAGCGCTTCAACGACTCTAAGTGACCTTTACATAGCTTGAATGTGTTGATTTGAGCTTCTATTCATGGAATCCCTTTGAATGCTCCAAGATGTCCTTGACGTTGATTCCTAGGTTTTCATCAACCCTCCTTACTCAAAAAGATACGTCCTCAAATCTAAACCTACAATAGAAGATAGAATTGAATTAATAACATTAAAAGTAACACCAATATTGCACTTAGCTTGGCTATGTGCACCAACATCAATGCATTCTTGCATGTAGTACCCTTTTGTGCCTACAAAACTTGAACCAACATTTAAATCCAAACACAAATATGTTCCTTCCTATTTTAAACATGAATCTGGAAACAATGTGCAAAATCAACTTAGATTCTGGCACAACTTTCATCTTAAGTTTAGGTAGTACTTCCATTATCTTGGTTTCCTTGACCAACTTCCTATATATGACAAGTAAAGCTACCTTCCCTTGCAAAAAAAAAGATTTTGACTTGGCAGCAGCTATATGAATCAAAATAGAATGGACCAATGTAGAAAAAAAAATTCAACTCTCAAAAAAGCTAGAAATGCCATGGAAAGTACTTACTTGCACATCTTGACTGCTTGCATTAGATTTTGAAAAGTTTGCATGGTAAGCACCAAAATAACAACTTAGCATAATCTACAAGTATAAAAAATGAATAACTCAGGATACACTATAAATGGACGAATGGATAAAATTATTACTTTCAATTTGGCCTAAGCATGTGCATAAAATAAGGACTACATGGTCAGGACTGAAGGCAACATATTCATGGACGTTCAAGACAAAGCTACAGAAATGCAAGAAGGTGCATGGTAAACTTGTCCAAATACATAAAGGCATAATAGTATAAAGTGAATCAAACTTAGAAAATCCAGTTTTAAAACCCTCAAATTTAAGAAAACACAAAACAAATTTGCTTAAGTTTGCACACAAAAAGAAGTCCAAACGAACAAAATTAGAAACAACATGCTTACCTAGATATGCACACAAGATACAATGCATTAAAATCAAAAAGATGTTGGATGTATATGTCAAAACACAAGGTTTCATATGCCACTCAAAGAAATTAGATTTGGACTCAATTCAGCCAAAACCAACAAAAAAATCATGGTGCATGAAGTTCATAAAGATCTTGGGCATTTTGAACAAAACAAAATAGAAATATATATGCCTAGGTGAAACAAATTCAATAAACTAATTCACTCTTGCATGTATACACAGCAAAATACATGTAATTCAAATAATTGCATAAAATGTTTGACAAAACATTAGGTATGACATGCTTTCTCAAGAAATCAGATTTGAAACCAGATTTAACAATGCTGTCATTCAAAACAAATGGTCTCAAGTTTATGCATAGAACATAAATAACAAAACACAAAAATTTGTTGCATGTTTGTGACAAACTAAAAGAACACATGATGAACTTATAATCATCAAACACAAACTCAGAAACATTCAAACAAATTCTCTTTTCTAATCATAAGAACCATAATGAAAAACAATAGAATTACCTAAACTTGCGTTCATAATGCTATACATGTAACACAAAGAAATATGTGATGGATTTGAAAAAACTAAATCTTGCATGGAAAATTTAAAAGAAATATATTTAGATCAGAACAAATCAAAATAGTATAACAAGAATAGGAAAAACAAACTAAGAAACACCTATGTGACTCAAAAAAGGGTTTCACAAACTTGAAGAATATATGGAAGAATTAGGGAAAACATATTCAGATTTTGAAAAAATTTCATACTTACTACGTTTTCTCAACCTAGGATGGTGGTATTCATCTTGCAATGCAACATTAGAAGCAACGCATGACTCAAAAATTCCTTTCAACACAAAACTAGAAAATGCATCAGGCAATAGAATATCAAATTTGAATGAAAAAAAGAAATACATTACAAAAGTGGGTAGAAACCTTCAATATCCTTCCATTTGAAATTAGGAACAACAAAACTGTGAAATTCAGTTAGACCATGCTCAGTCACAACTTCTTGTTGTACTTTTACCTTCTCCTTAGATTTTGTTAAGCACACAAATGAATCTAGATTTTGGAGCTCAATTTTAATCTCGCTTTCCTTTTAATACTCATCTCTACTTGGTTTTTGCAAAGAAGACAAAACAACACTAGAAAACGATTCTATTATATCGGAAGTAAGCAAAACATCTTTATAGATCTTCTTCTCTTCTTTCAATTTATGTTCATCAAACTCTAGTTTTCTCATAGATTCCTACTCAATTTATTCTCTTTGGAACTCTCTCATCTTTTACCTCTCACTTTTATTCTTTTCACAACACTTTGGCTTTCTTTCGACTTTCCAGTTCATTTTCACTCATGCATTTTTCTTTCTTTTCATAATCTTTTTTTTAAAATTTATATGAACTTTTTTGAACTTTGGTGTTCTCTTCAAGTGAGTTAGGAAAGGTTTTTTCCTAGAAAGCTTTTGGGTCATTGAGCATTACTATAGTTTGGTCTAAGGGTGTGGGCCTACAAGCATTAGTTTGGGTAGGTTGTGGAACAGTGCCTCAAATTGAGAAAGCAAGGCTAGGATGGGAAGCTAGATTTGGAGTGGTTTTGGGGATAGGTTTGTCTCGAGTTGTTAGTATGGGAAGGTGATTTCATTTAGGAATATTGTAGGGAAGTTTTGGAGTGGAATATTGGGGATAGGTTTTGGGTGTTGATTTCCTTTGTGGCTCATCATCAACAAGCACCTTTGGCCTTGCGGCTTGCCTACGTTTCATAAGGAGGTGTCTTGACTTCTAATGACAAGCTATCCTTATCATCCTCCTTAAACTCATCATAGCCATCATAGTAGGTATGGCTGGACCTTCTTTCTTCATGACTTAGCTTAATCCATTTTGGGTTCCAATACTTATTGTCTATGAACCAAGGCCTATTATACATAGTATTTAACTTGTAAACAAAGAGCCAATCACTCCCACATGTGTTTTTTCTTAAGAAAGAACAAAATCACTTTCACTCAAATTAGTATAAACCTGTTATAATTTGTGAGACAATTCCTCAAGTCCTCTAGAACTCAATTCTCCAAACAAAACCAATTTGAAAACCTTAGTGTGGAAACAAAGGAATTAAGGTTATTTAGGAATGGAATAAGCAAGCTTTTAGGTGAGAACTAGAGCTAGAAACAATGAAATAATTAAGAACTAAAACAACAAAGCTTGAAACAAATCTAGAACCAATTTCTTGCTAGATACATAAACATAAGATTTAAAAAGAAACATTTTTTAGTTTTCTTACAACCCACATGACAACGAAAATTTCCAAGAATGAGTCTTTTCTTGATGTGAAAAAAAACAAACACAAGAAACATTAATTCTTACAACAAAAGAACAAGATCAAGAATTAAAAGAATGAATCTTTTGGTTTTCTTGCTAGTTTTGCAATGACTAGAAGTTCAAGAATGATTCTTGCTACAAAAGAAAGCTAAAAAGATTAGTTCTTGCTGCAAAGAAAGAAAGAACAAAGTGAACAATTTTTTTCTCTATTTTTTTTTCTATTTTTGGATGCAATCTAACAAGAAACAAGATAGAAAGAACACAAACAAGACATTATTCTAATGAAATAGCAAGAAAATGATGCAAACAGATTATTTTAGTGATGAATGAACAAGAGAAGACGTAAAACATTCAATAAATGAATGAAATCTAAAAAAAAAAGAATCAAAATAAACAAGGAAGAAAACAAGGATAGAAGAAATGAATCAGATTAAAAACAAACTAGGAAAACATAACAAATTAAGAAAATTTTGATGGGCAAGAAACTTGGAAACATAAGAATAATAAAAAGACAACACAAAAATTGTATTAGAAACAAGAATGCAAAATTGGATAGTAACAAGTATTGAAAAAAAAATAAAAGATAGATAATCTGGAATAGAACTTCGTTCTGATACCATATCATGTGAATCCTGTTAGGATAAAAACTGAGAAACTTATGAACAAAGTTGCATAAGACCAAAATGCTATTTTAGATCAAAAATCCGCACCCCAAATCAACATTTGGCATGAAATGGTAGTTATAAAGATAACAAATACTAAATAATCCTTCTTAGTTTCATTTGGATAAACAAGTTCCTAAGAACTTAAGAAAGTATGGATAAAGTCTCACAAATATTCTTTGAATAAAGTCTTTAATCTATTCATAAAGTATGTACAAGGGACTGATTTATAGTGTTTCTAGCCCTTAGGAATGAATACCTAAGCTTTAATGGAAAAGAAGTCCTAAAAATAATGAAATCCAACTTAAGCAAGGAATTAGACTCAAAATATCTCTAAACTTTCCCAAACAGTGTAAAATACATGTTTTTTTACTAAAACATGTGTTCGTGATGCAAAAACAAGTAGGAACCTTGAAAACAAATTACAAAATAACTAAAAGTCCTATTTTGGCCTTAGAACATAAAATTCACACTGTATAAGCCTAAAACGTGTCTAGTAGTATCCTTCTTAACAAAATAGGTGCAAAATGCATCCTTTATGCTTAAAAGAGCTAGAATGCTTCAAAATGATGTGATTCACCTTGTTTAAAATGCTAGACCCTCTTAGGTGCTCTGTGGGCTCTCAATTGCAGCTAGGGTACACTTGTGGACCCTTGGGGGTGTAGGGTGCATAGGTGTTTTAGTTTGTACACTCCCACCTAGGTGCATATGCTCTTGGTAGTACTTGTACACTTGGGTATAACTAGAGCTTGAATTTTTAGCACTTTGTAGATTTGATCTAATTGAGCATTTTTTGTGTAGTTTGCATGGGGCCTTCTTCTAAGGTGGCTTAGGCAAGGGCAGGCTACGGCAACTCCTCTCATTTGCCTACTAGCATGTAGGACTCCATATGTAAGAACCTTAAGATGGATGGTTTCCATGGCTATAACACTCCAACAACTCCAAATCACTTTTATATACCTTGAATGTGTCAATTTGAGCATCTATTCATTGAACCCCTTTGAAATGCTCCAAGGTGTACTTGAGGGTGCTTCATAGGTTTTCATCAACCCATCCATTTTTGAAAAGATTCATCCTTGAATCTGCACCTGCAGTAAAAGAAGGAATTGAATAAAAAACAATAAAAGTAGCACAAATATTCCACTTACCTTGGCCATGTGCACCAACATCAACGCATTCTTGCATATAGTACCCTTTGTGCCTACAAAACCTGAACCAACATTCAAATCCAAACACAATTAAGTTTCCTCCTGGTTCAGACACAATCTGGAAACAATGTGCAAAATCAACTCAGAATCTTACGCCACTTTCATTTTAACTCTAGATAATACCTTTATTACCTTGGTTTTCTTAACCAACTCTTTACACACAACAAGTAAAGCTATTTTCCCTAACAAAACCAAAGAATTAGACTTGGCAGCAACTATATGAATCAAAATAAAATGCACCAATTTATAAAAACAATATTCAAAGCTTTCAAAGAAGCTAGAAATGCCATAAAAATCACTTAGTTGCATATCTTGACTACTAGCATCAGATTTGGAATAATTTGCTTAGTAAGCACAAAAACAACATTTTAGTTTAATCTGCAACTATAACATATGAACAACTTGAGATGCACTATAAATGGATGAATGGACAAAATTATTACTTTCAATCTAGCCTAAGCATATGCATAAAAAAAGGTCTATATGATCAAAATTGAAAGCCATATATTTATATGTGTTCAAAACATAGCTATGGAAATGCAAGAAGGTGCATAGGAAACAGGCTGAAAAAATCCACTTTTAAAACCCTCAGATTTAGGAACACACAAAACATATTTGCTTAAGTTTTCACACAAAAAGAAGCCCAAATGAATAGAATTAGAAACAACTTATCTAGATATACACATAATATACAATGCATTAAACTCATTAGGATGTTGGATGTATGTGTCAAAGCACAAGTTTTCATATACCATTCAAAGAAATTTGGCTTGGACTTAATTCAGCCTAAACTAGCAAAAGAATCAGGATAAGTGAAGCTCACAAAATCCTTGGCATTTTGAATAGAAAAAAATAGAAATAGATATGCCTACGTGAGAGAAATTTAGAAACTAATTCAATCTTGCATGCATACACAACAAAATGCATGTAATTTAAATAGTTATATAAAATTTTTGACAAAACAGTAGGTATGACATGTTTTTTAAAGAAATCATACTTGAAACTAGATTTAACAATATGTCATTCAAAATAAATTGTCTCAAGTTTATGCGTGGAGCACAACTAACAAAACACAAAAACTTGCTACATGTCTGTGGCAAACTAAAAGAAAGCAAGACAAACTTAGAAACATGAAACAAAAATTCAGAGACATTTAAATAGATTCTATGTTGTAATCACAAATGAACAACAATAGAAGTTCCTAAACCTCTATTCCCAATGCTATTCACGTAAGACAAAGAAATATGTTATGCGTTTGATGAAACTAAATCTTACATGGAAAACTTAAAAAAATCAAATTTAGATTGGTACAAATCAAAACAATACAACAGGTCTTTAGCAACAACAAACTTAGAAACACTTATGTGACTCAAAAAAGGTTTTGACAAAACTAAAGAATAGAAGAATTAAGGAAAATAGATTTAGATTTTGACAAAAATCCATGATTACTACCTTCTCTTAACTTGGGATGTTTGTATCCATCTTGCAAAACAACATTAGAAGCAAAACATGTCTTGAAAATTCCTTTCGGCACAAGAATATCAAAATTGAACAAAAAAAAAAAAAGAGAAATACATTCTAGTATTAAGTAAAAACCTCCAAATGTCCTCTTTTTTGGAAGTAGGCACAACAAAATTCTCAAATTTGGTTGCACCATGCTCAGACACAACTTTTTCCGGTACTTCTAGCTTTTCTCCAGATCTTGTCAAGGACACGGATGAATCCAAATTTTGGTGCTCAATTTCAATCTCACATTCCTTTTTAATCTCATCTCTACTTGTTTTATCTCGGGAACTTTTTCTACCTTCCCTCTCATTATCACTCTTTTCAAAACTCTAATATTCCTTCAACTTTCTTCTATTTTTTTCACTCATGCCTTATTTTTTTCCTCTCACAATGTTTTCTCTCAACCTGATATGAACTTTTATGAACTTTGGCATTCTCCTTATGTGGGATGGGAAAGGCTTGTCAAGCTATTCTTGGAAAGCTTTTAGGCCACTGAGCATTACCATAGCTTGGTATAAGGGTGTGATGTCAGAAGCGTGAGTTTGGGTAGGTTGTGGGAGGGTGTCTCTAATAGGGAATGTGAGGCTAGGATAGGAAGCTAGCTTTGGAGTGGTTTTAGGGATAAGGTAGTCTCGAGTTAGTGTTAGCACGTGATTGGGAGGTTTGGGGTACTTTTGGGGCTTAGAAGGGTTGATTTCCTTTGTGGCTCCTCATCAACATGCACCTTTGACCATTTAGCTTACCTATATCTCAAAAGGAGGCACCTAACTTCTGGTGACAAGGTATCCTCGGCATCCTCCTCAAACTCGTTATAGCCATTATAGTAAGTACAGCTGGAACGTTTTTCTTCTTGGCTTAGCTTAATCCATTTTAGCTTCCAATACCTTTTATATGTGTACAAAGCCCTAGTAACCATAGTATTTAGCCTATAAACAAAGATCCTCACACTCCCTCATGTGTTTTCCCTTAAGAAAAATCAAAATCACTTTCACTTATATTAGCATGAGTCTTTTATAATTTGTAGAACAATTCCCCAAGTCCTTTAGAACTTAATTATCCAAACAAAACCAATTTGAAAACCTTAGTGGGAAAACAAAGGAATTAAGTTTGTTTAGGAATGGAACATGCAAGCTTTAGTATGGGAAATAGAGCTAGAAATGATGTGATAATTAGGAACTAAAACAACAAATTTTGAAACAAACCTGGAACCAATTTCTTGTTGGATATGTAAATAAAAAATTTGATAAGAAGCTTTCTTTGGTTTTGTTTCAACCCATATGACAATAAAGATTTGCAAGAATGAGTATTTCCTTGGTAGAAAAGAGATGAACACAAGAAACATTAATTCTTGTAGGAAAAAAGCAAATCAAGAATTGAAAGAACGAATCTTTTGATTTTCTGGCTGGTGTTGCAATAAAAAAAACTTTAAGAATGATTTATGCTACAAAAGAAAGGGAACAAGATTAATTCTTGTAGGAAAAAAAGACTTTTCTCTAATGAAACTACAAAAAATGATGTAAACAGATTATTTCTACAATGAAAAAACAAGAAAAGATGGAAACACTAGTTGACCAATCCAAAAATAAAAGAAAAGAATAAAAAATTATTAGGAATGAGGCAAGGACAAAAGAAATGAATCATATTATAAATGAATTGGAAAGGACAGAATGAATTGAGGAAAACATGATGGGCATGGAACCTGGAAACACAAGAGTACTGAGAAGACAAGAAAAAAACTGAATTAGAAAAAAAAAGGAAAACTAGACAGAAACAAGAATTGAAGCAAAATAAAGGATTGATAATATGGAATAGAACCTCCACTCTAATGTCACTTAATGTAAACCTTGTCAATATAAAGACCAAGAAACTTGCAAACAAAGTTGCATAAGACTAGGACTGCTATTTTAGATAAAAAAATCCCCATCCCAAGTCTACCTACAACTTGAAAAGGTGGATATAAAGGTAAACTACTCTATCGAATCCACCTTAGTTTCATTTGGATAAACAAGTTCCAAAGAACTCAAGAAAGTGTGGAAAAAATCTCACAAATATTTATTGAATAAAACCTATAATCTATTGGTAAAGGACAAACAAGGGACTTATTTATAGTGTTTCTAGCCCTTAGAAATGAAATACTTAATTTTAAATGGAAAAAAAGTCCTAAAAACTAAAAAATCCAACTTAAGCTAAGAGTTAGACTCAAAACACACCTAAACTTTCCCAAATAGTGTAAAATGCATGTTTTTGACTAAAAAATTACAAACTATGTGTTCTTGATGTAAAAACAAGCAGAAGGCTGGAAAACAAACTATAAAATGACTAGAAGTCCTATTTTGGCTCTAAAACAAGCAATTCACACACTTTGAGCTTAAAATGCATCCAATAATGTCCTTCTTGATAAAATAGGAACAACTTGCATCTTTTATGCTTAAAAGAACTAGAATGCTTTAAAATAAAGAGATTGCCCTTGTTTAGGATGCTAGAACCTCTCTAGTGCTCTATGGGCTCTTAGGTGCAGCACGGTTGCATTGGTGGACATTTGGGGTTTAGGGTGTATGCTCCCATTTAGGTGTACATGTTCTAGGGTGTACTTGTACACTTGGGTGCACCTAGACCATGAATTTCTAGCGCATTGAAAATTTGATGCAATTGAGCTTCTTTTGTGTAGTTTGCTTGAAACCTTCCTCAAATGCGGCTTAGGCAAGGGCTGCACTATGGTAACTCCTCACCTTTGCTTGGTAGCACATAGAAATCTACGTGTAGGAAACTTAGGATGCATTTTTTCATGGCTACAATGCTTCAACTATTAATGTTGTGCTCAATAGCCAATCAGGAGGTGATAGTATTTTGCACATTAGGTTGTGATATTTTATTAAGACATTATTTCAATAATTATGTTTGTTATTTATTTTTGCATAACATAATATAACCTTAGAATAATAGTATTCTCCAATGTCCCTGGTCTAGTATTATTATTGAATGGGTTGCAATAATACATTGAGACTAGTATATGTGGAGACTAACATAAGAGATGTAATCTAGATATGGTTACAAGTTGGAGAATTTGTGAACTACTCTGACCTACCAAGAGAACACTACATTGATTGTTTTATGAGTTTTATAAGTGGTTTTTATAGTGATCATGATATATGTAGTCCTTTGACTTAAGATCATTAAGATTCCCTATATGTGACTTGCATACTTTGAAGCTATTACTTGTTGCTCATAACTAAATGAACATAAAGTGGTCATTAGGTATGTCATATGTCATGTGAAGGGATTTGTATGATCAAAATAAAATTTATCCCTCCTATATAACGGAAGTGATATCTCTAGGCCCCTTGATTGAGTAAGAATGAAGAAACATATGGCCATGCTTGGATGAGTTAATATGGGATATCAATGTCATTAGTTTTAGTCAAATAACTCGAGAATTTAGTTTTTGTGTTGTGCCCACATGCCAATCATGAGATGATTGTACTTTTCACATTGAGTCATGATATTTTTATTGAGGCATTATTCGAATAATTGTGTTTATTGTTTGTTTCTACATGAAATAATCAAATATAATTAAAACCCTAGAATAATGTATTCTTAAACATCACTAGTATATTATTATTGTGGAGTGGTTGCAATGATACATAAAACTAGTATATGCGGTAACTAATATGAGATAAGTGGTCTACATATGGGTACAAGTTGGAAAACTTGTGTATTGGATCAACCTACCATAAGAACACTAAATGGATTGTTATATAAGTGTCATAAGTGATTCCCATAGTGATCATGGTATATGTAGTCCTTTTAGCTAAGGTCATCAAGGTTTTTTACATGTGAGTCACATACTTTGATACTTCCCTTTATTGCTCATAACTGAGTGAACATGAAAGTGGTCATTGGGTATTTCACATATCATGTAGAAGGTTTTAGTGTGATCAAGATGGGATTTGTCCATCCTATGTAATGGGAGTAATATCTTTGGGCCCCTTGATTGAGTAAGACTGAGGGAATGTATGGCCATGCTCGAATGAGTTGATGTAGGATATCACTGTCATCAGTTTAAGTCAGTCTACTCTAGAATCAAGAAACTGAAGATTGGGTTATATGAGAGTGACATATTCCATGTCTTGTGCTCGATCTTGATATTTTTAGACAAAGGGATGATGACATATATGAATAATGATCATAGAGGTTTAGTCGAATCACCGACTATCTTGTCACTTGGGTATCAGTGTTATGTTGCTAAACACCATTTATTGTTTATGATCATAAATGTGATTTATGATCATTGCTAATGTGATAAGAGCTTATTGGGTCACACACTTAGATCCAATTGGATTATTTGAGTGCGTGGGCCAAATTGTTGAGGTTTGGTTTCATGATAATTTTAGATTAATTATTGGCCTAATAGTTGAGCCATCATTAAGCCCAAAATTAGGCCTAATCAGATCAAGATTTTGAAACCTATTAGGCTTCGGAGTTAAAGCCTCATTATATATAAATTATATAGTGATTATTTTTTAGCTGCCTCCCTTCGAGGAAATCAGAAAAGTTCTAAAAGTTCTAGTTGCACTCTCTTCTTGTCATTCCTTGAAAGGCACAAAGTAGCACTACGGGCGCAAGAGGAACACACCTGCCCGAACATGGTGGAGGTGTAGTGATCTGAAAGGTTCGCGTAGATACCATAAAGAGCTTAAACACATAAACTATTTAAGTTTTGGTGATTCAGCTCAACAGTTGGGTGAAAGATCTCAACTGATTAGGTATAAAATTTTTGAACACTCAATTTACTCCATTTTACTTGGACCCTGGAAGGTTTTAGTTAATTTCCGCTACGCTTGTTTGGCTCCTGAAAACCTACATCTAGAAACGATAGATTGGGCTATATGAGAGTGACATGTTCCATGTCTCGTGCTTGATCTTGATAGCTCAAAAAAAGGGACTAATGCATATATGGATAATAATCATGAAGGTTCAGTTAAGTCACCAACTATCTTATCACATGGGAGTAATGATGTGTTACTAGACATTACTTATTGTTTACGATAAAAAATGTGATTTATGATCATTGTCAACATGATACAAGCCTATAGGATTGCACATTTAGAGCCAATTGGATTTTTTTAGTGCATGGGCCAAATTATTTTGTTATGGTTTCATGAAATTTTGGATGAATTATTAGCCCAAAAGTTGAGTCTATTATTGAGCCTAAAATTAGGCATAATTGAATTAGGGTTATGAAATTTACTTGGCTTGGAAGTTACGCATCACAGTATATAGGGATATATAGTGTGCATTCATTAGAGCCTCTTTGGACAAAGTCAAGAAAGGGTTCTAAAAAACCTAGCCATATACTCCTCTTATTTTCCTTAGAGGATAGAAGCAAGTAGTATGAGTACAAGACAGATGCTCTGGCCAAATTCATGGAGGAGGCATGGTGATCCAACTAATTTGTGTAGATTATGTTGAGAGCTTGAACGCATCAACTATTCAAGTTTTTGTGATTCTGCTCGATGGATCATCCCTAGTGTATGCAAAGCCGTACTCAAGGATGATCGATGAGCTGTGGATGCCATTGGGTTATCAACCACCAAAGTTCCAACAATTTGATGGCAAGGGCAACCCGAAGCACCATGTTGCCCACTTTATTAGAACCCGCAACAACCTTGAGACCTATGGTGATCTCATGGTAGAGCAATTTGTTTGATTATTGAAAAGAGCTACTTTTGACTGGTACTCAGATTTCCCTGTTGGGTCTATTAAAGGATAGGACTAACTCAAAAAAAAGTTTTTGTCATATTTTTATAGCATGAGAATGACGGTCAACCTCCTAGAGTTTGTAGCAATCAAACAAAGGAAGGACGAGCCAATGACGGAGTACATAGAATGATGGAGAGCCAACATCATCAATTGCAAGGAGCAGATAAGTTGAACTTCCTCCATTGATATGTGTGGACAAGGGATGAATTGGGGAATCCTCTATAGCTTGAAGGGAAATATGCTACATATATTTGAAGAACTCACAACAAAGGCCCATGACTTAGAGATCCAGATTACAAGGCATAGGAGCTATGTTCCGAGCAATTCCTTTCAAAAAAAGGATGGTAAGAAAGACAAGGAAAAAAATGATAGCGAGGTGAAGGAAACCATGGTCACAGTTACTGCTTTAGTGAAGATCTCCAAAGGAAGCTCAAGTCTTGATACCAAATTTGTGAATGGGCAATCGGACAAGAAGAAAAGAATGACACTCAAGGAGCTTGAAGTAAAGCAATATCCATTTACAGATTCTGATGGGCTAACAATCTTGGACCAATTGCTAGAAAGGAACTTGATAGAGCTGCTAAACCCAAAGAGGCCAAAGGAGGTTGGAAGAATGGATGACCCCATGTCTTATTGATTCTACCACATTGTTGGCCATTCTGTCGAGAAATGCTTTGTGTTGAAGGATCTCATAGTCCATATAGAAAAGGAAGAGCATATCAAATTTAATGATTTGTAGGAACCACTAGTTGCCAAGGTTGCTTAGATATACTTTGAAATGATTTCCCCAAAGTTTATTGAAAAACTCGAGGTTAAAGTCAACATATCTACTAAAGACTTTATAAAGAAGGAAAATACACTTGAAGTACTCACCCATGGCCCAAAAGATCTTGCCCTGATTAAATTTAAGGTCAATGGTGAGGTAACAATCACTTATGTGTACACTAGGATGCCAAAATACTATAAAGACTCAAACACCCTAAGCATTTACGAAGTCTTGGTTGATGATTTAGATACATGGGAATCCTTATCTGAGTTAGAAGATGAAGTCAGTGATAGATGATCAACATTCATAAGTAAGAAAGAAAAGTTTTCTTGGACAAGAAAGGTAAGCATCCTAAGTCCTTCAAGAATGTTCAACTCGATAAGTTACTGAGTCGAAAGGCCAACTCAGTGGGGAGATCTAACAAGTTATAATTCATCAGATGAGGAAGATAATGAATGGACAATGGTGAGAGGCCAACGATGAATGAGGAATCAACAACCACAACATCACTTTCTAGAAGCTCTGAGAGACAAAAAGCGGGAAAGGTTAAAAAAATGTAACTTCACAAGAATATGTTCCCAAATGCCTAGGGAAGTCTGGAGACCACCGCATCTAATAGATGTAGAACCACCATAGGTGGTTAGGAGGTCCGTGACACTACATGATTATTTCCTAGAATCATACTTTACAAAACATAATGTAGAACCATAGGCATTCATGGAGGTGGCAAATCAAGTTGTAGCCAAAAAGGACCCGGCAAAGTAAGCATCAAAGAAGAAGTTGATGCGGTAAAGGCTGGCATTATCTCCAAACTCAAAGATGTCCCTATAACTATGACCATGAATGAAGTTCTCAAACTACCATAAGATGTTCAAATAGCCTTGCTTCAAGTGCCAGTTGACCCAGGAGCTTATGAAAGAAATGTGTTTCACAAAAGAGCAAATGCTAAGTATGTCACCTGCATGGCTACAATATTTTTTTATGAAGACTTGCACTTAGGCCATTGCCAACATTGTCGGCCTTTTTACGTAAGCAGATATATCATCAAACATAGGGTTGAGAGGATCTTGATTGATGGTGGCTCCACCGTGAATATCATGCCTATTCGAACCATGAAGAAGGTTAGATTATCTACAAAGGATCTTTCGAGTAGCAAATAGGTCATCCAAGGCTTCAACCAAAAGAGCCAACACTTTGTAGGAAAAGTTCAAGTACAATGGAGATAAGATAGTTCAAAACCTTCACATTGTTCCATGTTATTGATGAAAGTACTTCATATGACTTGCTGCTTAGGTGAACTTGGATGTATGAAAATGGGGTTGTACTATCAACTTGGCACAAATGCTTCAAGTATATTGATAGTGATGGAAGTACAAGTATATCATGATAAAAACTACTCCTTTTGACATTGAGGAAACCCATTTTGTTGATGCCAAATTATACCTAGAGGATAGCCAAGACACAAAGCCCAAAGCTTTCCTCATAATGCTCCCTAAAGTGAATAGCACCAAAAAGAACATCTCTGCCTTAACTAACAAACCTCACTTCTCTAAGGAAAATGCTAAAGTGCTAGAAGAAGATGTAGTCCTACCAATTTTTTCATTCTCTAAATTGGTTGTGTCTGATGAGCTTACAAACAAAATAAGCAAATATGTGGTTTGGTCGCAAGGTCAAAACATTATTTGAAAAGGTAGAATATGACAAAGGTGAACTCCGGCAACTTGGTGATTTGAAGGCAATTCTTGGAAAAGGGCAACTTGGAGAAAGGCATGATTTTGGGTATCAACCTTCCAATCTTACAAAGATCAAGGTAAAGAATGTGTCATGTAACCTGGTGATGATCTAAATCTATGAGTATGATGAAGACCAAGTAGAACCACAACTCAACCAAGAAGAAAAACAAACCCACGTGAATGTTCGAATCTCCATATTCAAGCACTTTAAGACCAAAAGCTCCAGCTAATAATATACAAAGACAACTATTTTTGCATAGCTTGGACCAAATGGAGCTCTTTAGAAAGCATAAGCAAAGACAAAAAGCTAAAAGCAAAGGAAACAAAGGCGCCACCACCAAGCATCTCACCATGATGATGGTCCTCTCGAGGAAATAGCCTCATGCAATATTGTCACACTTGAAGAGCGAGATTAAGATGAGCCAAGCATGGGAGAAACACTCGATGAAACTAACTTAAGCCCTGTACCTAAAGCATTTGAGGAATGAGGCAAGCAACCACTTACAACTTGAAGCAACTAAACTTTGGAACATCGTATCATCAAAAGCCAGTGTTTATGGGTGCCTTACTAAGTTCTAAAGAGGAGGCAAAGTACTTTGAGTTACTAAAAGAATACGAAGATGTCTTTGCATGGTTCTATAAAGAGATGCCCAGATTATATCGAAAGATTAATTTCCATCACCTCACCATGAAGCATGGCTCTTGCCCCGTTAAACAAGCTCAACGGAGATTTTGGCCAGAACTTATACCATAAATCGAAGTTGAAGTAGATAGGCTTATTGATGCCGGTTTCATTTGAGAAGCTAAGTACCCTACGTGGATTTCAAATATTGTGGCAGTGAGGAATAAAAATGGCCAAATCAAAATCTATATAGATTTTCAGGAACTAAATCTAGCTTGCCTAAAGGATGAGTTCTCCTTGCCCATAATAGAATTAATGGTTGATGCTATGATGGGATATGAAGCTTTGTCTTTCATGGATGGGTTATCTGGTTACAACCAAATTTGCATAGATCAAAAAGATGATGAGCTCATAGCCCTTCATACTCTGAAAAAGATATACTACTACAAATTCATGTCATTTGGACTCGAGAATGCTGGTGCAACTTACCAATGGATGATGCAAAAAATCTTCGATGACATGTTGCATAAGAAAGTAAAATGCTATGTCGATGGCTTGGTGGTGAAAACAAAAAGTAGGTTAGAACACCTAAAGGACTTCGTGATGTCTTTGATCAAATTTACAAATATCAACTAAAGATGAATCCTCTTAAGTGTGCTTTTAGCATTACTTATGGAAGGTTCTTAGGATTCATCATTCGTCATCGTGGTATCGAGGTAGACCGATCAAATATGGATGCCATCCTGAAAATGCCTGCACCAAGTAACACCAAGCTTAAAATCCTCCGAGGAAGATTAGCATATATAAGGCAATTTATCTATAACCTTGTAGGCTGATGCCATCCGTTTAGTATGCTCCTAAGAAAGGATTTGCCTTTTATCTAGGACAATGATTGTAGAAATGCATTTCAAAGCATAAAGGAATATTTACCATATGCATACTGCTCCAATTCAAGGAAAGTCTCTAATTTAATACATAGCTACCTAAGAACACTCGTTGCGGGTGTTTCTTGCTCAACAAAATAACAACGGGAAGGAAAATGCACTTTACTACTTGAGTCAAAGGCTAATGGGGGCAGAGGCTAACTATTCTCCTATTGAGAAGATTTGCCATGCACTAATCTTTGCTGCAAAGAAGTTAAGGCATTACATGCTAGCCCACGTAGTCCATTTGGTGTTGAAGGTGGATCCATTGAAGTACATAATGTTGAGACTAGTGCTTTCTAAAAGATTGGCTAAATAGGCTCTCCTTTTGTCCAAGTTTGACATAGTATTCATCCCACAAAAAGCAATCAAAGGGCATGCATTAATAGACTTCTTGGTTGATCACCCGATACTGGCAGAATGAGAACTACTAGAAGACTTACGGGATGAGGAAGTTCTCTTTGCACAAGTCATCTCGTCCTGGAAAATGTTCTTCGATAGTGCATCTTGGGAATATGGAACGAGGGCAAGTATGGTGTTCATCTCTCCCTATAATGAAGTAATGTCATACTTTTTTAGCTTACACGAAAAGTGCTCAAATAATGTCACAGAGTACTAAGCCTTGCTAATTGGATAGGAAGCCGCCATAGACATACAAATCCAAGAATTGGAGATCTTTGGGGATCTTTAAGGATTCTAAGCTAGTGGTCAATCAACTTATCTAAGAATACGATGTCCAGAAACTTAAGCTACTTTTCTTTTTAAATATGCAAGGTACCTGCTTAAGCGGTTAAATCAAGTACGCATTCATCATGTTGCTCGGGAGCATAATTGGCTTACATACCTTAGCCAACCTAATAGCCATTCTAGCAAATTCAGCTGAATAGTAAACCTCGGTCCAAGTGCACAAAAGATGGGTAGTACCATAAATGTTGGTTGAAGAAGATGGAAGCAGTCATGCTATCTTCATCAGTGAACCAAAAAAGGATTGGTGACAACCATTTATTAATTACTTGTAACATGACAAAAGACCTTTTTCATCAAGCTGATATTCGTTGAAGAGCACCAAGGTTCATCCATTTTTAGGAAGTTCTTTATCGTCATTCTACTGAAGGAGTCTTCCTTAGATGCCTAAGTGATGAAAAAGCCGGCCAAGTTATAGAAGAGACTCATTCTAGAATTTGTGGAGTTCATCAATCTGGACTAAAGCTTTACCACCATATCAAAAGGATGGGGTACTATTGGCCAACTATGGTGAAGGATTGCATTAACTATTCCAAGAAAGGTCAAGATTGTCAGTTCTATGCCAACCTCATTCATCAACGTCTAGAGGCTTTACACCCCACAATGGCTTCTTGGCCTTCTGATGCTTGGGGACTTAACATTGTGGGACCAATCATTCTTAAGTCATTTATTGGGCACTTATTCATCTAGGCTGCCACAAATTATTTCTCAAAATGAGCAAAAGTTGTCCCGTTGAAAAAAGTCAAGAAGAAAAATGTGGTGGAGTTCATCAAAGTAAATATCATCTACCAATATGGCATCCTTCATTACATTATCACTAAAAATGGAAAGCCATTCTACAACAAATTGATGGATAAACTTTATGTCAAGTTCAATTTTTTCCAACACAACTTCTCTATGTACAATGCTATAGCAAATCGATTAGCTAAAACCTTCAACAAGATGCTATGCAACCTTTTAAAAAAGGTTGTCTTGGGATCAAAGAAAGATTAGCATGAGAAAAATGGAGAAGCACTTTGGGCATATCAAATGACACATTAGACCCCTACTCAAGTAACTCCATATTCTTTGGTATATTGTGTAGAAGTCGGCTTCCAGTTGGAGTGGCAAATCCATTCCTTGAAGGTAGCTCTGTAAGAAGGATTGACTAATGATAAAAATGCCAACTTGCGGCTGGAGGAGTTGGATGTGTTAGATGAGAAAAGACTTGAAGCTTAACAACAATTAGAGTGCTATCAAGCTTGTGTGGAAAAAAATTTTCACAAAAAGGTGCACCCGAGAACATTTCAAGTTGGAGACATGGTGTTAGCCATTAGGATAACAATCATTATGACAAAGCATGTCAGAGGAAAGTTTGTGTCGAAGTAGAATGGCCCGTACATGGTGACCAAAGTCTATACCAATGATGCTTCCAAAGTAGTGGGCAAGGATGACATAAAAATCAAACCCATCAATAGGAAGTTCTTGAAGAATTTCTATGCATGAAGAATTGAGGGCATGCTCCTTGTCATAAAAGCCTAAATTTTATGAAAAAAAAAAACAACATAAAACACAACAAAACAAAAAAATGTAACACTTCTGGTCCGCATGAGTATAAATTGTGTACGATGAAATCCTTAAACAAAAAAATTTAATACTCCTGGCCCATATAAGTATAAACTATGAATGGCAAAATCATAAAAAAAATGTAATACTCCTGGCCTGCATGAGTATAAATTGTGAACGGCTAAATCAAATGAAAATTTTCTTTTTGAATTTTGTTTTGCTTGTCACTTAGCTTAAGTAAATATTCCCTATCAAAGATGGGAGTGTTATTCAAATGTTGGAATTAAGTGAGATGATAAAGTGCAATAACCAAAGAACAAAAAAACTTCAATCAATTCCAAAATTTTATCATAGCCTACCTAATCATAGAAAGGAAAAGAAAATAAAGCTACATGGAAATGGTGGCCCAAATCCAAAAAAAAAATGCCTTAAAGTGCCTTCTCAAGTTCCTGTTTTCACCGATTTATTACTTCAATCCTAGATTCCCTTGTAGTTACGCAATCTTTGATTTCTTTGTTCCTTGCATCTAAGGAATCAAGTGCTTTGAGAGATTTCAGATGCTCCTCTTGGAATACATCAACTATAGTTAATAAGTCGACCTTTTGCTATTATAGCTTCTCCACTCGGGCATCAACATTCTCCATGGTGTTAACATGTGAATCTATCTTCTCAGCAAAAATTGCTACCCGTGAAGTATGAATGGCAAAATTTTGCCTCCATAAAGGCAAGCTCCTTCTGATTCACCTCTAGATCTAATGACTGCATGGTTCCTTGCCATTGTGGAAAGTACACCTCATCTTCCTTTAGTAGAAGATCCATCTTTTCAAATAAAGGGGAGCAATCCACAAAGAAACATTTGCTCAACAGTTTTAAAATTTCATCTTTCTTAGAATGACGCCAATCTCAGAGTGCAAAAAACTTGTTTTTGAAGGCACCATCACCCTCTTTCTTCAAGTAGTCTACGAGACCACGGTAAAGAATCTCTTTAACAACATCTATTAAAGCAAAAGATTCCTTTAGCATACCAGAAGTACAAGAGATTGTCGGTGCAATTTATGAATTTTCTTTCAAATAAAGAGGCGTAGAGACTATATCAACAATAGGTGTCTTAAATGGCGAAGCAATGACTTGGCCACTTGACACAACTTCTACTTCATCTTTTTCATTTAAATTATCTTCAATGGGACAATTAGATAAACCATTTAGAGCTCTAATCTTTTCAATTCCATGAGCCAAGTCTTTTTCATAAAGAAAGTGTTGCGATTCTGGTACATCAAAGAAAACTGTAACAAGGAAAATATTTGACAGACTAAAATAAATGAATGAAAAAGATTTTGGATTAAAAGAAAAGGGAGATACTTACCTGCATTAAGAAACTTTGGGGACATGCTAAGGCTATTTATTAAGCTTTGACAAGAAGAAGAACTTTTGTTGCTCGAAGCTTGCATACTAGGTTTTAGCAAAAGCTGCTGATGAGGTTTCAACTTAATCTTCTTTCCTATAGGGGTCGTTGATACTCCATCACTGGATACTTCTTTGAATCTAGGCTTTGTTCCTTAACTAAGGATGGTGGAACTTTGGCAAGAAATAACTCAAAGCTTAGTTTCTCGCTCTCCAACAATGTAGAAACTAAAACTTTTTCCAAAGCGGGGTGTACCTCATTTTTCCACCAATTCATATATCTCAGGTCAACTTGTAAGCCAATGGCAAAAAAAAACTTGGTGACGTGGAACTTAACACCTGTGCCAGTCCAAGTCAAAGCAACCACACATCATATAAGGAGTCAAGCCGAAAAAAGAGAGTAGTGAAGTTTGGATTACCAGGAAGCCTCTAAAAAAAACCATGCTACTAAGCAAACCGATGAGGATTGTAGTGCTCCAAGACAAAGGTATTGTTAAGACGATATGTCAAGTATCTAGGACGAAGGCTTATTATGAACTCTACTGTGTCTTGCCCTCTTTTCCCAACATCATCACGCTTCTTTGGATTCACTGAAATCGGCATAAGATTCCATGAGAAATCACGAGATGGAAGACCATCATGTAGAAAAAAACCTACAATCAATAGCAGAATCTTCCTAATGTTGATAACTATTTAAGGTTGCACGAATCTGCTGGATCACAGGATGAGGAAAATCTTTACTCATGGTGTCATAAACTCCTCGTGGAAAATATAAGCCAGCCCAAACATAAAGGAAATGACCAGGAAATGCTACTTTCACTCTTCCAAGATCACAGGACTCTTCTTCAAGTTTACCAATCTCAAAAAGCCCTTTATAAATGCATGCCACGATTAGAGGTACCAAGCTAAAAGTGACTCCTTGTGCAATCTTTAATGCAACTTTGAAAGTTCCAGTCTATAAGTCATCATTGAAATGAAGAACATAACGACAAAGTTATAAAGCCAAATAAGCAACAACTTTAAGCTCATCATGAAATTTTGGAGAAGTCAAACACCCAAGCTTGGGGAAAGCCAACAAATCAAATGAAAAATCAGAAATCCATGAAGCCATCATAAATGGTCTCTTGATTTGCAGACTTTTAATGCATTGACCGATACGATCATACTTCACCTGAGTTGTCACTTGATACTACTTAGAGGCACGAGGATTGGGCATAGGATCTTTAACTTTAAATCAGAAATTGATCCAATCAATATGAGAAAGCCTGTTTTTGTTCTTGCTAGAAGCAATATCTGAAAAGCTCTTGAAAATGTGCATACCCATCTCCAGTAGACCATCGATAGTATGATCCACGAGCTTTGCATAACTTGGCACAATAGCTTCATAATACTTTCCTTGGATGGAAAGGCCACTGATCTCATGCAATTCCCAAAGCAATATGCCAATTTCACCTTTTGAAGCGATGAAAGCATTCCTGCTAGGTGATCAAGCCTTAGGCAAAGCATGATACATCCCATTTGGCCAATGGTAGTTAAAACAAGCGGCTTCGATGGTAGATGCTAATTCATTGAGCTCGTTCACTCGCAGCAAACCATAAGTATCGATAGTACACTCCCTGAAACCATACAAATATTGAATCTCACCTCATAAATCAAGCGAAGAACCCTACTTCAGTTGACAAATGGAAATAAGCTCTGCAACATGTGGTTTTGGAATGTCATGAACATTCACATGGGATAAGGGAAAACACAAAGACAGTCGATGATCGGGCAAGACAACATCTTCAGGAACCATATCCTTCTTCAAGGGATGCTCACTAAGTCTCAACGTGCCAAATTCCTCAACTCAATCTTGACGCTCCGTGGCATAGGAACCAATGGAAGGATAGCAAACAACAAACTTAAATGGACCAACATCTCCTCCAGAACATGTCTTCATGATAGCCTTTGGAAGTATCACATACTTGCCATCTCTAGACTTGGCAATCCAGCCAATCTTTAAAGGCTTAGAAGCTGACACAAATTTTGAGTGCATCTTTGGGCCAATCATCTTGCAATAAAGTGTCTCCTCTAACAACGACAATCATTCCGCAGCAAAAGGACTTAGGCGGTAAAAAAAACACAAAGACAAGGCTGAAAAGATTTGCCTTAAAATCTAAAAAGTTCATCTATGCCCTCATGATCCACAAAGATTGAAAATTCCAAAATCAAAGGTTGGAGAAAATCTATACCTAAGCCTTTGGCTCCCACGACGCCTGAGAGTCGTGAGCTTAAGCAAACCAAAAAGTCCTGAAAAAAAAAGATTGAACAAACTTATTGGTTCTTCCTCCTCAATAATAAATTTAGACAAAAGTCACCATGTGGCCATGGCATGCGATATTCTCCTAAAGCTAAACTCACAATGGTGGAAATATGTCTACTTTGTACAAGGTTCCGACCAAATTCAAAAATAGACACAAAAAATATCCCATGAATGTGGTTCTACAACAAGTTTCAAAAGAAGAAAAATAATGAGCCTGGGAACTTTTGAAAATTAAGCTCAACATATTGGAAGGGGCGGACAATTACCTTGGAAGAGAAACTTGAGTTTGAAGCTCAACAAAATTGATTCGTGAACCCAAGACGTCAACACTACTAGAAAAAGCCAATTTAGCGACGGCCATTAGCGACATATTGCCGTTGCTACATAAGACATAGCGACGATACACCGTCGCTAAATGGTCCGTTGCTAATCTACTCGCCGCTAATTTATTAGCGACAGCAAAACGTCGCTACCGAGACCGTCACTAATTTTCCAGTGGTTTAGTCGGCTAGCTAATTAGCGACCTTTTGCCGTCGCTAGTTAGTGACGCGTAGCCGTTGTTAGTTAGTGACGCGTCGCCGTCGCTAGTTAGTGACAAGTAGCCGTCGCTACTTAGTGACGACTAGCCGTCGCTACTTAGTGACGCATAGTCATCGCTAGTTAGTGACGCATAGCCGTCGCTAGTTAGTGATGAGTAGCCGTCGCTAATTAGTGACATGTAACCGTCGCTAGTTAGTGACGAGTAGCCATCGCTAGTTAGTGAAGTTAGTGACGCATAGTCGTCGGTAGTTAGTGACGGATAGCCGTAGCTAGTTAGTGACTTGTGACCGTCGCTACTTAGCGACGTGTCACCGTTGTTAGTTGGTGAAGTTAGTGACGCGTAACCGTCGCTATTTTGTGACACTTGACTATCCCTAACTGCTGCGTATAATTTTCATACTAAACCTATAGCATACATGTGCATTCTATACAACCCGAGCACAACACCCGTTTCAAGTTAGTGACGTGCACATGTCGCTAGTTAGTGACGCGCACCCGTCGCTAGTTAGTGACGCATTGCCGTCGCTAATGTTTGCTAAATTTTTTTTTTCACCTATCATCCTCTATACGTGTCTATTCCATACAACCCAAACATAAAACTTGTTCCCAGTAATCAAATGTAACGTGAAACACGTCCAAAAATCATAAACATCACAATTGATATTTAGAATGCATATAGTGTCACAATATATTTTTGCATCTCTACAATGTAAATAATTATAGTCAAACAAGTTAATGGGATATATTTCTACCGTAATGACAACCAGTTTTATGACTATTAGTACCTAACCATCAGACTCTGGTGCAGCTAGCGGATTCTTCCCTATTGCTTGCCATATGGCTGCCAACTGATCCTGGTGTCTGCGCTCCATCTGTGCTAACTGACCCTGATACCCCCTCTCCATCTGTGCAGTACGCCTATCCATGTCCTCTTGTACCTGTGACTACAACTGGCTCATTCTTTGGGAGACTTTCTCCTCCACCCGACGGTCAAATAATGACACACTGCTGGACGCTTTTTCTGTTGAGGAAAAAAAAAGTTTAGTTATACTTTCTAAAGGATTTGTATTCAAATAATTACTATGCTAGCATTAATTTTGAAATAATGTTAGTTCTAAATTAAAAAAAACAGTAATTCATTTAATAAACAAAATCGACCTTGGTTTTTCAAACAGTGGAGGAACATATCACCCTTCAACTTATTTTCCTCGTGGTTGATGATGGCACACAAATACGTAATATGTAGGAAATTAAATGCGTGTTAATGAAAATCCAAGGGTCCCTATAAAAAAAATGGGGGTCACTAAATAATTATCACCAAATAAACAAGTTAAATAACATATGACTGTTTTGCAATCTTTGCTCGTCTAAAGTATATTTCATTGAAATGTATTTTCTTAAATTTATGACAAACTTTGGCAAGAGTTCTTCATTAGAAGTTTTAACCCAAAAATCACATTGGTCACTCAAGTTTTGGGCTGTGTTAAATTGAAATAGTTAATGGGAAAGGAGTGTAAATTGAGGGATAACATATTTCCCTCACTTGTTTGCGTTGAAGGTGAATTAAGAAGGATTATCATCTATCCTTCTCTTACAAACCTTATACTGTTCCTAAACATTGGAAGGAAATGGAAGGAAAGAATGCCTCATGAATTAATTAACTAATTGATTAATTTTCTGAAATCACAGTTACAGAAATAAATTAAAAATAAAGAAAAGAAAATTAGAATTTCAGTTAGGATTATCTTGTTGGTGCTTTATCCCGTTTTATCGTTAATGACTCTTAAATCTTTATGTTTCTCACCATCTGAAGAGTGGCAAGCTGATGGATAAATTTGGAGACATTCCTACGAGTACTAAAAGCCCTGTCCTTTTGTTCATGCTTTATATACAAAAATACCTTCAACTCTATGGCTACGCGTAACATTAGTCTATGGCAATTCAACTCTCAACCTATTTTGGCTTCGAAATCTCAAGTTATTTTCAAATTATAGGAAGACTGACAAACTGATTTAAGGTGGGAAATCACAGGAAATCAACGCAGTCTGTCTTTGGTAGCTCTATGACATGATACTCAAGAAATCCTGGCTAAGAACTATAGTCTCTAAGTATGAAGTAAAATCTGTAATATGACCCACATTACCAAGCATACAAGCATACGTAGGCAACTAAATGTACCCCAACTAAACTAATTTTTTTTATTTCTTATTCAGGAAATGAATCTTTATCTTTTTTAATTCCCGTCTCATTGAAAATAATTATAAGACAACAAAACAAAAAAGGAAGAAGAACAAGTAAAATGCAAACACTTGACTCTCAGTACAACTGACATATTTTTTCATGCTGACCTATAACCCACTAAAGTCTAACGTTCGACTTAGAATATTTTTCTATTAAATTCAGTAGATGTTTATATGAAAAGGGACATAGAATATTTAAAATAATTGTGGGATTCTTCTTGCATCTTTACACCTGATAAATAGTAAAAAACTGGTGAAATAAGTTGCTTCATTAGAAGTTGGAATTTGGATATCATCTGAACTATTCTTTTTTATTTGTTAGGCTTTCTCGTGACATGCAATTTGATGTTGTGGAATTTGTCTACTCAAAGCGAACTGGTTTTGCAGTCCCACAATACAAATTCTTGGTATTGCTTTTCTTCTTGGGGATATGGGGCCTTTATAGAAATATTTTAGCTTAATCTCTGATTCGTTGGGAAGACATTGTGCTTAATGAATTCAGAATGCTTTTAGCTTGAATTCAGTTTCATTATGAAACAGTGATAGCAGAAGGTCAGATGAAGAAGGTAGAAAACCTTAGGATAGAATGAACAATGGGGCAGTCAAAAGTGTTTTTTGAATATTTCTGAGAGTTCAGTTCTTGGTTCAGTTGAGGGGCTTTTCCATGTTTGGTTTTCGTGTTATATTCTTGCCTTCTGAACTTTTTACTCAGACAGAGCTTTCTTAATTAAGTCAATATTTATTGCAGGCCAGTTTGCTTCTACACTTGTAGTTATTGAGAATGTTGGAGTGACATCATTGTGATAGGCTTTCCCGGACATATTGTCAAATCTGATAGACAACAATAAATGGAATGCTACCTACTTCCAATTTCCTTTGTTCTAAATTTACATGCCACTATATGTTGTCTATGTTATGTATGTTTGCTGAGGTTGCAGATAGACACAAAAGATATAATTTTCATATGTGGTGGGGCATTTTCCTTGTGGAGAAGACCATTTCAGAACAGTAATAATGTTTCTAATAGTCATTGAGCAATAGAGTTTGTTGTATTAAGGTAGAACTACATGCTTTTCTCAGATTACGATTCAGCTTCTATTGGCATTAGTACATAACTAGTAAACTCATTTGTTTTACTTCCTCAGCCTATTCTTTTTTCTTTTATCCCGTCTCATTAAAATTAATTATAAGACAACAAAACAAAAGGAAGAAGAAAAATAAAAATGCAAACATTTGACAGTAATTACAAGTGACAAATTTTTTTTATAGACCTATAACCCACTGGTTTCTAAGGTTCGAAATATCCCCCACTTCCTCCCCTACCCAAATGTTACAGAAAACTGGTTCAATCACATTCTCTGAGTCCCAAATCCCCTTCTATATGTAGCATAATAATACCTATTTTCTTGTATACCAAACCTGTAACTATTAGATCAGCTATTTCAACATTTTAGTGACGTTTAATATGTAATTACTAAAATTCTAACAGCCTGGGAAGATTTGCCCTCCAATTGTTACAATCATGCCCGTAATTTAACCTACCTACCAGTCATCTTATGCAACATCACTAAGACTGGCATTGTATTCTATCATAAAGCACAACACAGATACCATAGTCACTACAATCGGGGCGAAGTTAATTGAAAACTGAAATAGTAAACCTCTAGATAAGGTTCAGCACAGATGACTGCAAAGTAGAAACTTTATGTGAAAACATAACGGGGAAAGGAAAGTGAAACAACTCAATAGCCACAGTTTTGAGAAATGGAGGTGCAGTAGAAAAATTCTCATTACAGAAAATCCAAATGAAAGTCTAAATAGAATGAGAACATATAATTTTCAAGTCGTGCCCTTCTGTAAAAACTCATAACCAACTTAATGTACAATAGAATGCCTTAATCTCATAGAAAGTATAGATCATAGTACAAGGAAAGGGTGAAAATACCAGGCAACTTCCCCGGGTTTGTCAGAGGAACAAACGTTGCTCTTATTCCCAATGCTATTGGAGGACCAAAGATAAAGCCTCGAGCCTCAATTCCTAAGACATTAAAAAGATCATTTCAACCAATAGAAGTCAGTACAATATTAGAAACAATTTTGGTACTTCAGAACATGAGGATAGAATAAGTAAATGCAACTTGGTTGCCTTCGAAAAGCTCACATAAAGAAATTAGGAAAAACAACTTAAAGTAAATGATAGGTTACCATGGACAACCAGCACTCATCCCCACTGTATATTTGCTAGTGTATTTTAATCCAATTAACCTTTTACAAAAGTATATTGTTGCATTGATAATTTACCAACTCAACTTCCTCCACATCGAGTGACATAGTTACAGTACAACATATTTTGATAATGTTACCATTTAGCATCAAACAATAGCTCAAAAAAATAAAAGGAACATTGAAATACATGAATGGACTTTAAGTGCATTGCTATATAACAGTTTTTAATAAATGAAGCATGCCAAATTTTAATGACCTGTTGCTGTGTTAACCATAAAATATGACTGAACCACATCCATAAACCCTATACACCAGAATCCAGACACAACTAATTAAAATGTTGTTAAGGGAAGAGATACCAAACCTAAAAACCCTTAGTTACCCAAGAACAAACAAGCTAAAGTAACAAAGCTCCCATCACATGGACTGAAGTGCTAACTCATTACAACACCAATCACAACAGATACCAAACCTAAGAACCCGATGTTACCCCAATTTGTAGTAGGTAAAAAAGGTTATGACACCATTTACACCAGCGGATCAGTTACCACTATTAATGATCCAAAGGAATGAAAGGAATTTAATATTGAAGAACATATCGTCTGACAGGAACAATTTAGCAAATGAAACTTGACTATTTATTGAACTCTAAATAGCATGTAAGAAGAAAGTCAACAAATATCAGGAAGCAGCCTTTTCTTGTCTTGAACAGGTTAATGTTCCAATAACTGATTAATGATTGTCATTGTTCTTGTTCTTTTATTGTTATAGGTAACTTAGATATACAATAAAGCATGATAACCTTAAAAAGTTCCTTGGTTGTCATCTGTATAATCTTGGGATGCAGGTCATTTCAGATTTGTTATGACTTTCTGTGGCAATTATTCATTTGTAATAAACAGTTTTGGAAATCTATGAATTCTGACCATTGCTGAGAAATATCTTTGCTGGAACATAAGCATTTATGCATAGGTATAGATTGTGCATGTGTGTGTGTTTGCACAAACTTATTGCTAAATTTTATCTATACTTTTCGGATACTTGATCTGGCACATTTACTTTTACTTGCTGATGGTGAGCATGTATATTCTATGTAACATGTCATGTTATAATAGCCTTTGGTGACAAAAGGAGTTCTTTAAAATTGCTTTCCTTTTACTTTTACAGCTGTGCAACTCGATCTCTTCCAGTAATAAGGGAGCAGCAGCTTTGTCAAATGAAGCTACAAAACCAGGTTTCCACATCCATTTGATTATATTTACCTTCTACAATTATATCTAGTCTAGTTGCAGTGTGCAAGTTATAGCAACTTGTTTGTACGTTATAGCTTCTATTGATTCTTTTGTTTTTCGGTTGTCAAAAATAATCTCGTGTCATACAGAGTCACTCTAAACATTGGCTGTAGGGATATGGGGGTTCTTGGCTTCTAATTTCATGCATCAACCTTGTTTGTTAATGCTAAAGAAACCATCTAAACTCTCAGTTAATGGTTATGAAAATTAAGTAGCAATCAACAAAGAACAACAGAAGAAAATCATACTTACTTTGTGATCATCGAAATCCCAGATGACGGAGTGCAGTAGGTGAAATGAAGGCCTATCGCACCAACTTGGAAAAGCTATTAACCGGTTGACAACACCAAAGATAGGGCCGAAACTAGCAAATAAGAAAAAGACCATGAAATTGCAAGTAAAGTGAAACCCTAAAACAAATAGACGATTCCAGGCATTAAGCAAGAATAAAGTGAAAGAGAGATATAATTACCTGAAATTGTGGCGCCATTTCAACGAGTCGGGAGTCACGATTATGAAGATTGGGACGCACCAGGGGAGTGACGTCTGACAGTGATTTCACCTGGAGGAAGAGAAGACGAGGACTGAAGATCCAAGGGGTTTCGATTTACGCTGGGGAAGGGGAGGAAGAGAAGACGGGGTGGGAAGGAGTAAGGGTTTCGTTTTTTCTGGTGAAGAGGATGAAGAGCAGAGGTTACGATCTGCTCGGAGCAGAGCCAGGTGTGAAATGGCTAGGAAACAAAAGGCAACATAGTGAAGAAAGAGAGGAATATGACAGTCAACACGCTTTTGAGATTTAGTATTGTTAAAATCCTATATACATTGCAACAGTACACGGTCGTTTAATACTAGCGACTAACAGCCCTCGCTACTTCTTAACTTATTGTATTAATCCATAATTAAATGATAACATATAACTAAATGGTTAAGCATAATGTCACAATAAACCATTGGTCCATAAATTTAATTTTCATTACATATACTTTTTTTTTTTACTAAAAATTTTATTAAGACATTTGTATGCTGAATTAATCACATTAAAATTTAATTATAATGTCCATTTAGTGTTTATATTCATGTTCATATTAGACACTAGTTAAAAAAATGAACACAAATAAGATGCATTTATAATTAGAGCGTATTCTACTGAAAGCGTATAGCCAGTTAGGATGTTTCGGTTGTTCAACAATGACATGTACCCTTTTATATATAGCCCATTTTTTTATTTTTTCTTTTTCTTGTATATAGTGTACAAATTAAATTAACCCAGTTGACAATTTTTTGGGATTTTGTTAAGTTTAGCGATGCTAACCGTCACTAAATAATTAATATAATTTTCATTAAAATAATGTCCATTTGTTAATTACTCAAAAAATATTTAGAGATTTGTATGCTTAATTAATCAAATTAAAAATTATAATTATACAATTATAATGTTAGCGACGCATAACCGTCACTAAATTAGTGACTTTAAGCCATCACTAAAATTTAGTAACGCATAAACGTCACTAAATTAGTGACGGTAAGCCGTCACTAAATTTAGTGACGCATAACCATCACTAAATTAGCGACGGTAAGCCGTCACTAATGTTAGCGACGCATAACCGCCACTAAAATTTAGTGACGCATAACCGTCACTAAATTAGCGACGGTAAGCCGTCACTAATGTTAGTGACGAATAACCGTCACTAAATTAGCAACTTTAAGCCGTTACTAAAATTTAGTGACGCATAACCGTCACTAAATTAGTGACGGTAAGCCGTCACTAATGTTATTGACGCATAACCATCACTAAATTATGGACTTTAAACTGTCAGTCACTTTAGTGACGCATAACCGTCACTTATTTAGCGAAGATAACCAACCACAAACTTTAGCGACGTTTAACATTCACTAAATTTGCAACGGTAAATTGTCATGTAGAGCCTAGTGAAACTTTAGCGACGGATATCAGTCCCTATATAGCAGCAACAAACTAATTGGGTTGAAAAGTCTGCACAAGTTAAATTACGTGTCATGATATTTAGCGAATGCGCATGCATTCGTTGTGTATTAATATTTTTGTTTTATTATTCTGTTTCTTTAAACAAAATTGTTTGTTGTAATGGTAAAGATACAGCAACTTGTTGGATTGAAGGATCTCAATAACGTAAATAAAATTCGTATAATCTTAAAATTGTTTCGTGAGGAAAAAAATATCTACAATCTAAATACATTTGTATTATATCAACTGAAATAATTTATATTGTGTGAGAATTTGAGACGTCACACAATTTTCAGCTATAATATTTACATTTTTCTGGTAGTGTATTCAAAAGCAATTATTTATGTTCAATGAGATAACAATTTATCATAAAAAATGATAGCCACATGAGAACCCAAACTTTTTTTTTAATTTTTTTTAGTTTAGCGACAGCCAACCGTCATGTTGTGAAATTTTGAAACCACTATTCCGCAAGTGCACGATAGACGTGTAGATGGGGTGAGTGGGTATCGTTCCCACGAAGATTGATTAAATTGATTGCCAAGTACCACTACTCAAAGTAAACTTTAGCTAAACAATCAAAGTTGGATGAAAAAAACTTAAACAAGTGACTAACCTTAGCTAAATGGAATACTATTAACCTAGAATGCAAGTATGCAATGTAAAAATTGTAGGTTTTATCAAATCATGAAAGAACACTTCCTATGGGTTCACTACTTGTCTTGATTTGTTGGTGAACTTAGGTGAGTGGGTTAATTTCCAATGTATGTTGATAAAGTTATTCAACTAAATTCTTACTTTTCCGAGTGAAAGAATTAATCTCTCTATTCTAAACTTAATATGGATTTCCATCAGATTACAAGCTTAGAAAGAGGCATTAGAGCTCAATTTACCTTTACCTAATGACATAGACTAATTTTCCAACAAGTCCATAGCCATTAAATTCTTCTCCTAGGTCCAATTACTTCTAATCTTTTCCAAGAGTTTAGAGGCAATTTATATTGTAACCAATTGTGGCCATCAACTAGCTAACACAACATTAAGCTCAAGAGAAGAATAAACATGCATTTGGTAGAAAACTAACATCACATAACCATGAATTCATCCAACATAATCAATCCAAGTAGCTACATCAATAGAAAGTGCAAAAGAATACTACTCCATAACTAAATAAAACATAATCATGAAAGTAAACATGATAACATCCTTGAAGAACTACAAGGAAGATGAAAGAATAAACCCAAGATGGCTAGAAATTTTTGAATCCAAAGTTTCCAAGCTAGTCTCCTTGAGCACTCTAAGTAATCTCCAAGCTAGCTCCAATGGTGACCAAGAAAAAACTAAGAAAAGCTAAAAATCTAACTATGGTGGATATCTCCCAACTAGTTCTAGGAAGCCAAGATGAAGATGAAGCTCCTTTCTTTTGCTTAGTTCCAGATCCTTCTACCCTTTGGAGGTGTCCCTTTCACTCACCAAACCAATTGGATAGAAATCCTTGGCCAATAGCAAGCTTGAGTTCAAATTTGAGGTAGGGGACTACTTTCCCGGGTGACTGGCGCCTAGGCCCCAGGAGGGGGTGCCTGGGGGTGCGTTTTTTGGGCAGAAACTTTTGTACTGTGGCGCCTAGGCCTCACTCCTTGGGCCTAGGCCTCACAGTTATAATTTTCGTTGACTTTTGTGTTCCCGTTTTTCGTTCCGCTTGTCCCGGTGCCATTCCAATGCTATGGTCCGCTTCTCCAACCTACAAAATGAAGGATCAAAGCAAGAATTGGCCAAAAATATTGAGTGATAAGGTAGAAAATTGTGGTCAAAGTTGACAAAAAGTCAACATGTTTGACCACAAAATTAACATTTATCACGTCACTAAATTAGCGACGGTACGCAGTCGCTAATTTTAGCGACGGCCAACCGTCACTAAATTAGTGACGGTACGCTGTCACTAATTTTAGCGACGGTCAACCGTCACTAAGTTAGCGACGGTACGCCGTCGCTAACTTTAGCGACGCGTAACCGTCACTAAAATTTAGCGACTAACAGGCGTCGCTAAAGTCTTACCGGAATATTACCGACTAATTAGCGACGATTTTTTGTTGTCGCTAAATTCGATTTTTCTTGTAGTGCAAGTGATGCCTCTGTGTGCATAAAAAACAAGGTAAAAAGAAATAATGGTAAGCCAAAGTTTGGAAGAGACAAAACAATGCATGGCTGCAAATACGTGAAATTGGCATGAAATCAACAAAACAAGAAATTGCATCAATAATAACTCAATGGAAAATAAGGAAGATGGGAAGCACCTGTTTCGCATGGAAAGTTGTGTAGATTAGTCCTTAATTTATATAAGCTGCTAGTTTGGTCCAATTGGGGTTGCAAAATCTAATTGAACTTGGAGATTAAATCTTAATAGAGTTGAACCTCTATTTTTGCCTCATGCATTTGTCACAAAATTAAAGGAAAATTCAACTCTTACTTTAAGACAAATTTGATTGCTGTTAGAGCTCAAACTAAATTTTTTCCTACCCAAATAGAAATATATTTTGTGGAGGAAACTAAAATTGATGCCACTAGGTGCATCTCTCATGGCAAAATTCTTCTCACATTTTGAAGGCTACAAAAAAAATTTTTGATAAAAAATCAAGATTATTTTATTTATTACTCCAAAAAAGAATTTATAAACAATTAATCTTGAGAGGGCATTTGTAGACATCAAAATTTTGTTGGGTCAAAAATAAAATAAACTCAATTTAAATTGTCTAGTCCATTTCAAAATTGATGTCTAAGATTCTAAAGTTCATTGAATTTTTAGATTTCAGGTCAAAGAAGCCTAATATTTTGAAGTTTGAAAATACATAACCAAATGCCCCAAATGAAGACCCATTGTGTTACTTAGTCCAAAATCCATTTTGAGCTAATGAATTTCAAGAAAAGCTCAAAACCCAAATAAGAGGCAAAAAAAAACGCATGGTGGAAATTTTCTAGAATTTTCTAGAATTTTTCATTAATTATCCTTTTAAATTAAATAATGAGGAATAATTAAAGAGAGATAATTATCATATTTATTTTCCCTTGGGATAAATATGTGATAGTTATCGCATGTGTTTATTCTAAACCAAACAACGTCATTTTTACACACATATATAGCCCCCCTAGGCCAAAGAACAACAAAATAAAAAACTTGGAGAAGAAGCAAAACTAGGAAGAAGAAAATTTTTCTACAAGAAACTCTCTCTAGCTCTTCAAGCCGATCAAGTATAAATGCTCAGTAAAAAGAGAAATCAAATTTAAGGAAGATTAAATCCCAGTTTCAAGATCATATTTGAAGAACGTGGTGAGGAATGCGAAGAATGTGCGACGGTTCTACATCAAGTTTCAGTTTAGATCTAACGAAAGCGGCGGGGAACGTGAAAAATTCGTTTCTGTGCTACATCAAGTCAAATTCCAAGAAAAAGCAGCAAGAAAACAGAGGACATTGCCGAAAGTGCTCAAGTCCAAGGAAGTACGAAAAAAAGTTCAAAACCAAAAGAAGCAGTAGAAACATCGGCTCATGTTCGCGTAAGATAAGTCCCAAAGTTAGTGTTCCTAAAAAGCTATTCACGTCTCCACTAAAAGCTCAAAGCATTAATTAGAGAATTGTGTATGTGAGAAGCATGTTGGAGAACTGATCCCTCAAAATCTCTATTTTAAAATTCAATTTTATAATTTGTACTTTAATTAATTTTAAAATATAATTTTTATACACGAAATTTGTGTGTACAATGTCTAAATACATATGGGGGTATTTTTAGTAAAAAATATGAAGAGTAGCTGGACGCCTCAAGAAAAAAAAAACTCTTTTCACATAAAATCATTTTGCATAAAAAAGTATTTTCATTTAAACATATGTGTACAATAGATAGTTGATTAAAATCAATTTCATAAAAACATGATTCTTTTCCTCGAAAGAATTAGCATGAATTTTAAGTTCATATTTGAAATACTAGCAACAAATAAAAACCCAAATAATTCCCAAATTTATCTAGCTTCACTCTTCCTTAATTAATACTGTTTGTAATTAATTAGACAAATTCTTCATTTGTTCACGATCATCATCATCTCGCCTAACACATAAGAAATCCAATGCCGGTGACTGTAATGTTCCTCTCCTTTGGTCTCCTTATTTCCTGGGTGGCTTGTCACCAAAAATTGTGTTTTATCTCTTCCATTTTTATATGGAGGTAGGGATTCAGTTTCTTGGCTAGGTCGAGCATCTAGGACTTTTACTATATAACATACACATGGAATCGAGATTAGGAAGAAAACTGCTTTGTTGCACCAGGAATCCACCTTTTCTGTTTTGCCTAGTGCTCAGCAAGATCTACAATCATTTCTAAATCCAATATAGGGCTTTAATATTTCACAAACTCCAAAAGTGTTCTTTTGAAACTGCCTCCTTGAAACTCTCCCTATATCGATTAAATTAATCTCGCTGTACATGAAGGTCTATCATCCACCATTTTGCCCCCTATGTAACATAGAAGATGAAACAACAACACATTTATTTTGGGAATGTTAGGACTCTATTCAGGTCTGATATAACTTTGGCAAAAATCTCAATGGTACAGATTCTATCTATATGGCTTCTTAAATTATTAATAGACAATCCTATGTGGAACAAGGATTGGTTTTATTACCTAATCTCAATTCTTTGACGATTTGGTTGGAGAGAAATGAGTGTACTTTTCAGCATGCTCCATCTCAATCTTTCAATCATAGTAAGGTGGGATATTTTGGTTTAGCAACTATTTATAGCTTAAGAATACCAGGTTATTCACTCACTATTTCCCTATATATAATCCCCCCCCCAAACTTTCTATGCCATTTAAGGGGAAAAAACTTATTCCTCAACTAGTGTTGTTCCTAAATTGCTTTTGTTGTTGATGGGGGTATGACGTCGCTCCCCAAACCTGGGAGCAATAGCATGGCTTTGGATGAGTTTCAATCTCTTTCCTCATTGCTTCTTTGTCATATATCCTAAGCTTTATGCCCTAAGGGCTCCTATTTCTAGTTACTTCACATTTTTTGTTGCAAACTAACTTTATTAACTAATTGCTCTCAAACTACCTTAGCTTTCTAAGGTCGTTGGTCCTCCATCTAGCTCTAGTAAGTCTAGTTCAGTAAATGAACACAGACATGGAGAAATTTGTGCGCTGAACATTAAACGTAATTCCTTAAGCATGAGTATCTCTAACACACTGCCTCACTCAATCCCTCTTTAGCGCTTTATTTACTTTTGAGCGTATCTGTGTGTGGAGGGAGAAAAAGAGGGGGGGGAGAGCATCAAATGTTATTAATTCTTTAAGTGTGTGCAAAGTCTACATATAAGATGTACCATAAATTATGGAGGAAAATAGGTAACTACTTGGTGTTCTTTTAGAAAAAAAAATATAACTCATAAAAAATTAAGTACTAACCCCGAAGAATAACAAAGCGAGAGTTGTGGATTTGGAAAAAAGGGTTGTGCAATTGTGCAAGTTCAAGTGTATGTCTTAAACAATATGCCAACTTTAAATATGTAACAATAAGGCATCAGGCAGAAAAAGGAACAAAATAGTGGTTTTTCTTTTGGATCAAACCTACGTGCGTCTAGCGCACAGCATACGCAGGGGACACGCATTCAGACTTATAAATGTTATAGGCGGTTCCCAACATGATTGAATGTTTGGCGGAGTGGCTAAAGTGTTTGGGGGAACTGGTTGTTGGACTAGTTAGAATCCTCGAACAACTCACCTTCCAATTTTTTTTGTTCAATTTTTTCAAAATTGCGTGTCTTTTCCCAGTTTAATTTCATTTTTGGCATTATTTCCCTTTTTCTATGTCACCTTGTCTAGATTTTCCCCCAATTTTGTTCCTTATTTCTCGTTTTTTATTATTTTCATTTTTTAAAAAAAATGCGTATGTTTTATTTTTTTCCTTCTTTATTGCTTGTTATTGCTTTCCTTTTCTTTTTTTTTTAAAGGAACATATTACGATATTAAACACACTCGTTCATTGAATTTAAAATAATACAACAAAAACACTTTATTAGATAAAAAATAAATTGAAATTAAAAAATAAAATTTACAACATAAAAATAATAAGTTTGTTAGATTAAAAAACTATATTCACAAAATAGAAGGATTTGCAACTTTTATCTCTCTTTCTGTACTTAACATTGTCTCTTGTTTCGGCTCCAGTTTTATTCCTTGTCTTTTTAATTTTTTTAATTTGTCTATCTTTCCTCTTAACTTTTCTCATTTTTATTTTAATATTATTCTTATTTAAAAAAAAATTATCTACTTGTTTTTTTTCAAAATTTTCAACTAATAAAAGAACAAACAACTAGTTGAACCAAAATAACAACAATTACTAGTAAAATAAGTAAAGAACAGTTAGTTTCTAAAAAAAAACAAATAATGATAAAAGAATAATTAATTTTTCTAAAAAACTAATAATTACCCACAAAATAATAAATAGATAATGATAAAAGAATACAAAATAAATAGTTTATCTAGAACAAAAAGTAAAAACTTATAAAATAATAATAAAGTTAGCCTAAAGAACAAATAATTTGTAACTAAAAATATCTATTTTTATAAGAATAAATGGCTAATAACAAAATAACAAACAATTATACATAAAATAGCTAATAAAAGAACATATAGTATTCATAAAAAAACAAAAATGTCAAAAAATAAATTAGAATTGATAAAAGAACAAATAGTATTCATCACAAAATAGATCTAATAAAAAATAAATAAAACTGATAAAAGACCAAAAGGTGCCTGTTGTATGCTTGACCATGCAAGACCTCATCTTTTCTTTGAGTAACTTTTTTGTAAACCGTGTTTATATCGTGCGCCATCCTTAAAAAATATAATAATTGTCATTTTGACCCCATTTCTTAGAAAAATAAGCAATCATGCCCTCATGAAATATTATAGATTTTTCTTTTTCCGCAACCTCAGGCAAACTATTTGGTTAGGTAGCATGGTTGATATTTTAATTTTAGGGGAAGCTAGGCAATGGATCGAATGCTAGAATCCCCCTTTTCATTTTTTTTTAAATTTTGTTTTCTTGTTCTTCTCTTATTCTTCTATTTCTTTCTTTATTTATTTTCAATTTTTTTCTTCATTTTTTTTCTTTGTTTAGTTTTTTTGTATATTTACCTTTTCCATTTTTATTTTCTTTATTTTTATGTTCTCATCTGTTTCCAATTTCCCCTTTTTCTTTTTCTTATTTTAGTATTATTTCAAGTTTTGTCTATTGTTTTATTTCATGTTTTACTCCTTATTTTCTTAAAATATTTTTTTTCACCTTTTTTTAGTTAGATTTATGATATTATTCTTATTTCTTCTTGTTCTTTTATGTCATATGTCTACCTTTTTTCATTTTTTTATTCTCTGCCGTTTGTTCTTTTGTTTTATCGTGCTTATTTTTTTAGAATGGTATATTTGTTCTTTTAAAAGGCATTGTTTATTCTTTGAGAAGACATTAATTGTTCTTTTTTGTCTTTGTGATTGTTCTTTTAAAAGACATTGTTTGTTTTTTATTACTTAAGTGTTTGTTCTTTTGATGAGGTACTGTTTGTCTTCTTTTATGATGTGTTTGTTTTCTATTCTTTTAAAATACTTATTTGCTCTTCTAGAAGGGCATGCTTGTTCTTTTACATTTTCAGGCATTGCATAAATTACTTGTTCTTTTGTGTTTTGGTATTTATACTTACGGGCCTATTTGTTCTTTTAGAATGCAATGTTTGTTTTTTCTTGTCTACATGTCTGTTCTTTTAGAAGGCATTGTTTGTTCTTTCTTTTACATGTTTATTTTTTATTACTTAAGTTTTTGTTCTTATAGAAGGCACTGTTTGTTCTTATACATGACCCTGTTTTTGTAAACTTCTTGTTCTTTTGTTTTCTGGTGTTTGTTCTTTTAGAAGGGTATGTTTGTTCTTTTAGAATGACATGTTTGTTCTTTTAGAATGCATTGTTTGTTCTTTCTTTTACATTTTTATTTTTTGTTACTTAAGTGTTTGTTTTTATAGAAGATACTGTTTGTTCTTATACATGACTCTGTTTCTATAAAATTCTTGTTTTTTTTCTTCTAATGTTTGTTCTTTCATAAGAGCATGTTTGTTCTTTTAGAAGACATTGTTTGTTCTTTCTTTTACATGTTTATTTTTTGTTACTTAAGTGTTTGTTCTTATATATGACCCTGTTTCTGTAAACTTCTTATTTTTTTTGTCTTCTGGTATTTGTTCTTTCAGAAAAGTATGTTTGTTCTTTTAGAAGGATATGTTTGTTTTTTTAGAATACATTGTTTGTTCTTTCTTTTACATATTTATTTTTTGTTACTTAAGTGTTTGTTCTTATAGAAGATACTGTTTTTTCTTACACATAACCTTGTTTCTGTAAACTTCTTGTTCTTTTGTTTTCTGGTGTTTATTCTTTTAGAAGATGTGTTTGTTCTTTTAGAAGGGCATGTTTGTTCTTTTAGAAAACATTGTTTGTTTTTTTTTCCTTCTTGTTTGTCATTCTGAAATCGAAAGTCCATTTTTTATAAACCATCCCATTTATCCATTTTAGGAATATTTCAATTTCTTAATTTCTTTTCAACATATTTGATTAATATAGTTTGTGAGTTCTTCATTATTCTATTCCCCATAATTTCTTCTTCCTCTTGTCTCTTTGAAGCAGACTTGTTAAATTTCTAAAAATTTTATCCATTAGTAATTATCAATTAGTGTTAATATTTTTATTAGCTTATCTGTCAACGTTTTACACAATCTTACTGTCCTTTCACATCAACTATGAGTCTTACAATTGCTACGTAACTTGGGTGATATTCTGAAAATTTCCTAACAATAATATTTAATTACTAGTAGGATAAAAGTTTTGGAAATTTGACCATTCCTTGAATCAAAGAAATGAGACAAAAATTAAATTTTAGGGACTAAGTTGTACATAAGAAATAACTTTGGGGAGGTGGCTTACGCGTGCGTCGAGCGCACAGAAGAATCAGCCCTTTTCTTTTATTCGAACCAAACATACAACTCCTAGTTAAAAAGTTCTCTAGATACTGTATCTAGATCAAAACATTTACAAACATCTTGTTCTTGAAGTTGAAGCAAAATAGAAAATTTATTATCAACTGGCATATGGGGCAAAACTACCTTAATCACCTAGAGAATCATAAAGCCTACAGTGCAAAGCATCCCTACCAGAAATACTGCAATAAAGATAGTTTTAGTGGCTATTTTTCCTGTATCACTTCTCAAAGCAATGGCTTCATAAATGGGTCTACAATTAATGACACCGAATCCTGCAAGTAACATCTGCAACCGTAGCCCTTCCATGTTCTTGCCAAGGAATGCTCTTACAGTGCCCAAGATGAGTGAGATCAAGTTGATTATTGCTGCCATGATTAGAGGCACAAACATTGGAGATGCAACACCAAACTCAAACACACCTTGTTCATATCTTTTTCTTTGCTCATCTTGAAGTACCTTACTAGTCAAGCTAAAGCCCTGGGTCCTGAAGCCAAGGAACATGAGCAAGTACTCTGTTGTGCCAAACAAGAAACTTGTGATCCCTCTTATCAACCATATCCTCTTAGAGTTCCACCATTGTTGGACAGTTCCATGTGCAAGGACAAAGTCAAGAAGATCTTTTGCATAAGCACTGAGGAAAAGAAATATGTATAAAACAAACCATCTCTCTGATATCTGCAACCCATTTTAGTCTTATGTTAGTTCTTGGGTTAATCAACTAGTTCATATTGGTGACATAAATATAGTACCTTTTTTTCACTTGATTAATATCATGTTCCTTGATAAACCATAAAACAAAAAAAAATTCTTTTTTTTGTCATTCCTACACAATTAATCAAGTTTAAGGTCTCCATACCTCTATGTCCTTTTTAATTTTCATCTCTTATGTATAGTATCTAAAGTCATTTATAAACCAACCAATATTCTTTTGATGTTATGAATTTTATGTCATAAACCCTAGCCTAATTAAGATTATAGCACATATATATATAGTAAGGTGATGATGATGGTATTTACCTTTGGGAAGATGGAAATGCCATTTAAGAGAGCTAACTGAGGGAGAAATGCATATGTAGCTATAGGAATGAACCAAATTGGCCAGTGTGAGTAGTGAGCATAACCAAGGACCATGAAGATGTGCATTGATCTGCTGGCACTATAAACCAGAGGATTGTATCTTGAAAAGGCTACATCAAGTAGGCCTATGGACCAACGCTTGGATTGTGTTAAATTATCCAAAAGTGTGATTGGTACACTCCCCAAGAAGGCTGCCCTATCAGGATTGCAACACAAAGACTTCCATCCTTGGCATTGTAGCCTAAATCCAGTGTAGAAGTCCTCCACCATTGACCCATATCTCATGCCAATCTGCACATTTGCAGCAAAAAAAGTATTATCTAATAACTTTTTCCAACCCTTAATATATACTTTATCAAATGTTAGTGTTAGTAGCGTCAATAGTACAGAACATATATAACATGTAGATATTCTAGATAGACTTATTACCTCATAGCCCCATGATGTTTTGTTCTCATAATTGCAGTTCGCCACTTGGTGTGCCAGAGCCAAAATTCCCTCTGATTGAATTGGCTTATCCACAACATGATCAGGTCGAAGTTCAAGTATCTCTGGTTGCACCAGATGTAATGGACTGCCAAATAGAGCTCGTCGGCGGAAAAAGCATCCAGTGCCGATGTAACCAGGTCCCAGGATTCCATCGAAACCCATGAGGCTGATTTGAAACTCAAGTATGTATCGATTTCCATAGATATCATCCCTATCGGTTCCATGAAATCGTTGAGGAAATTGGACGTAGGCTACCTTTGGTTGCAGTGAAGGGTCTGATATATAGCATAAGACGCGAAGAGGTGTCCCGGGATCATTTGAATACATGTCACAATCTTGGGTCAAGATTAGTGGGGCATTCGTCATCACAGCCGACACACGTATCTATATATCATCATATATATATATATATATATGACCAGAACATTGAGTTTTAAATTAGTTAATTAGGAGGTTTAAACAAGCAGAGATCATCAAAAATATATATATATATATATACCAGAACGTTGAGAGCTCCAGCCTTAAAATGGTGAGGTGCGGTCTTGGATTTCTCTCTAGCGACGTAGATAAGGTTGGGCATGGGGTGGCCAGTAACGTCTTTGTCTTCGCTCTTCTTTAATATAATCTGCTCTAAACAATCAATAATCAGCATTTGTTGGTAAACAATAGTAATAAGAAGTACTTTTTCACTAACGTGATGATTTTGCATTGATATATATAATTTGAAAACATTAATCATGATTAATACTTAATCACATTACATTGAATCATGAGATTTTTTCTCCCTCCATCTCACCTTTTTTTGCTTCATTTGAATTTTTTACTAGTTTGGCTTGAATTTATTTATATTATTGTTTGTTAGAAAAAAATATTTAAAAACTATCAATCTTGATTTATTATTCATATATAAAATGTTTTTATTTATATAGTGAAATGTTAAAAACATAAAATTATAGATTCATTGCTAAAAAGTAAATGATACAAAGAATTTAGGGTAGAGGGAATATATATTTTTTTAATCGTAATTTAGTGTAACGCGATTAGTAAGCTAGTAATTTCAGTCTCAAGATGAGAACCTGGATAACTGTTGGATGATCTTGGCGGGTAAATCTTGTGTCCTCCCACATCTTAAATGCTTCGCGTTCTTGATGGGTGGTAATATATTCATCACCAACTTTCCCTTTGTCCATGACCTTTTCTATTTTTGCTTTCATGTCTTCGTACATCATCTGCATTACAGTCATCGCGTCAATCTTAATGCTGAATACAGTAGAAACTTGCAAGAAACTAGCCACTCTATTTCTACGGCCGGAACAAGGTCAGGCCAGGGGCATAATTTGTCACAATAGCTAATAGTGGATGCCCTTGGAAAGGTTGCACATGGTTTAAGGGCTTAGCATGTCGTTTTTGCATTTAATAAAAGAACGAGCACGTCAATCATCCATGTCTACAGGAGGACAAAACAGATGAACGTCCGGCAATTATAAAAAAAACCAACAATAAATACAATTTGCAACAGACAAAAGCATAATTGCAATTTGTTACAAGTTGCAATCGCAACTTAAAAAGAGTTGTAAAATAAGAGAACCAACACATGTTGGGTTCATGAGATTAACTAGTAAGTTACTCAAATTAAAAGATTCCTAGAATAATATTTAAGTCATATGTCTATTTGTGTACATATATATATATTCCCTCTGCCTTTAGTTTTTATACTATTTACATTTCAGCAATTAATCTATAATTTTTTATTTTCAACATTTTAGTATATAAATGAAGAATTTTTATATAAAAATGATAAGTCAAGAAATATAGTTTTTAAATATATATATATTTTAAAATTTTTGAACAAATACCAATATTAATAAATTTAAGTCAAACTAAGCAAAAAAGTCAAATGGTGCAAAGAATATGGGACGAAGGGAGTATATAATCTTATCTTATATTATAAGAAACTATGAAGATACACGAATGTTGAATAACCTTTTTATCAATAAATTTGAATATATTGTAATACTTTAAATAAACCAATTATTGTAATTCAATTATTTTAGAAAAATTGCTAAATGCTTCAAAATACCTCTACCTCTCAATTACTTTTCATTTGAGAGCTCATACTTTAATCTATTCCACTTTGTAATACAAAACCATTGGAAAATTTTGTCCACACTATCCAATGGCTTGACATATTTGCCCGTTATTGGAAAATCATCATTTTTACATATTAGACTAACATCCTTTTTTAGGTTAAAATTTTTTTTAACTATTAAATTACATTTTTATCCATCATTGAGATCTTAAAGTTTAATTTGAAAATAAATTTCTCCTTTATTCAATACTATAATTAAAAAACACCTTAATCACAAGATTTTATCAATTTAATTACCCTTTAACTTCAATAAATTATTTATATTAACACTTGATATTACATCCATGGATAAATCTTTTATTTATCTATTTAACTAGAGCATACATTCAAGATGAAACCAAAAATTAAATAAATATATGTAAGGTGTCCAATGAAAATGAACCCAAATATATGTTTCAATTTGTTTTCTTTTTAACTTAGATAAAATATACTATTAAAATATACAATCAAATTACTGAAAAAATTAATCTACTTTGGTATCTTTGAGTTATCTAAATTTCACTCTAAATATTTGTTTGTTATCTTTTCATTCTAAAATAATTAAAAACATTTTAATTTGTCCCAATAGATTCAATTTGTTGACCCAACCAAAAGTTATTACATAATAAGTGCCTACATTGTACACAATAAATATTTCATTTATGGAAAAAATGGATAATGTAAGAGTCTATTTAGTTGTAAAAAAATTATTTCTCAGTTTAAATTTCTAAGATAGAAATTATCAGATAATTTAAAAGAATTTAAAAAAATTAATGCTACAATAGGCATAATTACTTTGATTTAATAGATTTCATTCAGTTATGGTCTGTCTAAAAAATTTTCCATGTTCTTTATGTTAGCAATTTTTTTAACTTCAAAAAAAATATAGTACTATATATTTTATTTCAAATAAAAATAATGGTATATTTGGCATTAAGTTGTGCTTTCTTATATTTGAGGTGTATGTTTTCTTTTCTTTTTTTTATTTTTTCTGTTTATGACTATTATTTTTTTTGATGAATTTATAAAAAAATTTAATTTTGAAATATATTATTAAATATTATTTATTTAATTAATAAAAATTTTAATATACTTTTAATAGATAAATTTCTACTAATTATATATACTTTATTTACGTTCCAAAAACATATGAATGACTAGTATATATATGTATATAGTTCGTTGCTTAGTTGGTAAACCGCACCTGTATCTCAGCGTAAGGAAATTTAAAAAAAAATGCAACAATAACATCCACTCTCTTTTGATGATTGATATGAGATCGGAAGGCTCAGAAGCCTCCCTCGTATTTGAATGAAAAATACCACTTCTCGTAAACAGCATACTCTCTTCCATGGTCAGATGACTAATTAATCAGAGTTTCTACTAACCGTATACTTTATACCTCGTGATTCACGTTGAGAAAACCGTAAAAAAAAAAAAATGTTACTGCCATGTGTTCAGAAAAATTGACATTTTTATTATTCATGATAATTAATTTATAATTTTATTTTTTAAAAAATTTATAATAAAAATATAAATTTTTTATATGAAAATGGAATTTTAAAAATTATAAATTCTAAATATCATTTTTTAATTTTTTTTTCACTATATATTAATCTGAATATATTCAAATCAAACTTTAATAAAAAAAGTAAAAGGACCACCTAAAAATACAAAATGGAGGGAATATTATATTATTGAACTTTGTGGGATTTAATTGAATTTCTTTTGATTACTAAGCAAGCACAGCAAAATGTGCAAAAACATATCGTGGTTTTTGTTTCAAACAGACAATAATTATTGACTCGGGCCCGTGAGTTTAGATGAAGACCACTGAGAATCGCTACACATGCCCACAAATATTAACTTTTCCAACCTATCATATGATAATTGGAAAACTAAAAAGATGAACGTGGCAACTGGCAAGGCAATATATATTTGTCCTTCCTCACTAATTTAATTTAGGCTTAAAAATTCCACCTCTTACATGTGGGCCCAGCTTGTAAAATGTGTTAATTGGTTATTAGAAGCAAACTCACAATATTATGCTCTTAAAATTAGAATTCTTTGTCACTTTCTCACTAATTTAATTTAGCCCTGATAGTGGCAGCACCTCTTACTTTCCTGATGGGTAAGTGCTTGGGACATTTCCCTTTTTTTTTTATCTACAATACTAATACTTTACCTTTTTTCTAATACACTTGTAAAACGTACTTCTGAATTTAAAAAAAAATAGCCCTAATAATTCAGCACTTTTCATTTGATAATACAATATCTTTTTTTTTTATGGATCGTGATAATATAATATATAAAAAATCTTTTGGAAATTAAAACAAGACGAAAAGCAAACCAATATACTTAATTAATCGAATTCTAGTCTTTATCGACAAGAAATAAACAAGGAAAGAGAAAGCAGAACAATGATTTAATATAAAAGTTTATTAGCCAAGGTTTTGATCAACTTAATAATGATTAATTAAGAACGAAGCTCAAAGATCTAAAACTTCTGGTTTAATCTTCATCTTTGCCCAAGTATTGAATCCTAGTGTGGTTTCAACTGTTAAGCTTTCCAATTGTAGGTAGACCACAGTAACTTTGTAACAGTGGAACACCAAACCTCCACTCATATCTCATTTACAGTTTAGCAAAATGATTTGGGTTTGGCGCAGGAGCGGCATTATGTATAAGTGAGTGGTGGTATTCGAAACATTATGTAAATTATATATAATCTTTTAAAATTTATGTATTATTATGACCCCATAGAATATTTAATAGGCCTAAAGCCATTTTTGGCCCTTAAATTTGAATGAATTGGACACTTAGCCCCCTGAACTTGGAATCGATCTAACTCGCTCCCTGTACTTGGAATGTTGGGACACTTTAGCCCTTTCTCCCTCATGTGATCATCACGTGATTTCTCTTAACTCAACGCTACTTGCATTTTGTTTGTTTGTTGTTATTAAATACAGTTGTTCACTTAACATAGCTGAACGAAGAAGCGGAGCAAAACAAGAGAAGTCTCTCCATCTTTCTCTTGGGCAAGTTCTGATCTTGATCATCGTCAACCATAATTCCGATATCTATCTTCTGTTAGGAGCTCTTCATCTAATTTATTCTTCTACTATCACTTCTGACTTCAGTTTGGATTCAGAGGCCGTATTTTCCTTCAACTTCCTTTTATTGCAGGTCACATGTGAATGGGACAATAACAGAAGTAGTATGTAGTACATGAAAGGGGTATTTTTGGTAGAAAAACCAATTTTGAGTAGGAGTAGGACGCTAAATCCATAAATGATTTTTAAGATCAATACCAAATCTATCCATTAATGGTTTTAAAATTATTAACTTTCTTGCTTTACATAAAGAGTAACTATAGAAAAAAAAAACTCAGTTAGTATATATGCTCCATACTGTTTTTTGGGAGAATCTAGTTGTGATTGCTTTTATAATGTAATGTGAGTATAAATTTTAAAAATAATATTTTAGTTAATACCTTAAGAGGCTTTTAATGAAAGTAAGACTTTTTTTCTTCTCCTAGATTTTGGTTATTCCTTATTATTTTGGGTTTTGAGTATTTTTCTTTGTTTCATTCATTGTGTTTTTTTTTCTCGTAGCTACAATGGTGATTGGGTTTTATCGTCCTTTACTTTGATTTATTGTGTTGATTTTGGTATTCTCTAGTTCACTAGTTTAATTTTGGTAAAAAGGGCAAATAGCATCTATAGTATTCACTATAGGCCTCTTCTTCTTTGTCTTTTGCTCTACTTCTTCTTTTTGCTATGTTAAGTGAACAACTGTTAACAACAGGTAAATGGAATGCGAACGGCGCTAGGTTAAGAGAAATCACATGATGATCATGTGAGGGAAAAATGGCTAAAGTGTCCCAACTTTCCAAGTTTAGGGGGTGAGCTACGCTGATTCCAAGTTTAGAGGGCTAAGTGTCCAAGCCATTCAAGTTTAGGGGGCAAAAATGGCTTTAGGCCTATTTAATAATGACCTCACTTATTATAAATTATTATAAAATATATGAAAATAGTTTTAATTTTCTGACTCTACCCTGGTTTGGAGACAATAAAACTCCATTATTAATGATGATGCTTAAGATGAATAAGCGTACCTTAATCCTGGTAGCCTCGGAGCTCCAAGAAGCATGGTCGGAAGACGAAAAGAACTCGTCGGGACTCCTCTTCATCACGTGGTTTTCCCTGCAAAACGGCAGCCAGTGACGCGCGAACTTCGCTGCTTCTAGGAACGCGAACAGAGTTAGCGCCGATCCTCCATCGTCGGATATGTAAACTGACAGCTTTTCCGTTGGATAATCATACGCCATCAACGACAGCGCCGTGTTCACCACACTTGCCGGCGGTTCTTTGTACGGATCCGCCGTGCAGATGAACACGTCCAACGCCGGAAAACTTTCTTCCTTGAGAGCTCGCCGTATTTTATCAGGGAACTCTTTTCGGCGTACCATTTTTAGGCGAAAAGCTTGAGCCGACACCCACATGAAGGCGAGGATGAAGTCGGATATGAGCAGAGAGACAGATATGGAGAGAGAAGCAACTGTTTTCGATTGGAAAACTAGTGTTTTTATATGGCGGTAGAATAAAGCCGTGAGAGCGGTAACATACAGCGCCGCAAAGAGTCGGTTCACGGTGGTCCTGCGCAGAGGCTCCACAGTATGGAAAGGTTCCCGGCTGCCGGGGGAACTTACCAAGTTTGGTAGCTCCATTTTCCTATGGTTCTATTTTTCTATGTCTAAGGCTCCTAGTAAATAAAGAGCTAAAGCTTAATAAAGATGAGGGAAAATGTGCAAATCTATCACTGAACTACTAGTTATAGTGTGATTTTGTCATAAAATTTTTTTTTATCTCAAATTTATCATTTTTTTTTTGTTGGATCCGAATACCACGGTGGCTAACGGGAAGTATGACGTGGCAAAGACAATGTTGAGTTGGAGGAGTGATATGGTAAAAAGATTTTTTTTTTCATCTAAAATTTATTATTTATTTTTTCTATTGTAACAATTTTATCACAGAAGTACTACTTTAGAGCAATTTTATTATTAAAGTATTACTTTGGAGTAATTATGAATGATTTGAAAATAACATTTCAAAATTAGCCTTAAAAGTTGAAATAAATTATTAATGATTATGATAGTTTTTTTTAACTTCTAATAATAAAAGTTACCGTTGGATAATTTTTATAACCTCTAACGATATATACTTACATTGTCCCTAAACAAAGCAACTATCAAAATTTTTCATGAACGTCTGGGTAATCTAAGAGTAGTGTTTTTCCTAAGACTACGTTTTTCAGAGGATTTTTCAAATAACAATGGCAGCGGCAGTGCTGGTTCGATCTTAAATAAACAAAATTGTATATATGGAACAAGTCTTGTACCATTCTATATCAGCTATCTTGTTAGCGGTTTGAAAAGATTGTTGTCCATTTAACTTTTAAGTTTTTTAAATATTATTAAGTAAAATATATGTTTTATTATGTGTAATTTATTAATTTTTGTTATAAAAATGTCTTAACATTTAAATGATTATTTATACGAGTAAAATAAACTAGTAATTAGTCTATACGTACTTATAAAAATATTTGCATGGTGGTAAAATATTATTAAACATAATATAAGTATACAATGTGACATCATGACCAAGACACATACATTGCACCACTGAAACGAAATTTAAAACACCAGAGCGGACAATACGGCCGGGTAAGAATCAAACTGATACCCTACAGATTAACAAGCAATATAAATGATAATAATGACCCAAAGTTGCAGGCGAAACGAATCTTAACAAATCTTATTGGAAACCATACAAATATAATAAATCTCATTTTTCTAGAGAGAGTCGTCGCAAAAGCGATATCTGCCTTTTCTAGTTTTGGCAATTTCCCGCCGCCTAGCTAAAGGACATTAGTAAAAGTCTGAAGCCCAAACGCCAACCTCCCGCGTTAGAATAATTTATTTTAACTTAAGTTAATTTAATTTAAAATAATTTATTTTTATAGTTATATTTTTTTATTTGAAATTAATTTTATTTGAAAGTCAATATTCTTTAGGTGAAATAATCTATTGATTGTAAAATTTATTAATCTTTTATGAAATTTTTTTTAAATATTAAAAAAGAAAATTTCATAGAAATTTAATAATATGATAAAAATTTTATTTCAAATGGATTATTACGCCTATATAATATTGGCTTTCAAATGAAATTAGTTCTAGGTAAAAAAGATTTAAAAATAAAAATAAGTCATTTTAAATTAAGTTGACTTAAGTTAAAATGAATTGGGTGCTAGATCTCTGCTACTTAAAAAAAATCAATAAATACCTAATATCTTTCAAATCGGTTAATTTTTTACTATTACTCAATCCGATTATCCTCAATCACTTTCACCGTTTTTTCTTCTTCACAAAATTCTTTCACTACTATTGATAAAAGCATCATTTTGTTCATTTGACGCTTTATGACGGATAAATCTTGGTAGCCCATTTTCAAAATTGGTGGTTATGAGAATATCAAGAACAGTGCAAAAAAACAGTTGAAACTTAGATGATAAGACATTTACGAATAATAGATCGAGATGATTGTATATTATTTTTTTATTCATCTGGTATTTTTTTTCAGTTACTTGTTATTTCTTCAAGATTATCCTGATTTACCTGGAAGGTATTAGTTCAATTCAATTCTCTTCTCATCATTTGGTGTCACAAGAATGGGTAGTCTTTTATTGGCCAGTTTATATGTCCTTGTTCTTTATTATTATATGTCATTGATTTGTAAGATATTGTTTGATTCACTGGTAATTACAATGAAAACTCTTTTATAAAAAATACACAATATCTCTTAATTTTATATGTTGTGTCAATTGGAAGTACATATCGATGATAAATTTTGCTTGTATTTACAGAGGAGCTATGTGAAATAGGAGTATGAAAGTCCAAGCCACAAAATGTCTAAAACAGTGTTTTCTCTACATCGTCTTCCACCTCTCTTAGCCACATTTCTGGTTGGGTTTAGATTTTAATCCAATGTTTTTCTTCCACCCGATTAACCATCTATAATCTCTTTTTAATTATACAATTTCTTTTTCCTTCTTATCCTTCACAAAACCCGTTTATCACCATTAACAGGAGTATTGTCTGGTTTTTCTGACGCTCTACGGCAGACAGTTCTAGATGATCCATTTTCGTTGTTAGATAGTCATACAGAGGCCAAAGGGTAAAAAATGATAGACATCAATGATGAGGTGTTCTCGAATAATGGACTGTTAATTAAATCAGGATTAAATGGTCCTGCCCTTAGTTGCATTTGGCTAAGTTGCTGCTTGTGTAAATTAAAACTTACTTGCTACTAGTTCATTACTCTATCGTATGCACATGGGAACTTAATTTTGACAATTCTCAAGTTATAATGAACAAAACCAATCCATATTTTGCGATGGCATAGTAAAGAGTATGAACATGAAACCGGATGCCAAAGTTATAAAATAAGTTTACTTAAACTTCAAGCATAAATTTTATGTACATTTACCATTCTTATGCACATCCAAAAGCAACAACTAGTGTATATATACACACACACCAAAGTCTAGCAAAATAGTCCAAACTAGAAGCCTTTTGATACACGAGTACCATATTATATATAAGACTCCATCTGAGTTCTCACAATGGAGTTCCTACCTGAGCATATAGCTTTGAAGATGAGAATCAACCTCCTTGTATACTTAGCCTATAACTGAGAAAGCCACAAATAAACACTTAGTTAGTATATAAAATTAGCTAACCAAATAACTTAGAATCAATCAAGATTCAAATTACTAAGTATCTACAGCTAGAACTTTCTTAGTAACTCATTCATTGGGCACCAGGATTCACACTAGTAGAATCTACATAATATGACACTTATAAGGGTGAAAATTCAATAATTCTCAATACGGGATTAATGCCTGCAAAATAAAAATTTAGGGTACACAATTATATAATGATATATAAATGATTCTTGATGCGAACTCAAAAACATCTTGAGGTCTTAACTAATGACCAATAGTTGAGTCTTATGGCGGGGACTCATCCTTAACCTAGTCTTAACTTACAAAGTAATAGCCTTGTCTTAGCAAGCTTGGCTTGCCACTTTACTTCCACTATTACATTGTACAAGAGTTTAGTTTAGATTGATGGTTTAACTTACTAAGTTAGACAACCTAGTTAGGGTACTTTTGATGTTTAAAGCCAACTTATGCACTTAGCACCCTAGACTTTCTTAAAGTTTTATTATCTTTCTTAAGTCTTAAACTTCTACTTAATTATCACTTAAATCCTTAATAGATGCATTTATATGAACTTAGAAGTAATTTTATAGCTCAAACAAGGGTTCAAAACATCTTAGAATAGCCTGGGCTTTAAAGCCGATGCATTGGAATACACTTAGGATTGCCCTTGCTTGGGGAGGAAGGCATAATGGCACAACATCACCAACGACCAGAACTCCTTAACTCCAAAAGGAGTTCTTGGCACCGCATCATCAGTACCTTTGTTTTCCAGCACCCCTGTTTTTCATTCCAATGCTTGTTTTGCTCCCTTTTGCCTTCAAGCTTGAACTATTCACCAAACAACCAACCCTCAAATTTTCATACATGTTAAGACATATTCACATGCATCTATTAAACATTTGGACACATGAAAATCTCTTACAAATTACAAGATCACAAGTCACAAACCTTTATGCACACACAAGAGCACTTGCACCAGTTGTTAGTGTTGTGCCCAAAAGCCAATCATGAGATGATTGTATTTTTGCACATTGAGTCATGATATTTTATTAAGGCATTAATCCAGCAATTATGTTCATTGTTTTGTTTCTGCGTAATGTAACAATCATAATTGTAACCCTAGAATAATGATATTCTTAAACATCCCTAGTCTAGTATTATTGTGGAGCGGGTTGCAATAATACATAACGACTAGCATATGTGGAGACTAATATGAGATATGTAGTCTACATATGGGTACAAGTTGGAGAACTTGTGTACTGGACCAACCCACCATGAGAACACTTCATGGATCGTTATATGAGTGTCATAAGTGATTCTCATAGTGATCATGGTATATGTAGTCCTTCGACCTAAGATCATCAAGGTTCCCTACATGTGAGTCACATACTTTGATACTTTCCTTTGTTGCTCGTAACTGAGTGAACTTGAAGGAGGTCATTGGGTATGTCACATATCATGCGGAGGGATTTGTATGATCAAGATGGGATTTGTCCCTCCTATGTAACGGGAGTGATATCTTTGGGCCCCTTGATAGAGTGAGACTTAGAAAATGCATGGCCATGCTCCGATGAGTTGATATATGATATCAATGTCATCAGTTTAAGTTGGTCTACTCGGTAATCAAGAAACCAAAGATTGGGCTATACGAGAGTGACACATTCCATGTCTCGTGCTTAGTCTTGATATCTTGGACAAAGGGACAATGGCATATATCGGTGATGATCATAAAGGTTTAGTCGATTCACCGACAATCTTGTCACTTGGGTAGCAATGATGTGTTGCTAGACACCGCTCATTGCTTATGATCATAAATGTGATTTATGATCATTGCCAACATGGCAAGAGCCTATTGGGTCGCACACATAGAGCTATTTGGATCATTAGAGTGCATGGGCTAATTATTTGGGTTATGGTTTCACTTTAATTTCGTATTAATAATGGGCCCAAGAGTTGAGCCATTATTAAGCCCGAAATTAAATCCTAATTGGATTAGGGCTTTGAAACCCATTAGGCCTGGAAGTTGAGTCTCACTATAAATACAACTTTTAAGTGAGAAATTCGTAGGTCTCCTTGCCCTAGCCTCCCAAAAGGACAGCCATACTCTTCTCTTGCAATTCCTTGGAGGACGCAAGCTAGCACTGCGAGTGCAAGAGAAACGCATCTGCCGGGACGTGGTGGAAGCGTGGTGATCCCGAGAGGCTCGTGTGGATACCATAGAGAGCCTGAACACGTCAACTGTTCAAGTTTTGTGATTCGACTCTACAGTTGAGTGAGAGATCTCAACCGAAAATCAGGTATGAAAATTTTCAAACACCCGGTTTACCCCATTTCACTTCGATCCTGAAGGGTTTCGGTTAAATTTCGTTGCGCTGTTTGGCTCCCAAAACCCATCACCAGTAACTTGTGAATCAATGTGCTTCTTGTTTTAACCTAGAAAAATGGATTGCCCAAGCATAAAACACTTAGAATATGATCATATTATGAGCAATACGCATTAAAATAGCATTCATATGCCCTTACCCCTTTGGTGAAACACATAAAACAACACTTGGACCACTCTTGCACAATTATATTTGTAGCTTGCTTTTCAACCTTCATAAACCAAATTCAAGCATAGGGATCAATTATAAAACACACCCAAGCCTTAATTTACTTATGAAAACCCTAAACCTTAACTTAAATCCAAGAATTGAAGCTTACCAAGAGGGAAAATGTGATTCCTTACTTCCTTAAGCTCAATTGAACTAGTTGCTTCAGGAAATCACTTTTTGAGCTTCAATTTTGCAAGAATTAGATGAAGATAAGGTTTGGAACTTAAAGCTTGGTTGCTGCATTTGGAATGGGAGAGAAATGAGCAAGACAAGCTTTTTTTACTTTTTATTCTCCCTTTAATTCCCTTAAATCTCCTATCTTCTATCTTTCTTAATTATGCTAAATGGGTCCTAAGGCTTGAAAAGGCATTTTTTTTCTTTCACTTCATCAATGTCATGTGAACTAGAAATTATAAATATTCTTAAAAAAATTTTAATTCCCTGGTCCAAACTCATTCATAACTCAAAAATAGGGGTTTTCTTAGAAAATTCACTATTTTTCTCTTCATAGCTCAACTTTACTCATATGATTATATCATTAATTATACACCAAATTAATTCACTTATTGAACTAATTAGTATACAAAAGAAAATTTTAAGCCTAAAAATTAAGCTTACCTTGCCAATCTTGACTTTGGTCTAGGAGAGCTTTAATAGTTTGATCGACACTTTATTTGTTCAAATTTTCTATTCTTTGTTTTGACTATTTGGCCATAATGTATCTAGGCTTTAATCTAGTTATTTGTGAGTTATCTATTTCATATTTATTTTGGTTTACATGAAAAGTTTGACTCAATCTGATTCACTTCTTTTCATTTTGTGTCGCACGAACAAGTAGCCATTTTGTGACCAGTTTTATTGTCCTGTTGTTTCTTAGAGATATATGCCATTGTTGGATTATAAGATGCTATCTAGCTCACTATTGATTGGAATGAAACATCTTTTATAAAAAAAAATATCTAAAATAGTAATACCATTGGCACAATGTGGCACGGGCTTTATGATAGTTATTTGAAGAGAAACTTACAAAAATACTCTTATGGCTTAACCTAACTGATACTTTGCCCTCCTTATTTTTGAAAACTACACTTTGGTCATACTTTTCTTTTTATATTGCCTTGTAGTAACTTTAGAAACAATAATTTAAATAGTATGTAGTTAACTTCAACTAATTTCAATCTCTTCAGTATTTTTCTCATAGTTAATAAACATTTTAAATTATCAGTCTTTCATCTCTATAAATGCACTTCTCACTCTATAAATGGAAATCAATATTTTCTAAAACAATTAACTATGAAAATAACATAAAAAACATAATTTACTAGTAGATAGCTACCTAATAGTTTAGAATAAGATTTTAGAAGTTGTTTTAAGAAAGTATAAAGGAAATAAAGGTAAAGCATAGGTTCTTAAAAATAGTAGAAACAAAGCATAGTAGGTTAGGCCAAACCACTAAGTTTTAGTAATTTTCCCTTATTTGAATGGATGTAGTTTGGTTCTCGTGAAAAAAAGTACAAGAGGCTGATAAGAGTTGGCCTTAACAATGAAAAAGGAAAAAAAAAATAGCCATGTAGAAAAATAGCTACGAGGAGCCATAGGAAAATTCTATGATACTATACTTAGGGGTGATTAGCATTTGATTTAAACTAAAAAAATTGAAAAATTAAAATAATTTGAGAATTTTGTTTGGTCAATTCGGTAATTCAGTAACCGAATTAAAAAAAAATTATTAGATTTTTTTCAATTTTTTTATGGACAATAACTGAATTAACTAAAATTTTTGTTGTTATATTTTTTTTCAATTTTTTCATAGACAATAAAACTACAAACTAACTCAAATTAGCTTGGATTCTTTTTTTCTTTCTTTCCATGGATAATAAATCTTTTATATTGAATGGAATTTGGACAGACTTGCTTATTCCCTCTCTCATAGAATCTCACTCCCATTTTTTTCAATTAATTCGGTTTCGACTGAACAGAAATGAAACATTTTAGTTCAATTTGAGTTTTGTTTAATAGGTTAATTCAGTCTCTTTAGTTTCTTATCATCCAAAACTAAAAACTAAATAAACCGACTAATTTGGTTTGATTTAAACCAAATAAACCAAATAATCACCCTTAACTATACTCACCAATGTGCCGTAAATGGCACAAAAAATGGTCAAATGGTGCGTGTAGTCTTCAATTGACAAACAAGCATCAGATGAGTCATAGAACTTCATTTGTGTGCAATTAAGTTAATTTTGACAAAAAAAAATGTAATTGTTTGAGCGAAGCTATGGGAAAAAGTGTAAGCCTTTTGCTTCATCATAGTAAAAGTTGAAGGGAATTATTTACCAATTAAAAGAAAATGGTAAATTACTTTAAAAAAAATGTAGCATAATAAGAAATTTAAATGAAATTGGTATAAAAAAAAGTGGAAAAAATTGTATAATACAAGTAAGAGGTGAATTAGAAATTCTTAGAAGGTAACAAATATGGGCATTAGCATGCAAAAAAGAATTTAAGGATTGATTATTAAAGAAGAATGATTAGAGTTGGTGTTGTTAAAGTAATGAATTTACCCAATATGGTTAAGTGGTAGTTGAAGTTAATTGAGAAATGGTTGTTATAGTTAACAAGAGTAGTCAATGAAAGAGAGGTTTGGGGGACATTTGTGTCAATTGAGAAATATTCTATGTTCACTTAGAAACAAATTGAGAAATATGGTAGATGTTTGGATCATATAGATGTAAAGAAAATGGTATTGGAGTTGTGTTGTGAGATGTGAATGTGAATGTGATTGCAAGAAGGCATTCAAAAGCAGAAGTAATGAAAGAATTGTAGAGGTTAGTAATTTGTTGATTGGTTTATAAGTGTTTAAAATTTTAGAGTTGAAAAAAGAAATATGTTGAAAACATTGTTCATGCTAGTTTAGGGGCAAATAATGCTTTTCTCAAGAAATGAACACTTTTCAATTATACTTAAATACGTTTTTTTTGCACTAAATTGCTTTTGTGCAGTAAGGTTTTAAAATAAGAAGCATATGGGAAAAGAATTTGAGGTAAAGTGATGAACAATAGAAAAAAGAGATGATCACGTCTAGAAAAGTGATATAGTTGTTAACAAAAGTGTTGAACAAAAAAGCATAGAAATTTAACTATAAATGCTACACAAGCTAAAAAATGATACACATTCTATGCTATTCTAATAAAGTGATTTAATGTTCTGGAAAAGCAACAAAGCGTGGCGTTGTTTAAGAAAGACATTATGTTTATCAATTCTAAATTTTTTTGGTAACGTAATTTGGTAATGTGGAATCACATTTTGTTAATGTAGTGATGGAGGTATTGAATACATCATTGGAGATGACTGTTTCAATGGAGGAGGAGGATAATGTTGATAGAAGTGCATGGTGTGACAGCCCTCGGAGCTGTAGGCCTGATTGATAAGATAATTGTAAAAATCTTAGCTTACCAAGTAATTAGTTAATTTAACAAATTACACCTTAGATAATTTATTTGAAAGTTAAGTCTCGATAATATATGATACAGTAGTTAAAAATGAATAAAATTTATCATTTAAGCAAGCTGGGTCAAGAGGGGTATTTTGGTCATTTCATATAGTGATCAATTTTTATTGCATGGTTGAATAAAGCATAAGAAAATATTAAATTTGAGGTATCACAGTTTTTCGTGATTTCTACTCTATCATCGTGAAATTTTGGATTGACTAGATTGTCCATAAGTGGTTTAGATCCTTAAAGAAATTGGGATTAAATTAGATGTTTGTAAAAAAAAGCTGGAGACTAGCGTGTAATTATATATGTGAAGAAACAAGCTGTGGCGTAATACTAATCTTGCTCCTAAAGTTTTAGATTTTTACCAATTTAGGATCAAGTGTTAAAAGTATGCAGTAGGTCATGCATGTGCCTTGCACATGCCAACTTACTTAATAAGCTTTATTAATTGATCAACTTGTTTCCTCCCTTACCCAAAAGCTCCAGCCAGCCAAAACCTTTCTCACCTTCGAACCACCATAGTCAAGATCCCTCCAAGCTCAATCCACCCAAATTCAAGCACAAATAAGCAAGATTTTGAAGGAAAATCAAGTTTTGTGCTATCCTAAGCTAGGATTTCTTGCTTCCTGCCCAAGTAAGTTTTGTTCTATTATTTCCCGTATTTTTGAACTTCGGTTTAGCTTTGTAAATTCTGGAAATTAATGTTAGACTTGGTTGTTAAGAGAAATCTAAGGTGCTCAACATGTTTGAAGGTGTTTATAAACTTATCCATGGTTAATTTTGCTCCTATGGTGTAGTTTCCATCATCCTTGGATTTCTGGCACCGTTCATGCAAATTTTATGGAAGAAATCATGGCTGGGATAATTTTTTGATGTGTTTCCTAGCTGTAATATGTGAATTGAGATGAAAATGAGCTAAAAATCTAAGAGAACTAAGGCTAGAATTTTGGTGTAGCTGAAACTAGAAGTGTTGTGCTAGGTGTGGTTTAATTCTTTTATAGCCAGCCATAATTTCGTGTTCCAGGGGTTTTGGTAGCTCAATAAGGTTGTTCTCTTACTTATGAACTAGTATTTAAAGGCTGGGAAGTGAGAGAATAGGTGCTGGGCAGTGAATTAACCATGGGAACCATATTGTGCATTAAGGTGAAGTTTTGGAGCTGCTTAAATTGTAATTAATTCCAGGAATAAACTATTTTATTTCAATAATTTTGGTGGCAGTTGGTTGTTATAATCTTGCTTATACACTAGTATACAAGACATAAAAAAAAATAAAAGAGCAAGATTTGAGCTGCATTTATGCTATTAAATGTGTAAAAAACCACAAGATAGGCAAACCGGAAACAAAAAATTCTAGGCTGTTGGTGGCTGTTTTAGGGGCTGTTTCCACATGTTAAAATTGCTAAATTATACTTAAAATGATCAATACAGGTGCTAGGAATAAGCTACTGAGAGAGGTCCTAAGTTTGGCTTGAAATCGAGACAAAAAGGCTAAGTGCTTGAAGCTTGCAAACTAAGTTATCTAAGGTAAGGGTTATTTAATTTATATGCTTATGTGTTAAATAAATTTGGCCAAGCCACTTGTATATCAAGTGGCTGAATTATTGATGACTTTAACAAGCATCTAAATTGAGTGTTAATGGCTACTTAAAAAGCTTATATGATTGGGTTTGGCAGGAAGCCAAACTCTAAAGTGCATGTGAAGTGTGTATGTGCATACTTGTAAACTTGTATAGGACTTTAATATGGTCTAATTTATGAAGAGTTTGATGGTTTGAGAAGCTAAGATACCTAAGGTCACAATGATGGGCTAAGGCTTGGGTGAACCTAAGAGGGGGAGGTGTCCTCAACCACTCACAAAGCCTTGGAATGCTAGCACTAACACATGCATTTAAATAAGCAAATAGTTTACTCTTGTACATAAAATAAGGGATATTAGCAAATACTAAGAAGCTTTCAAAGCAGTATCTGTATGGACAAGTTGAACTTGTCAATCACAAGACAAATAGGAAAAGAAATTATGAGAATTAGCTACTCCCATGATTATTGGCCAATAATACGAATTCCTAGTACTATGATTTTAGCTCAAGTGCATTAGGCATATATATAGACATCCTTATGGATATTATGCATGGTCCTATATTGTTATTTTTCTTGCAGGTTGTAACCCTTACTGGGAACCTCTATTTCTCACGTCCCTTATATGTTTTGTGTGCAGATACTAATACACCTGGGACTAATAACTAATAGAAGGAAAAGTCGTTAGTATTTTAATACCAGAGGCAAGGAGCAGGGGGTACCTGAACACTCTAGTGATCCCTTTTTGACAATGTAACTTAGGTGGGATCGGATTCCCAGATTCTCAGTGTGTAGCATATGTATAACACTTTTGTGTATGATGTAGATATGTGTGCCGAAGTTATGCCTCTGGTAAATGCTATAGAACTATTGGTTATGTTCCTTGGTAGCTTGTTATGGATTCACAGTGCATAACTGTATGTTTTATATGAATGAATATTTTGAAATGCTGGCTAGCTACACCGAGTATTTTTTTTTTTTTTTTCATTGACCTACAGCCATAATAAGGCATAGTATAAAACAGTAATATATTAAGGATTTATTAGCAAGCCCACTAAGTAGCAACTTGCGCAGGCCTAGCACTAAATTAGTGTAAGGTTCTTGGGGTTTTATATGACTTAGATAGGATTATAGGTAAAGGCTTGTGATAGTGGTATCAGAGCAGGTTACCAGAGGCATAAGCATTGAGAATCTATATAACACCTGTATGAGGGTAGTTAGTAATATGTCATATTATCTAAAAATTGTATCTGTGGATGTCTTCTGGACTTGACAGGTGTAAAATGGTAAACACTAGGAGGGGCAGAGACCATGATCCTGGACAGGGGTCAGGGTTGACTCAGGAGGAGGCTCAAATGTTGCAGTTGCTCCAAGTCATCAACCAAGCCTTGATGCAGATGAATGAAGGTATAAGTACCCTACTACATAGATAGGCAGTAGCACGGCAAGCTCCACCTGCAAGCCAGGCATCACCACCACCTACACCACTGCAGCCATAGCTAAATCCTGCTATGGGCCAGGCTGACCCATGTGGCCATGCTGGTGTGCATGATAATGATCACCCAGCCCCTGGAGCACAGCCTAACATAAACGACCAGCCTAGGCATGGACAACAGCAGGAGGTTGAAGGGCATAAGAAGCGAAGCATGCCAAGGCGGATGTAGATTGTTCAGAATTTCTAGTCCTTTACTCCACCTATGTTTGATGGATTTAGAAATGCTGATACTGCAGATTTTTTCCTGGACAGATTGAATACACTATTTAAGACATTGGAGATGGATTCTCATGAAAGTGTGTTGCTGGCATCCTTTCAACTAGTTGGGAGAGCAGGATTATGGTGGAGAAGAATGCAGAGCGAGCTCGTGGAAGAAAATGAAGGAAGATAAGAGTACATGCAAAGGGTTCTATGCTGGACTGAGTTTGAAAGGCTATTAAGAGATGAATTCATTAGTGAAGCTGTATAGGACCGAAAAAGGAGAGAGTTTGAGTAGCTAACTCAGGGACAGATAAATATTGTTGAATATGAATTAAAGATCAGCACACTCATATGATATGTTCCCTACATGGAAGGCCATGAGGAGACTAGAGTAAAGAAGTTCCTACAGGGACTTAGGCAAGAGTTCAGGCAGCCTATTATAGCAGCTGGAGCCAAGGCCTACCATGATGTGGTTTAGAAAGCCTTAGCAATAAAGGCAGACGTAATGACCAATAGGGCTAGAAGCAGCAGGGTTGATGGAGATGGATCATCAAGGAAGTTAGGCATGCAAAAAAGGCTGCATCTTGACACAGCAGCTAGAGAAGGCATTAGTGGCACCAAAAAGTTTAACAAAGTGGGCAAGGGACCTTGCAATATCTGTAAAAAATTCCATGGTAATAAGCTTTGCAAGTTTACTAGTAATGCATGTCTGATATGCAACCAGTTGGGGCATTAGGCCAAGGATTGTCCCCAAAGAAGCGAAAGACCCATACCCCCTGGACCAACACCACAGCCCCGACAACAAGCACCTCATAGAGTGTTGACTCTTGCAAGTCAGGTAGCTTGACAGCCTACAATACTAGGTACCTTTACAGTTTCAGGACATAGTGTTAAAGTTTTGTTTCCATATCTGTTATTGCCTCTCATGTGGTAGATAAGATAGGTATGGTACGAACATAAATGAATGCTATGAAACTGATTAAGACCTCAGTAAGACAGTTAGTCCTTGCGAACATTATTGTGAAGGGTTGTCCACTAGAAATTGGTGGTTGTAAAATTGACTTAGATTTATGGGTAATGGATATCCAAGTGTTTGATATTGTATTGGGAATGGATTGGTTAAGGAAGCAACAGGCCTATATAGACTGTGCAGGTCGAAAAGTAAGTTTTATAAACTCTAGAAAGGAACTTGTGGCTTATACTGGTGAGCTTGGGGATAGGGTGGAAAGTTTGCAACTCAAGGTACTAGAGTCTATCCCCATAGAAGATAAGGATGAATTGATTCTCTATGCCTTAAATGAGAAATGAGGTATCAATAGAAGAAATATTAAAGGACATACCAATAGCAAATCAGTTCCTAAAGGTATTTCCTACAGACCTTCCAAGATTACCTCCCCAACGTGATATAGAATTCTCCATTCACTTGCAACTGAGAGTTTCACCTATATCTATTCCCTCTTATAGAATGTCAGCTCTTGAGATGGATGAGCTGAAAAAACAGTTAGAGGAGTTGCTAGAAAAGGGCTTCATACCCCCCAAGTGTGTCTCCATGGGGAGCACCAGTCCTTTTTGTAAAGAAGAAAGATGGTAGTTTGAGGCTTTGCATTGATTACAGGAAACTGAATGCTGTAACTGTCAAGAACAAATATCATTTACCGAGGATAGATGACTTGTTTGATAGACTTAAAGGGGCAAAGGTGTTCTCTAAGATAGGCCTTCGATCTAGATATTTCCAGATAAGGGTGAAGGAAGAGGACATACTTAAAACAGCCTTTAGGACCTAATATGGGCATTATGAGTACACAGTGATGCCTTTTGGTGTTACTAATGCTCCTGCAGTATTCATGGATGCCATGAATAGAATTTTCAGGCGTTACTTGTATCAGTTTGTGGAAGTATTTATAGATGATATGCTAGTATACTCCAAAACAGAGCAGGAACATGCTGAACATTTAATTCAAGTGTTGCAAATACTGAAAAAGAATCGGTATTATGCAAAGCTATCCAAATGTCAGTTTTGGGTTAATGAAATTGCTTTCCTTGGACATGTTTTCACTAGTGAAGGATTGAAAGTAGACCTAGAAAAGGTCAAGGTAGTGAAAGAATGGCCTAGACCAACTATGGTGACTGACATTAGGAGTTTCTTGGGACTAGCAGGTTACTATAGGAGATTTATTAAGAACTTTTCCAAAATAGCATTACCGATGACTATTTTGACCCGAAAGTCCCAAAAATTTAAATGGACAACAGACTATGAAAACAGTTTTAATGAGCTGAAGCAAAAATTGATACAAGCACCTATCCTTATTTTACCTGACCCAGATAAAACCTTTACTGTTTACACTGATGCATCTGGAACCGGCCTTGGATGCGCATTGATGCAGGATCAACAAGTCATTACGTATAGGTCTAGGTAGCTAAGACCCAATGAGCTGAATTATCCAGTTCATGACTTGGAACTGGCTACAATAGTTTTTGCCCTCAAGTCATGGAGACATTACTTGTTGGGTAGATCCTTTAAGATATATACCGACCACAAGAGCCTCAAGTACCTTTTCACACAAAAAGACTTGAACATGAGGCAAAGAAGGTAGGTTGAGTATATAAAGGACTTTGACTGTAGCATTGAGTACTGTGCAGGGAAAGGTAATGTAGTTGCTGATGCCTTGAGTAGAAGGTACATGGGCATGGTTTTTTCAAAGGACCAAGTTTCTAATACATGTATAGAACATTTCTCAGCTTTGTATGACCACTGGTTAGCTTGGGAAGTGGCTCAAATGTACCAATTGCAAGTGGAATCAGGGTGGCTAGCTAAGGTAAAGAAAGCACAGGAAAATGACGCTACTCTTAAAAAGATTAGTGGGGAAGAAAAAAATGGTACTCTTAGTAGGGAATTTCAATATAGAGATGGGATGTTACACTATGGTGTTAGGCTATACATGCCAGACATGGAGGACTTAAAGGAGTAAATCTTACAGGAGGCAAATAATAGCAAGTTGAGTGTACATCCAAGTGCCGAAAAGATGTACCATGATTTAAAAACCCATTTCTGGTGGCTTAGCCTAAAGGAAGACATTAGGCAACATGTGGCAAAATGCCTCACTTGTCAGATGGTGAAGGCAGAACTGTTAGGTACCTCTTAAGTGCTTGGCTTAGGCCAAGAAAAACAGAGGAAAACAAAGAAAAGTATAAAGGAGAGTGAGGAGAACTATGGAAACTAGTACAGTGATCTATGTGCAAAACTAGAAACCTTCAGGCCTTAACTGCACCTAGAAGCTGGACTATGGAAAACTGACAGAAAACAGAGAAGGGGGATCAAATTGTACACTCAGATTAGTGGTACAATTAAAACTACAAACTTAAAGTTGGCATTTTTGGCCATGCAAGTTTATTGGATGACTAGTGCAAGACTAGACCAAAACTAGTAGACAATAATGATTGCTAGTCAAGTCTTGTCTACCACTAAAGAACTATTCACTAGTTAACTAGTTAAATTAACTAGTCTTTATTCTAGTTACATGGCCGGTTACACATGGGGAATTAAAGCACTTTGGTACTTGTGTTTGATGTGTACATGGCATTATAGGCCATGAAGTGACTTAAATGTCCATTTAGACACAAGTTTAAGTGGCAACCTTGTGTTCATGTAGAGTTGGGGGCTACATTGTTTCATGCAAAGAAATGGAAGCAAAAGTTAGCATTTTAGCTAACTAAAATACAAGTCTTTCGGCCGAAACTAGTCGAGACCATTACTTTGCCATTTCGGGTTCTTTGCTCTTCACTTGACCGAGAGTTGTTCTTGAGAGTTCATCCACCATTTAGCCTTGAATTCAAGAAATCCTAAGGGCATTGAAGGATTCAAGCTTGGAGAAGGTTGTTTCGGCCTTTGTTTGCTTTGAATCAAGCCTTGTTCTTGGAGATTCAAGGAAGGCCGAGCCTATTCAAGCTAGGGTTAAGGTAATTCTTGTTAAATTCCTTGAATCCATGGTATTTTCTTCCATGAACAAGGATATTGAGTGCTCAAACGTTGTTAAGCTAAGTGAATTGAGCAATTGATATGTTGTTGTGGAAACCTACTTTTGGTCAAAAGGATTAATTGATAGAGTTTGGTGTTCTTCATTGTGTACATGGAAATTAGTCCATGATTAAGGTTAATTGGTGCCTATGTGATCTTATGCTAGGCTATTTTGAACAAGGAACATCAATGCGTGCAAGTTAGCATTTGGCCGAGAAGCTCATTTTGAGGTAATCTTATGTTCTTCATCTAATTGCATGGTAATGGTGCCATGAACGTTGATTAATGATGATTAGGTGATTGTATGTTGGATTGGATGGGTGAAGAACATTAGTGTTTGGCAATGGGCATTATGGCCGAGGGCTTGAAGTAGTGTAATTTGGTGTTCATTACTTGATTACATGGTATTGGTGCCATGAACAATGATCATTGATGATTAGGTGTTTATGTAATGGGCTAGTTTGATAAAGAACACTATTATGTGAAAATGGGCATTTTGGCCGAAAACTTGGATTAGTTTACTTGAGTGTTATTCACTTGGTTACATGGTAATAATGCCATGAGTGATGTTCATTGATGATTAGATGATCATGTAATGAGTTAGTTTGATGGATAACACAAATATGTGGAATTGGGCATTGTGACCGAGAGCTTAAGCTTGTATATTGTAGTGTTCTTCATTGAAATCATGGTAGTTAGTCCATGAGTAAGTGTTGTTGATGCCTATGTATTGTTATGGTAGGCATTGTGATTGAAGAACACTTGGGCATTTGAAGTTTGGCTTGAGACCTAAAGCTATTGAGGTAGGGTTCACTAACACTTGATATTGCTTGGTGAATTACCATGGTTCAAGTGTTTAGAGTGACTAAGTGATGGTTGAAATTTGCCAAATGACCTTAGTTGCTGGATGGGCTATTGAGTTTTCACTCGGTTGAATTGTTGATTAGCTAATTAACTAATGTACATGTACTAGAAATGCAAGTAAATGTGGCCTATTTGCTTAGCATTTTGGAGCTCTAAGTGGAAGTGGATGGTTTGATGGTGTTTTGTGTGCAATGTGCACATGGGTACATGTATGATTATTTGGGCCGAGAGCAAAATGTGGAGTGTGTGTGTGTTCTTGTTTGCTTTGGTGCTTTCCATGTGCTTGCTAACCCCACTTATGGTATTGTGGATTTTATGCCATGGTTATTTATCTTGTATATGTATATGCATGGTTTTCCTTGTCTTTGTGTTTATTTTGCAGGTAAAGCTAGCTAATGGGAGGATAAGCTTTGAGTGAATACTCAGCTTAACTAAATAGACTCTTATTAGAGTTGAATATGTATAAGTGAATCCTACTGAGTTTTACTCACTGCCCATGCTTTTATTTTCAGGCAAAGACATTCGGCCTGAGTAGCACTAGTTTGCTCTGTACTTGTGTTTAGTGCTTGTTTGCTTGTTTAGCGAGGTATGTGCCAATATGTGCTTGGCTTATTAGTTCTAGTACATTACAAGTCTTATATTCTTGGTTGGCCGAGACTTATGTGATAAGTATGCAGGCTATAGTTGGAGACTTGTCTAGGAAAAGCTATGGACACTTGGACTTTGGCTCTGATCATAGTATTTACTTTCATGACAATGAATCAGGCAATTGGGTTGGTGTTGTAGTGTGTGCTTTTGTATGGAATTCTCAAAGTTCTGTTTGACCATTAATGGTCTTGGTATGTAATAACTTGGCATGTTTAGCTTTCGGTTTCATGGCATGTAGCCGTGTTGGACTCTAGGTAGACTACCCTTTTTGTGTACATATGTGTAGTCCTTGATTCCTAGACTTGTGATGCTTTTGTTGGGATTGTATGCCAAGTTATGTATGGGCTTATGGATGGCTTTATGCTTGTACATACTTGCTGAATATTTTGGGCCAATGTATGGCACTTTTATGTGAATAGTTATGGGCCTAGTCTTATGGAAATGTTGAGCATCATTATATGTATGTTGTTGACCGAGAGCATCATGTACATATTAACTTATGGTTTCAAAATCTAAACCAATAATGTGGCTTCTTGGTTGTCATATAGATAGCACACTTGATTGCACACCAATTATGCACTTAAAAACTTCATTAAGTGTTGCCTTGCTTGGTATGCAAGTATTCAATTAAAACCTTGCTTGTTGTGCAAGTTAGTGGTATTGGGCCTTGCCTTCGTTGCAAGTATTGTTGGACTTGTTTTAAAGCCACCTGGGCCACCTCCCAAGCCTCTCAACTTAAGAAAATAAGACTTAATGTTGCCATGGTTTGCTTGGCTGAATGCTAGAAACTAAATTTTGGAGTTGGGCTTGTGAGTTAATTTAAAAACTTATAGGCCAGGGCCTGAGCGAGGTGTGACAAGAACACCAGAAACTAGCTGGAACTCTTCAGAGCTTACCCATAACTGACCCATAACTGAAAGAAAATGGGGTTCCATTACTATGGACTTCCTAGTAGGATTACCAAAGATGTGAGCCCATAATGATGTAGTGTGGGTGGTTGTTGATAGGCTAACAAAATCAGCTCACTTTATACCTATCAAAGTCACCTATACTATGGATAAGCTAGCACAGATGTACCTTAAAGAGGTCATTAGGTTACATGGTATACCTGATCAGATTGTATCTGATAGAGACCCAAGGTTTGTCTCTAAGTTTTGGACAGCCTTTCAAAGGGCAGTAGGTAGTATAATGAGCCTTTGTACTGCTTATCACCCACAGATAAATGGGTAATCAGAAAGGGTGATCCAAACCTTAGAGGACATGCTAAGAGGGTGTGCCATGGACTTTAAAGGTAAGTGGGATAAGTATTTGCTGTTGGTGGAGTTCGCCTATAATAACAGTTATCAAGCTGTAATAGGCATGGCACCCTATGCCCTTTATGGGAGAAGGTGTATGACTCCACACTGTTGGGCAAGCCCCACAAACAGGTTTGAGTTAGGCCTAGAGATTATAGCTGAGACCACGGCTCAAATAAAGTAGATCCAAGCAAGGATCAAAGTAGTTTTTTATAGGCAAAAGAAGTATGCCAATATCAGAAGAAGAGGATTGGAATTCGACATAGGGGATAGAGTACTCTTGAGAGTATCTCCTATCAAAAGTGTGATCCAATTTGGGCAGAGAAATAAATTAGCCCCGAGGTATATTGGACATTTTGAAATCTTGGAGAAAGTGAGTAAGGTGGCTTATAGATTGGCATTACCACCTAACTTGTCTCACATTCATAATGTTTTCCATGTAAGTCAACTCCGAAAATGTATCTTAGGCTCGAGACAAGTATTGACCACTCATGATGTGCCTATTCATAAGGACCTGATTTATGTGGAAAGACCTATACGAATCTTGGATAGGCAAGTCAGAAAGTTGAGAACCAAGTGGATCCCTATGGTTAAGATATTGTGGTCTAACCATAGGAAAATGAAGCCGCTTAAGAGACAGGGCAAGATATATTGACCTAGTATCTTGATGATTTTGCCAAACTTAAGCAAGATTTAGAGGACCAAATAACTTAAGAGGGGGAGAAGATGACAACCCTCGAAGCTGTAAGTCTGGTTGATAAGGTAATTGCAGAAATCTCAGCTTAGATAATTTATTTGCAGGCTAAGTAGCTAAGTGTCGGTAATATATGGTACAGTAGTTAAAAATGAATAAAATTTATCATTTAAACAAGCCGGGCCAATGGGGTATTTTGGTCATTTCATATGGTGACATATTTTTATTGCACGGTTGGATAAAGCATAAGAAAATATTAAATTTGAGGTATTACGGTTTTTCATGATTTCCGCTTTATCATCATGAAATTTTGGATTGACCAGATTGTCCATAAGTGATTCAAATGTAATCCTTAAAGAAATTGGGATTAAATTAGACATTTGTAAAAAAAAGCTGGAGACTGGCGTGTAATTATATCTGTGAAGAAACAAGCTATGGTGTAATACTAATCTTGGTCCTAAAGTTTTAGATTTTTATAAGTTTAGGATTAAATGTTAAAAGTATGCACTTAGGCCAAGCATGCGCCTTCATATGCCAGCTTACTTAATAAGCTTTATTAATTAGCCAACTTGTTTCCTCCCTCACCCAGAAGCTCCAGCGAGCCAAAACCTCTCTCACCTTCAAACCACCATAGTCAAGATCCCTCTAAGCTCAATCCACCCAAATTCAAGCGCAAATAAGCAAGATTTTGAAGGAAAATCAAGTTTTGTGCTATTCTAAGCTAGGATTTCTTGCTTCCTACCCAAGTAAGTTTGGTTCTATTATTTCCCCTATTTTTGAACTTCGGTTTAGCTTTGTAAATTCTAGAAATTACTGTTAGACATGGTTGTTAAGAGAAATCAAATGTGCTCAACATGTTTGAAGGTGTTTATGAGCTTATCCATGGTTAATTTTGCTTTTATGGTGTAGTTTCCACCATCCTTGGATTTCTAGCACTGTTCATGCAATTTTTATGGAAGAAATCATGGCTAGGATAATTTTTGATGTGTTTCCTAGCTGTAATATGTGAATTGAGATGCAAATGAGCTAAAAACCCAAGAGAAGTAAGGCTAGAATTTTGGTATAGCTGAAACTAGGGGTGTTGTGCTAGGTGTGGTTTAATTCTTTTATAGCCAGCCATAATTTCGTGTTCCAGGGGTTTTGGTAGCTTAAGAAGGTTGTTCTCTTACTTATGAACTGGTATTTGACGACTGGGAAGTGAGAGAATAAGTGTTGGGCAGTGAATTAACCATGGGAACCATATTGTGCCTTAAGGTGAAGTTTTGGAGCTGCTTAAATTGTAATTACTTCCAGGAATAAATTGTATTATTTCAGTAATTTTGCTGGAAGTTGGTTGTTATAATTGCTTAGACACTAGTATACAAGACATAAAAAAAAAATAAGAGAGCAAGATTTGGGCTGCATTTATGCTATTAAAAGTGTAAAGAACCACAAGATAGGCAAATTGGAAACAGAAAATTCTGGGTTGTTGGTGGTTGTTTCAAGGACTATTTCCACATGTTAAAATTGCTAAATTATGCTTAAAATGATCGATATAGGTGCTGGGAATAAGCTACTAAGAGAGGTCCTAAGTTTGGCTTGAAACTGAGACAAAAAGGCTAAGTACTTGAAGCTTGTAAACGAAGTAATCTAAGGTAAGGGTTATTTAATTTGTATGCTTATGTATTAAATAAATTTGGCCAAGACACTTGTATATCAAGTGGCTGAACTATTGATGAATTTAACAAGCATCTAAATTGAGTATTGATGGTTATTTAAAAAGCTTATATGATTGGGATTGGCAGGAAGCCAAACTCTAAGTGCATGTGAAGTGTGTGTGTGCGTACTTGTAAACTTGTATAGGACCTTAATATGGTCTAATTTATGAAGAGTATGATGGTTTGAGAATCTAAAACACCTAAGGTCACCATGATGGGCCAAGGCTTGGGGGAACCTAAGAGGGGGAGGTGCCCTCAACCACTCACAAAGCCTTGGAATGCTAGCACTAACACATGCATTTAAATAAGCAAATAGTTTACTCCTGTACATAAAATAAAGGATATTAGCAAATACTAAGAAGCTTTCAAAGCAGTATTTGTATGGACAAGTTGGACTTCTCAATCGGAAGACAAATAGGAAAACGAATTATGGGAATTAGCCACTCCCATGATTATTTGGCAATAATACGAATTCCTAGCACTATGATTTTAGCTTAAGTGCATTAGGCATATATATAGACATCCTTATGGGTATTATGCATGGTCCTATATTGTTATTTTTCTTGCAGGTTATAACCCTTACTGGGAACCTCTAGTTCTATGTGTAGATACTAATATATCTTGGACTAACAACTAATAGAAAGAAAGGTCATTAGTATTTTAAAACTAGAGGCAAGGAGCAGGGGGTACCTGAACACTATAGTGATCCCTTTTTGGTAGTTTAACTCAAGTGAGATCGGATTCCCAGATTCTCAGTATGTAGCATATGTATAACACTTTTGTGTATGATGTATATATGTGTGCCGAAGTTATGCCTCTGGTAAATGCTATGGAACTATTGGTTATGTTCCCTAGTAGCTTGTATGGATTCACAGTGCATAATTGTATGTTTTATATGAATGAATATTTTGAAATGCTAGCAGTTACACCGAGTATATTTTATTTTTATGGTCATTGACCTACAACCATAGTAAGGCATAGTATAAAACAGTAATATATTGAGGATTTAATTAATTAGCAGGCCCACTAAGGAACAACTTGCGCAAGCCTAACACTAAATTAGTGTAAGGTTCCTAGGGTCCTATATGAATTAGATAGGATTATAGGTAAATGCTTATGACACATGGGATATATATGGACTACCAAGCTGCACTAGTATAAGTGTATCTAGTAGTGAGGCAAGAGAAGCTGATGGAGAGCATTCTGGTTTGAAGGATGTATAAGAGGTTGAGCATGTTGATATGAATGAGGAAGGAAAAAGAAGACTATATTGATAATGATTGGGACTAGTTGGTGCTAAAGTTGAAGAAACTAGTCAATGAGTGGGGCTTGGCAAATTTTGAAGGAATCCAGTTCAACGGTATGGAGGAGGTAAGCCAATTCTACAAAAAAATATGCAAGGATAATGGGATATAGTGTACAAAAATATGGAATCAAGAGGTACAAACATGAAGACATCATTTTCCAGCGAAGATGGGTGTGCTCCAAGAAAGGAGTGAGTGAATCTTCAGTTTGAAAAGAAGACAGGCAGAAGGAGTCAAGGAGGTTGAGTAAATGTGATTGTAATGCTTCTTTCAGAGTGAATTGTGATAGGAAGGACGATAAGTATGTTTTAAAAGAGTTTAATACAAAAAATAATCATATATTGGTTGAAGCTACGGAGATGCTTTTTATACCATCACATAGAGGTTTGAACGAAGTAGACAAAAGGCAAACTAAGCAGATGAAGAGGGTGGAGATGAGTACCAATTAAATAATGGACTATATGGTGTAGGTTTGCTGGGGGTTACAAAAGATTTGGTTTCATTACTAAAAACCTATATAATTACATGGATAGTGATCGGAGTGAGTAAATACTAGACATCGATATAGGGACTACAATTGGTTATCTGATGAAGAGTTCAAGCAAAGATCGGGAAATGTACTTTCATGATGTTTTGGATGAGGAAAATAGGTTGCGGTATTTGTTTTAGGCTAATGGTGGCATGCAAATGGGCTATGCATGTTTCAGTGATGTGGTTAGATTTGATGTAACTTTTAGGACTAATGAGTATAAGTTGCCATTTATTGTGTTTCCAGCAGTAAACCACCATTCTTGTACAACCATATTTGGGTGTGCTCTTGTTGCTAATCAAAGTGTGGGCGACTTTGTGTGGTTGTTGTAGAGCTTTATAGATTGTATTCGTGTGGTTGTTAGAGAGGTTTTTAGATTGTATGAGAGGTAAGGTATCGGTGTCTGTGATCATAGATGGTGATAAGGTAATAAAAGCAGCAATAAGCAAAGTATTTCCAGATGCAAGGCAACATTTGTGTTCATGGCACATGCAGGGGAATTGTGTTGAGCAACTGAAAGTTGCTAGATTTGTAGTAGAGTTTGCTCAAATGATAAACTATATTAATGATGTACAAGACTTTAAAAGATGGTGGGAGAAAATGATTAAGGAGTATGGACTACAAGACAATGTTTGGGTTAATGATTCTTATGAAAGGTATGAGATGTGGGCTGTACCATATTTAAAAGAGTGTTTCTTTGCAGGCTAGATGAGTAATCAAAAATTCATTTTAGAAGCATTTTCTAGGAAGCAAGTTGAACTTATACTAATCTGCAAGAAAGCTGACATTTGCCTTAGGTAGGTTACAAGCGAAAGAGGTGGAAAATAATTTTAAGAACAGACACACTATACCTCTGCTATTAAGTCCTTTGAGACCACTTGAAAGCCATGCTAGAGAGATTTACACCCCTAGCATGTTTGTCTAGGTTTAGGATGTAATAATAGCAAAAATTACGTCCTGATGATTTACATTGACAATGGTAGGGAGAAGGTGTACTAAGTAGGATGGTATGGCGGTGGTTAGAATAAGAAAGTTGTGAAGTATAAAGTTGATGTAGACCGTTTGGAATGTTCATGCCAACTACCAACATACAAAGGTAAAAGTAGTAAACTACTATATGGAATATTTTTATTGTGAAACCATATCTATTTTATACTGAGAAAATGTGATGCTGGTATCCCAAGTCGGCAAATATTTACTACACTAAAGGTTGAAGATAGAAGAGAATTCCCTAGAGTCTTGTGCTAAAAAGGTGGACAACAGAAGCAAAGAAAGGAAGATATGGATAAATTAGGCCTCTAGGGGATGGGGATTTGGTGGATGCAATGTATAGTGCTAGGCGCAGCTAGCTTAATAATATAGAGAATAAAATATTTTATCTAGTAGCAAAGTGTGATTAGGCCAGGTTTGTTGAAGTTAAGGAAGAACTTGGTTAATTGACTTTGAGAGCTGAGGAGCTGCATGTGCAAAGTAGAGTAAGGGCCGCAATGAAAGATATTGGATCAGGTGATCATAGTGGTAATATTGTGTGCGATGCAATTGTTATCACCGGGAAGCAAAAGCCTCGTGAAAGAAAATGCAAAAAAATGTGGGGTGGTTGCTACAATTCAAGGGGTTGTAATATACATGATGAAATAGGGGAATCAATGACTGACATGAGCTACATGTATCTGATGAGAGGGTTATCAGTGACATGGGTACATTAGAAATGGAGGCAGCAGCACCTGTAAGTTAGTGGGCAGTTTTGGTTACTAACCCTTCGATGGCCCAAATGAGCACACTTCCTTTCTTTAGTTCACCATTTCTTAGTGCAAGTCAGCCACATTATGGGTCATTCTAAAAGTTGTTACAATCTCAGTCTTAGTTTGTAGGTTAGCCACAACCGACAGCAACTAACGCTGTTGTCCATCCATAAATTGGGTTTTATGCTAATCATTAGTTGCAAAGTAGTTATTTTGCAAAATGGGGTGATAAGAGTAGTGAATAGCTTTTGTGCATATGGATAGTTGACAAAAGTGTTTGACAATTTTAGAAAAATGATTATTGTGTAGAAACGTGAATCACTTTAATGGAAAAGCGGTCGGCTTTGTACATGTTGTTTATTTTTCTGGACAAAGAAAATGCTTTTACGGAAAAGGCAAAGATGCTTTTGGCTATTTTTGTATATTGTGCAATTGTATTCCCAAGTAGAACTAATAAATGAACACTTTGGAGAGAAAAAGTGAATATCGCTTGATTACCAAGAACAACAAGGCCTTATCTAACATGTCCTAACCAAACATAAAGGAAACACCACATCCTAGTAGTAAGTACATAAAGTAGTAAAATGATGTGCCCTATCTATCAAGTGTGTGGCATTTTTCTTTTCCTAGTCTCAATAATCCAATATGCATTTAAGTTAACTTTTTTTCTTTATGGATTATTTGTCATCCTTCCCATTTTCATCAAAGCTATTAGTGTCTCCTTCCTGGTTTCCCTAGTTGTCTCCCTTGTCTCCTTCCTCATCTTTCTCCTTATATCCCTCCTTACCTCCCTCCTCGTCTCCTTCCTCACCTCATTCCTTACTTCCCTTTTCATCTCCCTCTTCATCTCCTTCCCCAACCTTATCATCTTGTTCAGATTTCTCATTCCCCTCCTCATTTCCTTTTTCCTATTTGCCCCATTTTGTTAAGCTACTGCTCAATATCATCATTGTTCATTGTGAAGATCTTGGGTTTGATGTATCGGCTTGTTGCTTGCATTTCATACAGGTTTTGAGACCTTGAAACTTAAGTGTTGCATCCATCATCTTGTTGGTTAATGTCTTCTTTAGTTCCATGACTAACTGTAGTAGCTTTGTACATGTCTTTACTCGCACCTGTGAACCACAAAACAAGGCAAATTATTGGTGTTCAAGGTGCAAAATCATATCTAATTATGTACCAATTGGTGTAGAATATCACACACATATTTCACATTTAGAGGCAAAAGGAAACCTTCAACACTGCAGGTTGACTTCCACAATATTAATAGGGGCTACACCCATAAAAGTTCCAATTATTGACAAGCTGACTTAGCCTCTTGTAAGGGGTAATAATAGAAGGTGCAGCCCACTTCACAGTTTACAGCAGGCGTCGAATTGCCTACCACCAAAGTGGGTAACTAAATTTGTTGAAAGTGTCAATGTGGGCATCCCAATTAATGCCTACCATGGCATCTATCAATTCATTTGGCCTAAATTTCATAGCAAACATGCTGGTGGGAAGAGGTATTTCATAGCAAACATGCTGGTGGGAAGAGGTAGAGGAACATGGGTAGTTACATGTCATGAAGATTGGTGACCCATACACTTGGCCAAGTACCAAGCCCTTCCATAAGGGCTTTCAAGCAGTAACTGGGTCTTTGTCATTCCGGTACTCCACCTAACCCAATTAGGTATTTCATTATTCTCCCCCCAAGGCTACCAAATGATGTAATCTAGACCAACCACATCAAATATCTGTTTGTATGCCACTATGTCATGGCATGCATTGGCAAGCTATCGCTTTGACCAATGACATGCATGTTGGAATGTGGATTTACCCTTAATCCTAAGGATAGGACCTATATAAAGTCTCTCCTGGCACAGACCTAGCTTGGATAAGCAAGGTAAGTAAAATCCCTGGTAAGTACCTCAATATAGGTTTGTTTTTACAAGTCAAGCTAGTAGGTAATGTTTTAGAGAGTTCCTAAGTCATTGAAGGCACTTAAGGGTCACCAGGGGCAATTTGGTAAGGTTTTCCCAAGTTGTTGAATTTAGGTTCAAAAGTATAAAACTGACCTAAATATACAAGATCATAAGTTATATAGCCCATATGAGTGAAAAAAAGTTAGTGGAAGGACTTAAGTAACAAAATTTGTGATTTTAAGCTTAGTGCAAGTATTTGATCACCTAAGGCCTAAAGACTAGCTTCAGCTATGTAAAGAGAGCTAAATGGACTTTTATAGGAATTAAATAAAGGATCATGGAAATTCTAAAAAGGGCTAAAAAGGAAGCCAAGCCAAGATTGAGGGTTTAAATGGTAAATTGAGCTAAGTTGATGGAATGGATGAAAGTAAGATGTATGAGTTGGAAGGATGGCACTATTCCTTCATTTTCTCCATCAAACTAGTAGCTCTCCTTTTTCCACAATAGATGCAGCTCTCTAGCTCCCAATTCCATGAATTCTTGACACTAATGGAAGCCTCCAAGTGATTTCTATCAAGCTTAAGCTAGATTAAAGGTGTTTTGGTGTTATTATGGGTGTTCTAAGAGTTTAGAGCTCAAAATCAAGGTATGGTCCAATCCATTAGTTAGAAATGGTTCTTGATTGTTTGGAAATAATTGGTCTTAACCTAGCTAATTTAAGTGCCCATGGTGAAGGATTTTGCCTGGAACTTCAAGAAGACTTAAGAGGAGGTTCTGGTGAATAATGGTCAAATTTGCTTGAAGCTTGCATAAATGAAGTTGAGGTAAGGGATTTTAAGTGTTTCTTGCTCATTCCTAATGCATTTGAGGTTAGGAGTGAGAATTTGGCAATTAGAATTGGGTTTGTTCAAGAGTGATCAAGGAAGGAAGCAAAAATAGTGAAAAAGGGGCATATGGTGTAGGGGCCTAGTGTCGTAGCCCTACCCCAAGTTGTAGTACCTAGCCCCATTGTGCCATGGGCACTGTAACCCTAGGCAGCGTTGCAGTGCCAAGGGCATGCCTTAAGGTCGAGAGAAGTGGCCATTGGCGGCATAGCATCAAGCTTTCGGGCAAACTTTGACTTGACTTTGAAAGTGTTTCCAACATTCCTAAAGGATTCATAAATGTCTTTGAACATTCTTAAGGCCAAATAAATTGTGAATTTAAGAACTAAACCACTCCTAAGTAAGTTAATTCATTGGAGGTTAGGAAACTAAGGTAAAGTGACTATGTTACCAAACACTTTGAGAGCAAAGTTGCACATTGTAATAAGTATGGATTGGAACCTCAAAGTGAGTTAAAATAGATGTTTGGACCTTAAGAATCATGAGAAATCCTATGAAAGTCCACCATGAGCACTCAAGGATGGCCTAAAGCGACTAAGATGGGCTAAGGAAGGGGATAATGTTCTAATTACCCATATTAGATTAACTATGATCTATGGGTGCTAAAAATGCCCTAAGTGAGGTGTTGGAAATACCCTAAGTGGTCCATGTCAAGCTTTCAAAGCTTGATAAGAGTATTGCTTGGTAAATAAGTCACTAAGGAAAGGGGTATTAAGGAAGGGTAAAAGAATTCAGGCTAACTAGGGTGGCTAAGAAGCTGAGTGCATTAAGCTACGAGATAGGCACTAAGTGTGGAAGATAGATCTTAGACCCTTAGTGACCTAAGAATTAAGGTATTGAACCTTCAGGTATTAGGGAAGATCCTAAAGAGGCCTCTACCAAGCATATAGGCTTGGTAAGTAAGAGCTGTTAAGGTGTCAAAATAAGTAAGCCACTAAGATAGCTACCTAGCACAATAAGAAAATAAAAGGGGAAGTAAAGTACTATGTGCCAAGTAAGTGTCCATCATGACAATCCAGGATAGTGAGTAAGGGACACCTTACTTTAAGATGCTGGAAAAAGGTTCTTGTAAGTGGGACTTAAGGGAGGAAAAGATTTTAGGATACGTGGGCCAATGTTTCAAGTACTTCCTTTATTTGAGGTCACGATAAGTAACGAACATCTTCAAGTGTAAGAAGTCCCAAGTATTGTGTGTTGCATGTGCATTGTGTATCATTCATTTAGATACATTTATTACATATATGTGTGTGTGCTCGTGTGTGTGTGTGTGTGTATTTTCCTTGCAGGTGGTAGGTATGTTGTATGTATGTATGCTTGTATACTTGAGTATGTCTTTTGCTTGCAAGTCCCTTTTTCTAGGAAATCCCTTACTAAGAACCAATGGTTTTCATTCCCATAAGTTTCTTATTATGTAGATAGTGGAAAAAAGTGGGGATAAATGGCCTAGCAACTAGAGGAAGCTATTAGGCCAAGTTTTCTTCCAAGTACCCTCTATGAACCTTCTTGGGTTCTAAGTTATATTTTGTGATCATGTGCAGTACTAACTATAGGTGTTTTATGGCTTCCTCAAATTCGGAGACTAAGTGCACAATGAACTGTCCATGGGGCTACACTTGAAGTAATTAAAGACTGTAAACAATAGTGGAAGATCTCATTATATTATATTTGCCTTAGCTAGAGTACTTTGAGTACTACGTTATGTCTCAGGATTTAGAGTATTTTTTAGGGTTACTTTTGGCTAGTAGATAAAGAGAATTGGATATGTGCAACACTGTTATTACTTTTGGCTAAGTAACTATTATTTTCTAGCTTTCGTTAGGTTTCAATTGGCTTTGAAAGTCCAGTATGGGCATTGTTTTTAAGTAATATTGTGCACATGGCCAAGGCTACTTATGCATATTTTCTGTGCAGGGTAGAATAGACAAAAGTAACTAGCCTATTGTTCCTAAGTGGCTTGAGTTCCAACAACTTGGGTTAAGCACCTTCGTGGCATATTTCCCTGCTCCAAGTTGCTTTTACCCTAACCTATGTCCTTGAAGTGCTCACACACCCATGCCTACAATGCAAAATGATGTTAATGACTTTTTTTTATTAAAGTTTGTTGGAACTTGTCAAAATTTGTGGAGTGAAAAGATATATCTGCTAAGCTGGCCAAAACCCACCATTACCTTGTTGCCCACGGCTCAAGCTATCCATGTACAAATACAACGACGCCAATCTGGCCCCACCCCAATTTAGATCCCTCACAGTTTGCAAATTAGCTATAAAAGGCAACCAGAAGGTGTCCACAAATTTAGTGTTGGTACCACATAGAAATGTGGTCCCAACATTTGTCACCAGGTGGGATTGAAGTATTGTAATTCTTATACCCTGTCAATTATATCTATATATATTTCACCTTTTTTTGCCTGAAGAAAGGGTCCCAATAGTCACTAATGAGTTCACCAAGCCTTACAGCTTCATTACGCATCTTAAAATCAATTAGTAGCCGCCTTCCACTACAAGGAAGTCTAGCAATAACGGTAAAGTCAACTAGCGACATTGTTATCTCCCCAATGTTTGGGAAGTTGAAGGTATGGGTCATATCCCACCAATAATGAGTTATTGCATGTATGTCATAGTAAGTTCGCTTCAAAGCCTTCACCGCATTGCATGGTTACTCTTTTCAACATGTCTCAAATAGTTTTTAGGAGTTTTTTGTACCATTCCAAAGTTTTCCTTACACTTCAATGTCCGCGGATGACAGATAAATGATCCTACAATGACTAAAGTATTAATAAATTAGGACAAGGAATGAACAATTAACATTTGGGAAACAGCGGTAGACACAACCAGAAAAGCAAAAAAGGTCCAAAATAGCGGAGAATCGCTAACAAAAGTGATCGCCTTTTCCACAAAGGTGATCGCTTTTGTTTATAGTTCTTCACTTTCTAGGTATGTTCATGGCCTAGTTTAGTCACATCACATAAATAAAGGATGAATGCCTTCCAACACTCGAACAAATAATAAAAATGACCACACTTGGTTAAAATAACTTACTTGATGGGCTGGATTTGAGACGTGGCATACGTAATTGAGGTACAATGTTGTTGCCGGTTGGAACTTGCTTTTCGAAATGCTGCACATGGTCTTGCCTTCATTTCTATTGCAAGGCAAAACCTTGACAAAGCCTGCACCCACCATGACTTATTTGGAAAGTAGGAGGGAAAATCAAAACAGGGTTAGAAGAATGAGAGTGTCATACACGTAGTGTGGTTAAGTTGCAGACTTGATAGCTTTAATTAGTGTGCCACCAAAACGATGATGTTTCAGCCACACCCTAGTTTAAAATAAAATTACGTAGTTTAAACTTTAGTATCTTTGAAGTTCTCAAAGGTACCAACTAGTACATGGTAGGCTCTCAAGGTACTACTTTGTACATATAAGGGCACCGATAGGTACCAGTTGGTACCAAGTAAGTCCTTAGGGTACCATTTGGTACCTGGGATGGCACTTAGAGGTACCACGTGATACTTGATAGGCCCTCAATGTACCAGTTAGTACTTATGAGGGCCTTCAGAGCTACCACATGGTAGCTGGTATGCCCTCAAAGGACTAGTTGGCACCTATAAAGGCCTTAAAAGGTACCAATTGGTACTTTGTAGGCCCTCTAGGTACCAGTTGGTACCTTGAGGGCCTACTTGTGACAGCCCTCGGTGCTATTGGTTTAATTGGCTAAGTAATTACAAGAAGCTCAGATTATTAAGTAATGGGTTAATTTAGCAAATTAATGCTTTACATAATTTATTTGCAAGCCAAGTCTCGGTATTAGAGGTCCAATAGCATAAAAGTGGTGAAATTGGTCATTTAGACAAATTGGGCCAAGGACGTTTTGGTCATTCCATATAGTGACTTATTTTTAATTACAAGATTGGATAGAGGATGGAAGAATACGAGATCTAGGATGCCGTAGAATTTCATAATTCCCTTAAAGACATTGGGGCCAAATTGCATGTTCTTGAAAGGCTGGGATTGGACATGCAATTAAGTCTGTGAGAGAATGATGTGCGATTTAATGCTAGTGCTGGTCCATAGGTGTAATGCCCGGACAATCCAAAGTGATTAGGTCCCGGGTTAAATGGATTTGGAGCATAAGAATTTTTCCTTAATCGGGAATTTAGCTCAATTAAATTGAGGAGACAATATGGCATGTGCATAATTGAGTGTTGAACATCTTAAAAATAAGCTTGGCCTAGGCCAAGAGAAATAGTAATGAAAATGGTGGTTTTTAAAAATGAGGGACTCAATTGAACAAAGGGATTTTTAGTGGTTGGGCTCAATTGCCCAAAATTAGAAAGTTGGAGGACTAAAGGGGGAATTAGGCCATTTTAATGGCCTAGGATGCCTTGGCCAGCCATGCCCCTCCAATTCCCAATATTTTATGTCACCTTCCTCCAAATCCTACTATTTTAATCCACCTCCCACCCTTAATCATCACCTTGGATTCTTTCTTCGCCTACTTTTGACTTTTTCTACCAAACTTACCCAAAAGTCTTCCAATTAGTCTTCATTTCTTTTAATCTTGTCTCCCACTCATTTCAAACACATTATTAATTTCCTACTATTTTAATCCACCTCCCATCCTTAGTCAAGACTTTGGATTCTTTCTTCACCTACATGTCTCCTACTTTTGACTTTTTCTACCAACTTACACAAAAGTCTTCCAATTAGTCTTCCTTCCATTAAATCTTGTCTCCCACTCTTCCAAGCACATTATACACTCATTTTCCTTCCCATATGGCCAGCCATCACCTTCCCACACATTAAAACATAATCAACCCACTCATTCAAAGCCATTTGCTCTCAAACTCTCTCCTTCTCTCTCCATTTTCTTCCATACCAAGTCTCACCATTCCAAACACATTTCCAACTCTTTTCCTCATCTAAATATTCGTCCATAGCCAGAAATAATCATTTCTCAAATTAAAACCAAGTATTCTTGGTTGAATTCAAGCTCTAAGACCATAAAAAGCAAGAATCAGGTGAAGAATTCAAAGAAAACCAAGGAGGAAAATTCGGCCATTTCCATTTCTTGGAGGTTTTAAGCTCTACTCAAGGAACTCTTTGTGTGATTGAGTTTCTAAGTTCATTAGAAGCAAGAAATCAAGAAGAAGCTTGAAGAACATCAAGCACAAGAAATTGGCCTTACCTCTTCTGTGAGGTTCTGTAAGTGTACACCAAGTGTTCTTGGTATTTTGTGTTATTTGAGTTAATCACCAAGTGTTCTTGGTACCTTATGGTTACTAATAAAATTTGGCCCATCTTGGTTCTTATGCTAGAAAACAATTTCTAGAGTCAACAAGCAAGGAAAACGAAGGAAAATAAGCTTCTAAAGCTTTCGGTGTTGTGGGTAAGGATTCCTATACTCACTTTATTGCATGGCATAGTTCCATGGATTTTTTGTGTGAGTATTCGGGCCCCTAGGTGATGGTCAAAGAACCATGTGATCCTAGGAGTGCTAAGAGGGCTTAAGTTATGTTATTGCTTCGGCAATTCTGTTTTGCTCATGAGCTAAGTTAAGTAAGCAAGCATTATGGGCTAGGAGTTAAGGCGGCCACCTTAATTCCTATGCTAAGTGAGCTCTCCGAAAACATTAAGTATATGAAATTAATGAATTAAAACTTGAGGGATGCTTGCTGCCCTTCTGTGAACAAAGTGTTAAGTGGTGTGTGTTTGTGTGCTTCTTTGATTTGTTGTGCATGCTAACCCCCGATTATGATATTATTGCTATATGCATGTATCTTTTTGTTTTCTTTGTCTTTATGTTTTCTTTGCAGGAATAAGGATTATTTTGCCATTACATTCTTGGCATATGTTAGGCCTTGGAGGCCATAAGTTAGGCATTGGATGCCACGGAATCCTTATTGAGTTTTATAACTCACCCGCCCTACTCTACTTTTGTAGGTAAAGGTTTGCTTGAAAGATCAAGCTAAGAGTCTTGAGTACTCTTTCTGTATGCTAAGGTTGGATTTGTGTATGGTATTGCTCAAAATATTCTAAGTATTCTAAGTATATAAGTTGCTTGTAAACAAGCTAAAAAAAAATGTGGACTTTCTGTGCAGGACTTGAAGTCTTAGAATTGTGGGAACAAGGTCTATTAAGGTGGAAATTTGTGTTCCATGGCTTTGTGGATTTATGGCTTGCTTTTAAGCATGTTTTTGTTGGTCTAACTTTAGTGACCAAATTATGGACTTAGCTAAAATTTGGCCAAACTTGGCTTTGGGCTTGTATTATGGACTTGGACATTTTTGGGTATTTTTATTGCTTGGTGGACTTACCAAGGCCCATGCATGAATTTATGGGTTATGTTTTCATGAAACTTGAAGCATGTTGAAATTGGGCTTAAATGTACGTTTTGGGCTTAAATAAGAACTTAAAAAATTTGATTTTATTCTTGGTTAATTTTGGGCCATATGCATGTTAAGTACTAAAAGGCCCATAAGCCCATGTCTATGTTAAAAGCATGCAATGTTTGGCTATGTATGCTCACTTAGTAAAGAACATGCAAGTAAATTTAGAAAAAGCATGAAATTGGATGTTTGTGTAAAGTTTGGTTAATAAGAAATTTAAGTGCACGTATGTGAATTAATACGTGCCTAAGCATTAGTTGTATTTAAAGGCATTAAGTGGTTATGTGCACTAGTGAACTCCAAAACGTATAAGCATGCAAAGCATATGCATGAAAATAAGTTTTTAAACTTAAGTTGGTGTTTTAGTTGCCATGCATATTCTTGGCTAAGCTCGGTAAAGACCATGAAAATGAACACATTAAATCCACATAGGTGCTAGCTTGTTTTTGAGAGCACCTCAACTTAACCTTAATTAAAGAACTTAACGAGCTAGTACCGATAAGTATCCTGGGGTTCGTGCCCATAAGTCTTAGTGAGTTTTAAAAGCCCCTTCTGTGTAATGAAAACTTCCGCTGCATGTTTTAAAAAAAAAAAATCAGGCCCAAATGGGCCAGGGGCAGTTTAGGGCACGACAATAGGTTTCTAACATATTACAAACAAGCACCAACATATGAATGAGTACCGAAGATGTACCAAGTGTGTGGCACCTTATGTTTGACACACAAAAGGTGGTGGTGGCTTATTTATTCCATCTCGTCTCTCTCCCTCACAACCAACCATTGAAACTTTCCTATCTTCTTCATAAACTCCATGACCATCAACCTGAAGCTCCCAAATTAGCTAATCCAATAAAATTAAGTATCAAAATCAAGAGGATTTAGGTTGAAACTTAGGAGCAGTTGGAACTATGACCTTTGAAGTAAGATAAGGTTTAGCCTTTTTGTTTTCATCCATGATTTCTTATTTCAATGCTTCTAGTAGCCTATTAATTTTTTTACCCTACTTATTAATTGGCATTTAAGGGCCAGGAGGTGAGAAAGCAAGATATGGGCAATGAATTCACAACTGAAACCAAAAGAAGTGCATTGCGGTGAGAGTTCAGTTTTAATTTTGTTCCAGCTTGGAGCTATTGGTTCTAGTGGCTTAAATTTGTTGAAGATGTTTTTGTGTTGATTATGATTTAAGTTTTAAAAGCTAAGAAGCAAGAAAACATTTATTTGGAGGTGTATTAACCATATAAATTGTAAATGTGCTTTAAGGTGAGGTTTTGATGTTGCGGCAGTTTTAGTTAATTTCAGAAATAAACTAATTTGCTCCAAATGTTTTAGGGCCAAATCATTTAAATTTAAGAGGGGAGAATTAATGCCTTTTTGGTAGTCGACCGTTTGACAAATGGAGATTGATAGGACATTCCACATATTTATGATTAACCCCATAGCTTGATTGTAATTGATTCTAGAAGTGCTACTTTGGAAGAAATTGAAAGTGGTCATCTTCGTCTTCGTCTTCGCCTTCCTCCACCATTGGAAAGTTGACATTGGCTCATATGAGGCATTCTAGCATCAGATTAAAAATGTGACTTATGTCAGAGTTCGACTGTGAAGGTTATTAATTTGCACCGTAGATGAAGGATGGAGGCAAAACATTTATAAAATGACATGGTTATAGCCCAAACTATACATTGATTGAATGTGCATTAACCTATTTGTTGGATTTGTTCCAAGCAAATATTTAATTTTGATGATGAAAAATGAATTGCTTTAGTGTGCTTAATCTCATTTTATTGGGTCAAAATAGTTTTGTTAAAGTTATGCTTAAATTCCAAGTATTTCAAGTGTTATTTCAAAAAATATGTTTTAAGTTTGATGATGAAACTTGTTTTTAAAGAAAATTTGGTAGGTCATCAAAAAATGTTAGTGTTTGAATCAAGTTTGATTTCAAAATGGCAAGTTTTTCTAAGTTATTTCATGTTTAATCCGTTAAAGAAATAGTTTAACATGTCTTTTTATCACCCAAGTCTTCCCAGCTCCTAAGTCTATGCTTTAATGCATTAAAATGGTTTAATTCGAAGTTTGGAATTGCTATCTATTTCTGAGATATCAGGTAACGTGTTAAACTTCGAGTTTAACTTGTTAATTGCAAAACTGAAGGCTTCCGCCCAAATTCTTCGATTGACGCAATTTCAACCCAAATTTGAAATATGACTTGAATGAATAAGAGGATGCCACCTGGAGACTCTGGCAGAGCTTTTAATGACCTGTATCTAGCCGTTTTTGACCGTTGGAGGACAAAATCGAGTTTAACGTGTTAAACTCAAAATTTAACACGAAATTTGAAACTTTTCTTGGACAAAAAAACAGAGCAACAGTTACCAGAATTTGTGGAGCCTTTTCAAACTTATCCAGCTGCTTTCTAATGGTCTGCTTACCCCAAATGAGTAAAAAAAATGGAGAAACTCTTTGGAAACAACTCTTGGCAACTAGAAAAGAGATTTCATCTTCAAAGAGCTTGAGTTTGAGAAATGTCAAGAGATTGAGCTATCACTTGTTTATCTAGCTTTGAAAGCTTCTATTGTTCTTATCACTTTCTAACCTTGGAAACACCATTTGGTGAAATTGAGTTGGTGAGGTTTCTAGCTAGCCTCTAGGAAAACTAGTGAGGGAAAGCGTGTTGGTGAGGTTTCTAGTTAGCCTTTAGGAAAACTAGTGAGTGGATGTGGTAGAGAAAACTACCAAAGTAGTGTGTACTCTTGTGATTTATAGTGGAGAAGAAAACTCTCAAGTGGTGAACTTAAGGAGAGGAGTAGGCTCTCAAGAGGAGAGACCGAACCTCTATAAATCCTTGTGTGCAAACTTCTCTCCTTCTACTTGCTTGGTTATTGCTTGGTGATTTGTCTTCATTTATTGGTTGAAGTTATTTGTTTTCAAAAACACTTCAAAGCAAGTTTTCAAAGAAAAATTTAGGATCATTATGGTAGTATTTTTTTCGTTAGAATAAGTTTATTTGAGCTCATTGAATTGCATTTTGGTTTAAGAGATTAAAAACACATTTTTGGTGATTTTTGAATTCAACCAATTCACCCCCCTCTTGGTTGCATTTGGGCCAACACTATTTTTACATATAAACTAGTATACAAGGTCTAAAAAAGAATAGAAAAAGGTTTGGGCTATGGCTGTGCCATTAAAATGGGAAAGAAGCACAAGCTAGGCAAAATTGGGACCAAAAACCTAGAATGTTTATGCCTAATTTAGTGATTGTTTCCATGTTTTAAAGTGGCTTACTTGTAGATAAAATGATCAATATAAGTCCTAAGCATAAGCTATTGAAGGGGTCCTAAGTTTGGCTTGAAATCGAGGCTAAAAGGCCAAGTACATTGAGCTTACAATCTAAGTTATTTAAGGTTAGGGTTATTTGATGTGTATGCTTATATGTTAAATAAATTTAGCTAAGATACTTTTATATCAAGTAGCTGAATTATTAATAAATTTAACAAGTATATAATTTGAGTTTGGTAGAAACCTAAACCATGTAGCACATATGAGTTGCATGTGTGCATATGTGTGAGTTTGGGTGTGTGGGTAAAAAAGACCTCAAAAATGTCTAATTTATAGTGAGTATGATGATTTAGGAACCTAGGAAGAAGCTTATAAGGTTGAATTTGGTAGAAAACCAAACTATGTAGCACATATGAAGTGCATATGTACATATGTGTGAGTTTAGGTGTGTAGGTAAAAAAGACCTCGAAAAGCTCTAATTTATAGTGAGTATGATGGCTTAGTAACCTAAGACATGTAAAATCACCATGATGGGCTAAGGCCTAGGTAATCCTAAGAAATGGAGGTATCTTTAACCAATCACAAAACCTTACAATGCCAGCATGAACACATGTACTAAATAAGCAAATAGTATGCTACTGTGCATAAAATAAGGGATATTGGCAAATACTAAGATGCTTTAAAAGTAGTATTTACATGGACAAGTTGGACTTATCAATTATAGGACTAATGGGTAAAGGAATTGTGGGAATTAGCTATTCTCATAATTATTGGCCAATAATACGTGCTCTTAGCACTATGATTTAGGCTCAAGTGCAAGAGGCATATATTGACATCGTTATAGACAATATGCATGGTCCTATATGAATTTTTTTTTTGTAGGGTTTATAACTCTTACTGGGAACATTTGGTTCTCATATCCCTTACATGTTTGTGCTCAGATAGTAGTATATCTAGGGCTAACAACCAATAGAATGTTAGGCTATTAGTATTTTGATACTAGATGTATATAAGTTATTTACTACGGTACATTGTTGTTATATTCCATTCTTGCAAGTTCCAAATTTCTTGGAATAATAACTTAATTGCCTTTGTTGCACATAGGCAAGAAGTTGGGGATTCCTAGACACTGTAGTGATTCTTTTTAGGCAGTGTAGTATAAGTGAGTTTGGATCCCAGGATTCTCAGTGTTTAGCAGATGTATAACACTTTTGTGTATGATGTATATATGCATATAGAACTTATGCCTCTGGTAAATGATATACAACTATTGATTATTTTTCCCTTATAGCTTGTATGGATCCATAATGTATAACAATATGTTTTATACAAATGCATATTTTTGTAACGATTCCAGCCGTACCGTATGTATTCTATTTTTATGGTCTTTGATAGACAACCATAGTAAGTTGTAGAAACTAGTATTGCATTAAAGATTTAATCAACCAACAAGCACACAAATTCAGTGTATGGTTCCTAGGGTCCCATATAATGTAGATGGAACGAAGGGTAAAAGCCCGTGACTATGGAATTTGAGCAAGTTACCAAAGACATAGACATTGAGAATCTATAAAACCCCTGTATGATCATAGTTAGTAATTCATTGTTATATTGTCTGAGAATAGTATCTGTAAATGTCTTCTAGACTTTACAGGTATAAGATGGTAAACACTAGGAGGGTAGAGACCTAGATTTAGGGCAGGGTTCAGAGTTAATCCGTGGGGAGGCCCAGATGTTGTAGTTGATCCAAGGCATCAACCGGGCCTTGAAGTAGATGACTGAAGGTATAAGTACCCTGCCATGGAGATAGGTAGTAATAGGGCAGACTCAACTTGTAGACCACGCATCGACACAACCTTTGCCACTGCAGCCATAAGTAGATCTTGCTAAGGGCTAGGCTGAACCAGGTGCCCATACTGAGGTGCTACTAATAATCACATAGAGCATGGAGGGCACCCTTAAGTGCATGACCAGCCTAGGCTTGGATAGCAGCAAGAGAGTGAGGGATGCAAGAGGAGAAACATACCTAGATGGCTGAAGATTGTTTAGGATTTCCAATCCTTTACTCCTCCTATGTTTGATAGATATGGAGATGCTGATGCAATAGATTATTAGCTAAATAGGTTGAATACACTATTCAGGATGTTTAAGATGGATTCTTTAAAGAGGGTGCTCCTGTCATCTTTTCAGTTGTCTAAAAGAGTGGAGTTGTGGTAGAGGGGAGTTTAGAGTGAACTCAATGAGGAGAATGAGGGGAGATTAGAATACAGAGAAAGGGTTCTAACCTAGAATAAGTTTGAGAGTCTACTTAGGGTTCTAACCTAGAATAAGTTTGAGAGTTCGAGTAGTTGAGTTAGGGGTAGATGAGTATTTCTAGCTATGAATTCAAGTTTAGCATACTCATACGATATGTTCCCTACATGGAGCATCACAAAGAGACTAGGGTGAAGAGGTTCTTGTAGGGACTCAAGCAAGACTTCAAGCAACCTATTATAGCTGTAGTTGTTAGGGCTTACCATGATGTTGTCTAGAGAGCCCTAGCCTTAGAGGTAGACATAATGGCTAATGGAGCTAGGAGTAGTTGGGCTGATGGGGATGGATCATCCCAGCAATTAGCATGTAGAAGAGGCCACATCTTGACATTTCTAGGTAGGGCAATAGTGGCACCAAAAAGTTCAAGAAATCAGGCAAGGAACCATGCAACATTTGTAAGAAGTTTCATGGTAAAAAACCTTGCAAGTTTGCTAGTAATGCATGTTTGATATAGAACTAGCTAGGCCATTAAGCCAAAAAGTGTCCTTAGAAGGCCAAAGGCCTGTACCACCTAAAGCAATATCCCCTATACCAGCACCATAGCCCCGGCAGCAAAAACCACCTAGAGTGTTTACTCTCACTAGCTAGGTAGTGCGGGAGCTTACAGTACCAAGTACCTTTACAATTTTAGGACATAGTGTTAGAATTTTTTCTGATACTAGTGCATCCATATTTGCTATTGCACCCAAAGGGGTGGATAGGATAGGTATGGTATACATGGAAATGAACACTATGAAACTGAATAAAACTCCAGTAAGATGGATAGTCCTTACAAGCACTATGGTGAAGGACTGTCCACTAGAAATTAGTAGCTATAAAATTGACTCAGATTTATGGGTAATGGATACGTAAATGTTTGATATTGTGTTAGGAATGGACTAGTTGAAAAGCACTAGGCCCATATAGACTGTGCCGGTCAAAAAAGTAACTTTTATAGACTGTAGAAAGGAACTTGTGACCTGTATTGGTGGGGTTGGGGTTGGGGTAGAAAGCTTGCACCTCAAGGAAGTAGAGTCAATCACTTTAGTAGTTGAGCATGAAGCGATGCTATATACCTTAAATGAGGTATCAATAGAGGAAACACTGAAAAACATACTGATATTAAATTAGTTTCAAGAGGCATTTCCTGCAGACCTTCCAAGATTATCTCCCCAACGTGATATAGAATTATCCATTCACCTACAACAAGAAGCTTCACTTATATCCATTCCTCCTTATAGAATGTCAGCTCCTAAGATGGATGAGCTAAAAAAGCAACTAGAGGAACTGTTGGAGAAGGGCTTCATATGCCTAAGTGTGTCTCCATGGGGAGCACTAGTTCTCTTCATGAAGAAGAAGGATGGTAGTTTAAGGTTTTGTGTTGATTATAGGAAACTTAATGTTGTGATACTAAACAAAATATGCTTTACCAAGGATAAATGACTTGTTTGCAAAACTAATAGGGGCAAAGATGTTCTCTAAGATAGACCTTTGATCTGGATACTTCTAGATAAGGGTGAAGGGAGAGGACATAACTATGACGGCCTTTAGGACTCAATATGGGCATTATGACTACATAGTTATGCCTTTTGGTTTCACTAATGCTCTTGCAGTATTCATGGATGCCATGAACAAAATTTTCAAGCCTTACTTGGATCATTTTGTGAAGGTATTTATAGATGACATATTAATATACTCCACAACTGAACAGGAGAATGTAAAGCATTTAATCAAGGCATTGCAAATATAAGGAAGAATCAGTATTTTGAAAAGCTATCCAAGTGTTAGTTTTGGGCTAGTGAAATTCCTTTCCTTGGGCATATTATCACTAGCCAAGGATTAAAAGTAAACCCAGAAAAAGGTCAAGGTAGTGGAAGAATGGCCTAGATCAGCTACAGTGACTAACATTAAGAGTTCCTTCGGACTGGTAGGTTACTACATGAGGTTTATTAAGAACTTCTCTAAAATAGCATCACCAATGACTTTGTAGACCAGGAAGTCACAAAAATTTAAGTGGACAGAGGAATGTCAAAACAACTTTAGAGAGCTAAAGCAGAAATTAATCCAAGCACCCATGCTTATTTTACATGATCTAGATAAAACCTTCACTTTACATTGATGCATCTGAGACAAGACTTGGATGTGTATTGATGCAGGATCACCAAGTTAGTGCATATATGTCTACGTAGCTAAGACCCAATGAGTTGAATTATCCAGCCCATGACTTAGAGCTAGCTGTAGTACTTTTTGCCCTTAAGTCATAGAGGCATTACTTGTTGGGTCGATCCTTTAGGATATTTACTGACCACAAAAGACTCAAACATCTATTTACATAGAAAGACTTGATCATGAGGCAAATAAGATGGGTTAAGCATATAGAGGTCCTCGAATGTAGCATTGAGTATTGTGCAAGGAAAGGTAATGTTGTTGCTGATGCCCTGAGCAAAAGGTATATAGGTGTGGTTCTTTCAATGGACTAAATGTTTGGACGCATTTATAGAGCATTTTTCAGCTTTACATGACTACTGGCAAGCTTGGGAAATGGCTCAAATGTACTAATTGTAAATGGATTCAGGATGGTTTGCTAAGGTAAAGAAAGAACAGGAAAATGTCCTTGCCCTAAAAAAGATTAGTAGGGAGGGAAAACATGGTACTCTTAGTAGAGAATTTTAGTATAGATATGAGATATTACACTATAGAGATAAGCTATATGTGTAGGGCTTGGATTACCTAAAGGAACAAATCTTACAAGAGGCATATAATAGTAGGTTAAGTGTACATCCAGTGCCAAGAAGATGTACCATGATTTAGAAACCCATTTCTAGTGGCCCGGCATAAAGAATGACATTAGGCAACATGTAGCAAAGTGCCTCACCTGTTAGATGGTGAAGGTGGAACACCAGAAGCTAGTTGGAACCCTTTAGAGCTTACCCATATGTAAAAGGAAATAAGGTTCCATTAATATGGACTTCCTAGTAGGATTATCGAGAACGAGAGGTAATAATGATGTAGTGTGGGTGGCCGTTCATAAGCTAACAAAATCAAGTCACTTTATACCTATTAAATCACCTATACCATACTATGGATAAGTTAGCATAGGTATATCTAAAAGAGGCAGTCAAACTACATGGTATACTTGATTAGATTATATCTTATAGAGACCTTAGATTTGTCTCTAAGTTTTGGATGACATTTTAAAGGGCATTAGGTAGTACAATGAGCCTTAGTACCGCCTATCACCCATAGACAAATAGGCAATCAAAAAAGGTAATCCAAATCTTAGAGGGCAAACTAAGAGGGTGTGCCATGGACTTCAAAGGTGAGTAGGACAAACACTTGCTATTGCTGGAGTTCACCTATAATAACAGTTATCAAGTTGTTATAGGCATGGCACCTTATAAAGCCCTTTTATGGGAGTAGGTGTGTAACTCCACATTGCTGGGCAAGCCCCATAGATAGGGTTGAGTTAGGCCTAGAAACAATAGCTGAGACCATGGCTAATATGAAATAGATCTAGGCAAGTATCAATGCAGCTTCTGATAGGCAAGAGAAGTATGTCAATATCAAGAAGAGAATTGGAACTTGACATAATGGATAAGATGCTCTTGAAAGTGTCTTCTATGAAAGGTGTAATTAGATTTGGGCAAAGAAATAAGTTAGTCCCAAGGTACGTTGGACCATTTGAGGTTTGAAAGAGAGCAAGCAAGGTGGCTTATAAATTGGCATTACAACCTAACTTGTCTCACATTTACAATGTGTTCTATATGAGTCAACTTTGGAAATAGATTATAGACCTGAGACAAGTACTGACCACTCCTGATGTGTCTATTTAGGAGGAATTGACCTATATTAAAAAATTTGTATGAATCTTAGATGGGCAGGTTAGGAAGTTAAGGACCAAGTAGATCCCTATGGTTAAAATCATGTGGTCTAATCATACAAAAGAGGAAGTCACTTGAGAGACAGAGCAGGATATAATAACCCAGTATCCTCAGGATTTAGCCAAGCTTAAGCAAGATATGGATGACCAAATGGCTTAAGAGGGGGAAAATGTGACAGGCTTCGGAGCTATGGGTCTAATTGACTAGGTAATTACAAAAAGCTTAGATTACCAGGTAATGGATTAATTTAATAAATTAATACTTTAGATAATTTATTTTTATGTTAAGTCTTTGTATTAGAGGTCAAGTAGCTTAAAAGAGGTAAAATTAATCATTTACACAAATTAAGTCAAGAAGGGCATTTTGGTTATTTCACATAGTGACCTATTTTTATTGTACGGTTAGATAAATGATGGAAAAACATGAGATCTAGGATGTCATAGAATTTCACAACTCCCACTCTATCCTCGTGAAATTGTGTATTGATTAAATTGTTCATAGGCGGTTTAAATGTAACCTTTAGAGAAATTGGGACAAAATTGCATGTTCTTGAGAGGCTGGGATTGGACGTATAATTGAGTTTGTGAAGGAATGAGGTTCAGCTTAATGCTGGTTCTGGTCCTTATGTTTCTGACGTCTTACAAACAAGGACCAAACATATGAACAAGTACCAAATGGGGTACCAGGTGCAGGTGCGTGGCAAATTATGTTTGACACACAAGAGGTGGTGGTGGCTTATTTATGCCATCTCATGTCTCTGCCTCACAAGAAGCCACAAAAACTTTCCTTTCTTCTTCATAAACTCCATGACCATCAACTTGAAGCTCCCAAATTTGTTCATCCAATAGAATTAAGCATCAAAATCAATAGGAATTAGGCTGGAATTTTGGAGTAGTTAGAACTATGACCTTTGAAGCAAGGTAAGGTTTGGCCCTTTTGTTTCTAGCCATGATTTCTTGTTTTAGTGCTTTTAGTATCCTATTAACATTGTTTCCTTACTTATTAACTACTATTTAAGAGCCAAGAAGTGAGAAAACAAGGTATGGGAAGTGAATTCACAATTAAAACCAAAAAAGGTGTATTAGGGTGAAAGTTTAGTTTTAATTCTGTTCCTGCTGGAAGCTATTATTTTTTATTCTTTAAATTGCTTGTAGATTTTTTTTTCTTGATTATGGTTTAATGTTTTGAAGCTAAACAGCAAGAGAACATTTATTTGGAGGTGTGTTAACCATAGAAATTGTAAATGTACTTTAAGGTGAGGTTTTGATGTTGCTGCAGTTTTAGTTAATTTTAGGAATAAGCTAATTTATTCTAGAGGTTTGATTGACTATGGATTAATGCTGCCTTACATATAAACTAGTATGAAAGGTCTAAAAAATAAGGGAACAGGGTTTGGGCTATGGTTGCGCCATTTATGGGCTATTTTCATGTGTTAAAATGGCTAAATTTTGTTTAAAATGATCAATATAGGTCATGAGAATAAGCTACTAGGAGGAGTCCTAAGTTTGGCTTGAAACAAAGACAGAAAGGCCAAGTACTTTGAGCTTGCAAACTAAGTTATCTACGGTAAAGGAGATTTGATGTGTATGCTTATATGTTAAAAAAATTGGGCTAAGATGCTTGTATATCAAGTAGCTGAATTATTGAAAAATTTTAAAAGCATATAATTTGTGTATTGAATGGCTATTTAATAAGCTTATAAGGTTGAGTTCAGTAGAAAACCAAACTATGGAGTACATATGCGGTTCATATATGCATATGTGTGAGTTTGGGTGTGCAGGCAAAAAGGACCTCAAAGGGTCTAATTTATAGTGAGTATGATGGTTTAGAACCTAAGACACCTAAGGTCACCATGATGGGCCAAGGCCTAGGTGGACCTAAGAAGGGGAAGTGTTCTTAAGCACTCATGAAACCTTATAATGTCAGCACTAACACATGCACTAAATAAGCAAGTAGTCCTCTCTTGTGCATAAAATATGGGATATTGGCAAATACTAAGATGCTTTAAAAGTAGTATTTGTGTGGACTAGTTGTACTTTTCAATTATAGGACTAATGGGTAAAGGAATTATAAGAATTAGCTACTGCCATAATTATTAGCCAATAATACAAGTTCCTAGCACTATGATTTGGGCTCAAGTGCATAAGACATATATTGACATCTTTATAGATTATATGCATGGACTTATATAAATTTTTTTTTTTCAGGTTTATAACCTTTACTAGGAACCTTTGGTTCTCACATCTCTTACATGTTTTGTGTGCAGATGGTGGTATAATTGGGGCTAACAACAAATATAAGGTTAGGTTGTTAGTTTTTTGGAACCAGTTGTGCATAAGTTATTTGCTAGAGTATATTGTTGCTATATTCCATTCTTACAAGTCCTTAATTACTTGGAATACTAATTTACTTGCCATTGTTGTACATAGGCAAGGAGTAGAGGATACCTGGACACTAAAGTGATCCTTTTTGGCAGTGTAGTATAGGTGGGATTGGATCTTGGGATTCTCAGTGTTTAGCATATATACAGTACTTTTGTGTATGATGCATATATGTATATAGATTTTATGCTTATGGTAAATGCTATAGAACTTTTGATTATGTTCCTTAGTAGCGTGTATAGATCCAAAATGCATAACAATATGTTTTATACAAATGCATATTTTTATAAAGATGGCCAGTTATATCATATGTATACTATTTTTATAGGCATTGACCTACAACTATAGTAAGGTGTATTGTAAAATAGTATTACATTTCATATTTAATCAACTAGGGGGCCCACTAAGGTTTAAATTTGTATAGGCCGAACACTCATTCAATGGTAAGGTTCCTAGGGTCCCATATAGTGTAGATGGGATTAAGGGTAAAAGCCCATGATACTAGAAAGTGCCAGCTGGTACCTATGAGGGCTCTTATAGGTACCAATTAGTACCTAGTAGGCTCTACTAGGTACTAATTAGTACCTTTGAGGGCTTTCAGAGGTACCAATTGGTACCTTAGCTGTCTACCATTTACCAACTAGTACCTTTAAGAGCACTTATAGGTACCAACTGATACTTTGAGGGCCTACCTGGTACTTGATGTTTCCTTTTAAAGCCCTCATAAGTACCAACTGATACCTTGATGGCCTATGAGGTACTACGTGGTACCTTTATGGGCCCTTATAAGAAACAATTGGTACCTTTTAAGCTTACCAAGTAACACATTGTACCTCTGAGGGCCCTCCTAGGTACCAATTGGTCTAATCACTTTTTGGAGAACCTTATGAATACATACATGTTTTTTGCTACTTAACCATAACCACGATAGATGACCTACAATGATTTTTTTGCCTTCAGCTTCAACATTACATTTAGTGGCCCCTAACATAATATCTAGACTTTTGTAGTGTCCACCTTTTCTATTAGTTGGCAGGTCACATTTTGACAATAAATCATGCATAGGGATCTAAACTTGTGGCTACTCTGCCTTCGCTTTTGTCCTGCCAATCTTTTGCTCAGACCATTTTCCAGTGGCACCCTCAATCTTCTCCAATTCTTTGTTTTTTGAGGCTGTTAGGAACTTGATTGCCAACTTGCAATGTTGGTCCAACAAATCCCATTGCACATGCATATTGTAGGATTAGTCACAGTAACATTGACTCATTAAGTGTAGTAAGGTACTAATTTGTTAGAGCTACACACTGCACTATTGTTGTTTGTTTTGATCTAATTTGTGCTTTCCATGAACAAGCATGTAAACACACCAAAATCATTGCAATTTGCTACTCTGTAACTTTTTTGTGTTGCCCATGGAAAAGCATAAATGGTAGGCCTTGTGGATTGACGATCAAGTCAAGTACCCTTAACTACACAAACAATTGGCTTAGTAACTACAAATGGTTATAACATGTTATCAACAGACGGTACACAAATATCAAGTGCTTCATACCATAGTATCCAATAAAGGGTCGTATTACAAGATTTGAAAATGCGGCTCAAGTGTATCCCACACTCCAACGACCCTGCCAACCATGTTAACAACAATCAAGTGGTAAAGCAACCAACTCACGATATTAACCGAAATTGAGAACTACAATAATAATCCACATATGAACAAAATAAACTATACAATTTCTTATTTTAGTTTAGCAGATACAATTTTTATGCCCACCTTCTTCATCTCGTTGATATCTTTAACACCAGTCTCTACCCATCGATGTTGTGCACACTTTTCAATAGCATTATCGAGCCTCCCTTTTGCTGATCTCTGTATATTAACAAAAATGGTCAAATTAATAAAGTTATTCAACTATTGAATCCAGATAATGAAAAATAGTAACCACAAAATCAATTGCGAAGAACTATTTCTCCACATTTGCCACTAACCTAGTATAAAGTTGTCACTCAACCACTGATTTGGCTGTAAGTACTTCATAAGCTCCCTCTTTTCAATAAACAACCTGTATGGGAACATACATAGTACCACATTACAACATACAAAGGACAAGTACAATTAACTGAAAACCATTCGTATGGTATATAACAAACAATGTAATTAAACATCATACTTAATCTTTCGGGCTGGACACATAGTCAAATGTATATTGCAATACTTTGTGACCTCTTTTGCCCAAAGCATTGATTTGAGGAATGCAATAAGATTTAGCCCAAACTAGCATGTTGTGCCTCCATTTATTCAACACGGCTAAATATGGTAATTTTGGAACTGGGAAGGCATTGGTAGTCATTCAGACATCATTGCATTGTCAATTCCTAGGCTCTTAACCTATTCAACAAGAAATCATATTCAAAATGACACTTTCTACCTCATCAACAAAATGGTGATCATTTTTTTTCAGAAAAACAATTACCTTTTCACTATGTGATCACTTTTTTTAATTTGTCCCACACTTTTCTGATTTATCAACTACTACATGTTATGGACAATTTAAATATAGGATCATAACAACATACCTATTTTTCAGGCTCTTTCTTAATGCATATGTTTGTGAACAACTCCGTAACCACATTCGCAGTATGGCTAGTCTCATCAACTACCTTTTCCTTCTCCAATTTCCATCCAGTTACCTTAGGGGAACAGACCTCCTCCTCCCCAAAGCTTCCTCAACCACATTGCAGGAGATTGTAGCCTTACATAATCTTTTACACTTACACTAGTTTCCTTTACCTCCGTTTTCTCATCTTCAACCTTATCAGCCATAGCTTTTGCCTTATTCATCACTTGTAAATCATTACCAATCTGACGTTCCAATGGAACCATTGGAGGACTTGGTCCAATCAAAGCATGTGTGTTAGTTGTATTTTCCCTAACATGCCCCCTACTCATCAATACAATTACTGAGGAAACATTTTTCACAATTTGCTCTATCATCAATTTAATGCTCTCTTGGTTTGAACATACAGCTCTTATGTCCATCTGCATCTCTGCCATGTATTTTTTCAATTGCGCTACATTAGCCTCAACTTTATGCAAGACCCTTATTAGTCTGTAATGCCTCTCTTCTGATCTAATACCTCTACTTTTTTTCCTCCCTGTATTTTTCTCCCTACCCAGACACACCATGACTACTTTCTTCTTCTTCATCCATCTCCATTTCATGCTCAGCTATCTCAGCCTTATCCTTTACATTGTTATCCTAATCCTTACTCATTCTAATATCTCTGCCATCAATACTTAATGAAACAAAAAAGGTTATAACAACAACATGCATAATTTACGTTTTACCAATTAAACATCATAGTCACCCACCTCTTTTTCAAACATTTTAATGCATACGCGCGTAACAACCAAATTAAAATGCAGCATACCTGCGATTGACCTATTAATCACAATTGAACCAATAGCAACCTTATGCACATAAAAGACATGTACAATCTATTTCTCGATTTTAAAAATGTGCTACAAGCTACCAATCTTTAGAAACAAAATCAATCACACTAACTTGCAGAAAATAAACACATCCCATCAACACATTTTTTTTTCCACCACCTATGTGTTGGTATTTTTCATTGCTTCTAACTATCTTATTCAACCCAAATTTCACCTAAGCCTTTTTCCTAATCCTCAACACATCTTCCACACATTTTAAGTGTCCTACACTCAGATTTTTCTGGGCTAGAGGGCATACAATGTTCTTTATAGAAAAACAAGCATATGCTTGATGCACAATTTCCTTTTCCTGGCTTTCACTAAGTATTTTCTCCACTTTCCTTATACTAGAATCTCAACTATCCTTTACTTTAACATAGTATTGCATCATTTCCTATAAAAGTTCATAATTTGATCTTATTATTAGCTTTTTCTTCCAGTCCTCAATGTCCATCATGTCTGTGAAATCTCCGGAACATATTTCAAACATCCTACCATGAATATGTACTCTTTGTTCCTTTATATCAAAATTTTGCACCAATGCTTTCACTAAGTCATTCCGCTGCACATTTTTCCTTTATTTGCATTAAATTATAAAAAGGGCTTCCTTCCAATATAGAGATATTCTTTTATGATTGTTTTGAAACCAAACTTCCAAATACGTCAATTTTACACCTTATATCCATATGATTATCCTCAAGTATTTCATCCTCCTTGTTATTTGCATACTGCAATTTCTTTTCCTTGCTCATTCTAGTCCACATTTCAACAAAACTATGTCCTTCCGACAATGAAAAATATTTCATAACAGTCCCTACCACCATATTGTACATGTCAACATTTACATAACATATTTCATAGCATAAAAAACCTACTATATTTTCATTACTTCTCTTGTGCTACTGCTCCTTGCTCCTCCTAAGTTGTTTGCAAGTCATAATACAAACCCCCTTATATTCATCCTTCAACTCTCCCGTAATCTAAACTGACATACATAAAACAAACTTACTAAAGGTTGTTTCATGCATTTCTATTAAATTATTATCCCTTATTGCATTTACTGTCACAAGTAAAAAAAAAACATCAGAATTTAAAAATAAAAGAATAACAACATCCAAATTAATGACAAAAATATTTAACTCTACAGAAAAGTGATCACCATGTATGGAAGAGTGAACGCAACAAAAAGAATGATAGCTTTTGTTTAAATGTCTCATTTTTCTAAACTTGTTCTTCACTTTTCTGGAAGCTTATGCTTTCTCCTTGAATTTCTAACTTCAAACTACGAAATACTAATAAATGTCACTAACCTTGCACCTTCCTTTATCAACTTCACATTCTTCTCTTCCATATTTAAACTGGGACCATTTATTGGACACACCTTAAACCAAAAACCCATTAAATTCCTTAGTCGTGGTTACTCTCTTCCTTCATCCTTCCTCCTTTGAAATCGTTATCTTTATCATCGTTGCACTTCCCTCCCTAGACTAACTTTAGGTCATTACCCACTACTCGAATACAGAGATTTTGGCTATCCCTAAATTCATTTTTTTTTTTTAGCATTTTCCCAATTTTTTCTCTATGGTAGTTAATATGTGGTTTGACCAATCATATAGTCAGCATTAATCCCATTGATCCAACAGTTACTAAATAATTTAAAAATCGATGGCTCAAATAGATGATTGGATGGTAAAAAAAAAACTACTGTAAATTGTGCTTGTTTTGGCCTATTGTAATGTAGAAGAACAAGGAACAGTATTATATCTCTCTCTCTTAGGGACTTGTTCATTATAGTCATCCCTAAACTATTGTAACTTGCAATAGTTAAACAACCATAAAAAAGAAAAAAATGTAAAGGTGGAGCAAGAGGAAAAAGTACTAATTGATAATATATATATATATATATATATATATATATATATATATATATATATATTGCATAATTGGCAATACATAATAAAAGAAGAAATCAAAAGAAAATGAGAAAATGTGTAAAAATGAAAAGAATAATTAAAAATTGAAATATTTTATTCAAGAATAACCATATTAATTGGGAAAAGTGAAGGATTTGAAATGATAATAGAGACTTATTCAAATAAAATAACAAGAAAAGAATATGAAATAGATTGCAAATAGTTTTAATTGGAATCAACAAAATGATAGAATCAAGAATATTAAATGAAAAAAATATAGAAAATGGATTATGAATTAGTTATGTAGCTAATAAACAATTAGATGAAAATGAAATTGGAATTTGGAAAAAAAATGAGGAAGAAAAAGCGGTTAGGCTTCAACAAAAATGATTATGCTTCAGAAAAAGCAAACGCCGTTTTGCATTCTTCCATGCTTTTGTAGAAAGATGAGCACCTTTCATCATTGTTCTTTGCTTTTCTGCAAAAGACCAATTTTCCAACATGTACTTATTGGAAATGTGATTGGAAAACACTAATTGATACAAAAAAGGCCCTCAAAAGTACCAATTGGTACTAAATAGGCTTTTGAAAATACTAATTTGTAAATAAAAAGGTCATATCAGGTATGAACTAGTACCTAAGAGGGCCATCCCAACTACCACTTGGTACTTGGAAGGGCCTTTATAGTTGCCAACTGGTATGTGCTGAGGTCTACTGGGTACCACTTGATACCTGGGAGGGCCTTCCCTGGAACCAACTAGTACTTGGTAGGCCCTACCAGATACTGATTAGTACCTGATATGCCCTACGAGGTACCAATTAGTACCTTAAAGGCCCCCACAGGTACCAACTTGTACCTAATAGGGCCTGCCAGGAATTAATTGGTATCTCTAAGCTCTCAAAGGTACCAACAAATACTTTAAGGGCATACTAGATACCGATTGGTACTTTTAAGGGCCCTTAGAGGTACAAATTGGTACCTTGAGAGCCTACCGAGTATCAATTAGTACCTTTGAGAGCCCTTATATGTACCAACTAGTGTAGGCTTCATCAAGGATATACCTTGTGATAAATAATTTTTATGCAACTTATGATCAACATAAAATCCACATTATGGATGAATGACCACGCTGTTAGCTATGGGGTATATCCAACCTGCAAACTAAGATTAAGAATGTAACAAATTTTGGAATGACCCATAATGAGGTTGACTCGTAGTGGGAAAAGGTGAAGAAAGAAAGCAAATTCACTTCTTTGTACCATTGAAGTGCCATCTTTAGCCAATATATGATTTTGTTTCATATTAAACTCCTTTACCACATACTTATCAGCCTTCTTCTCATAATTCTTGCAGAAAGAGGCACCATAATTACATCTAGTTAGTCTCCTTGCCTCCATTTGCTTATCTTCTTTTCAAAATAAAAATGGACTCATTCTGTCCCTAGAACACACCCATCTCCATTGAAAACCGATATCCTTGTGTTTGTACCTCTTGATTTAATCTTTTTGTACTCCAAATTGCATCATCATCGCATATTTGTAGAAGGATTGGCTTGCCTCCTCCACATTATTGAACCAGATTCCTTTAAAATACACCAAGCACCACTCATTGACTAGTTTCATCAACTTTAGCACCAACCTATCCCAATCATCATCAATATAGTCTCTTTTCCCATCCTCATTTATATCTATATGCTCAACCTCCATTGTATCCTTGAAACCATAATGCACTCCATCAGCTCCTCCTCCTTTACTATTACACACTTTTACTCAAATGCAGTTTGGTAGTCCAGATACATCCCATACAGTTCCATCAATGTTATCCTCCTCTTCCATCGAAGCATTCATCCTCCTAAAGAACGCTACATCACATCACTTTTTAGAACATTCTATAGCTTTTCTAGAATAGCATAGAATGAACATCATTTTTTCTAGGTAGTGTAGTGTTCAGGGTTCAAACTTCTACGTTCTTTTTGCTATGCTTTTGTTCATAGATTTGTCACTTTTCTAGATGTGTTCATCACCTTTTTTTTTTCACCAATTTACCACATACACCTTTCCCATATGTATCTTATTTTGAAATCCTACCCCATAAAAAAGATTTAGTACAAATGAAAGGTATTTTAATATGATCAAAAAGCGTTCATTTGTTAACAAAAGTGTTCTTGGCCCCTAAATTAGTGATGAATAATGTTTTCAACGTGTTTCTTTCTTTCAATCCAAAAATTTTGAACACCTATAAACCAGCCATCAAATTACTGACCTATATAATTCTTTCTTTGCTTTTGCTTCTAAATAACTTCTTGCAATCACATTTCACAACATAACTCCAAGGCCTTCTTCACATCTACAGAAACCAACCATCTACCTTAACATGGTTATCTAAGTGAACATAAATGGTTTCTACATTTGTTTCTTAGGCCCACCAAACATCTTTTTCATTAACTAGCCACATTAACTCTAATAATCATTTCTCAATTAACTCCAACCATTACTTAACCATATTGATCAAGTTCATTACTTCAAGAACACCAACTCTAGTCATTCTACTTTAATAGTTAATCCTTATTCGTTTTGCACGCAATGACTACATTTATTACTAATGCCCATATTTATTACCATATCAGCATTTCTAATTCATTACTTACTTATATACTTGTTGTCATTGTGCATGCTATACAATTTTGTCTACCTTTTTTGCACCATTTTCAATTAAATTTCTTATTACACTACATTTTATTAAGTAAATTACCATTTCCCTTTAATTAGTAAATAATTTTCTTTAATTTTTACTATGAAGAAGCAATGTTTGCATGTTTTTTCCTAGTTCCCCTCTAAACTATTATAATTTATATTTTTGTTGAAATTGATTTAATCGCACACATGTGAAGTTCTATTACTCGTTTGATGCTTCTTTGCAATTGAGGACTAAATGCATCATTTGCGCATTTTTTGTGCCACTAGTGTAAGTTATGGGAAAGTTACAAAAACCCCCGTGGTTTGGTCTAACCTACAGTTTGCCCCCTCCATTTTTAGAAATCTACACTTTGCCCCTTATGTTTTTTACACTACTTGACAACAATTTCTAAAAATGTATTTAAACTATCAATTTTTCCTTTCTGTAAATGTATTTTCCCACTTGTAATTATATATCAGTATTTTTTAAAGGTCTGTTGGCTATGAAAAAAATCTTGAAATTACTAGAAAATTATTATCATATTGTTTAAATACAGTTTCAGAAGTTGTTATTATGCAGTGTAAAAAATATAGGGGGTAAAGTGTAGGTTTATCAAAATAAAGGGGCAAACTGTAGGTTAGACCAAATTATAGGGGGGTTTTTGTAATTTTCCCATAAGTTATTGCACTTTTAGGACTACCGTAGCGTAGACCCCCCCCCCCCCCCCCCCCTTCTTTCTTTTCGGAAAATGCAGATGATGACATATTAAGAAGTCATTCACGCTTTTAACCGATTTGTTCGTTGCAATTTGTTTTTGGGGAATTTCTCAAAAAAGGCTTCTGAGGTTTAATGAAAACTTCACTTATCCCCTCGTACTTGCAAAACCTTCACTTCCCCTTAAAGTTTAGTAGATCATTCATTTACGCCCCTAAGAAAAAGCCTCGTGGATGGTAAAGACAAGATAGACTTTGACGGTTACAAGGATGGTGGGGAAGTGAACAGTACTAATGACATTCAGGGTTGGATGTCGACCCATCAGGCAGAGATAATCATTCTCTCTCTCTATTTGAGTTGATGTTTGTGTGGGAAGTCGGCACCCATCCCAATTTTATTTGCTTCATCGATGGAGCTTAGAACTCCAATTTTTTATGCTCGCTCCCTGCATCATTAGGTCAGACTAAGTTTTGGGCTTTCTAATTGAACAATTTCCTAAGTTGAACCATGTCGCCTAGCCCCCGCCCCCCAACAAGATAATGTTAAGCAATAAAATTCCCTTTTCTTGTCTTCTTACATATATTGAATTGACCATAATATCCCTAGGAGGTAATAACACTTTGCTAAATTAAGTAAAAATTTTAAAAAAAAACATGTGAAAAAAATCAAGTTTTTTGACTATCAATAAAACTTTGCTATAAATAGCACTACTTTTTCAGAATTATGTCTCAATTGTAGCATTTGAAATATAATAGTTAAAAACAGTATGTAATTAAATGTGAATTATATGAGATAAGTCTGGAATTAAATATATTTTTAATAACTAAAAGTGTCAGGGAAAATAGTTGTTACATTAAGTAAGAAGTGAATTGTCCATTAAGGGCTCAATAGCAATAATAATAATAATAATGTAAACCAATTTAATAAAAATAAGAATAAATAAAAAATTTTGAAGATTTTAATGAAAAATGAGTTATAGAATATGAAAACATTGATGTAAGACAAATGTGATATGTCTGTCATGATGATAGAACGTCAGTCACTAACATTAGCGAGCCCAACTTTCTATATTCCAAAACTCATTTTTTTTATTGAAATAATAAAAAAAATTTCTCTATTCTTAATTTTTTTTTATTTAATTGGTTTAGATTGTTGTTCTTGTTGTCATTATTATTATTATTGCTAATAAAAAAAAAGATGTCTGCCACATTATTTTGTTCAAGTTTTTAGTTAATTTAATAAAGTGTTATTGTCTCATAGGGATATTATGGTCAATTTAGGCTATCTAAAGAGACAAGAAAGGGGCATTTTGGTCCTCACTATTAGGGGAGGAGTAAGTAAAGGATCTATTAAATCTCAGAGTTAAGTGAAGGATTCGTAAATACGAGGGGTAAGTGAAGGATTCGTTAAACCTAAAGGGTTTTTTTTTTTTTGAAAATTTCCCTCGTTCTCATGTGCGCTCCATCTAAGCTCTGAGTTGTGCATCAGAAGTTCCTTATCAATTACATTTTTTATTTTAATTGGTTTTTTTTTCTTTTAAAACATTAGCTATAGGAAAACAAAAGTGGACGAAGTTTTTCGAGGACTAAAGAATCAAGATAACGACATTGTGCATATTTGCGAGAATAATGTGACGTATACGTGGTTTGGATGGCCCTTTAGCAGATGTTAGTTGTTTTTTTTTTAAGTAGAAGGGTGGCAGATCTTAGAATCAGTTTAAACTATTCAGTAATAATATGGTGACTAATTGATAGATTAAGTTATTAATTTTTTTTCTATTTGAACACAAAAAATGTATCGAGCTTCCGAGATAAAAGTGTAACTTAGCCTCAATATAGTTTAAAACATTGTTTTAGTCAAAATTTTATAATAATTGTAAGTTACATTATTATGTACTATTTATATTTTAAATTGAATTGTAAGAAGTCTCTATCATGATGAAACTGGTTGTAATCAAGTTTTAAGAAGATTTTTAGTAGAATTGTGGTTAGTGAAAATAAGTTGATGATTTCTCATTTAGAATAAACCGATGATACATTATCTCTATGTGAGTGGTCAAAGAAAAATAGGAAACAATTGATGAGATTGCTTGATGTATTGCTTTCAAGTGATGATTTCCCATTGAGAATATACTGATGATACATTATCTCTACGTGAGTGGTCGAAGAAAATTGGGAAAAAACTGATGAGATTGCTTGATATATTGCTTTTAAGTAGCTTGGGGAGTGAAGGTGAATTTGTGAAATGGGAAAAGATCAAACTCAGTCCTACAAGTTTGCTTACTTTCTACTTCAGTCCTACAACTTACCGAGTTTCTAAATGAGTCCTAAAACTTTGAAAATGTTATCTCTGTTAGTCCTGGAGTAGACGCCTTGCCACATTACTAACAGAAAATCCAATGTGGCACTTAACTCATGTTAAGTCTCTGTTGGACATATGACAAAGCACAAGTAGGTGGACTTAGTTGCAAAAAAATGAAACTTTTATAAATTTTTTTCACAAACACAAAATTATGAGTACGTCAATCTCAAACCATCACTGAATAACCCAAGATGGTCCTCGATTAGCTCCAACAATGAAAGCCTTAGCCCGATCTGCTGTTGGAGAATGACAGTGACATAAGCAACAACAGCCGGACATAAATTGCCTAGATTTGACCTTAGAGGCCTATTGAATACAACACCTAGAACATCTCTGAAAAATCTAGATGTGCCACATCATGTATCAAAGTGGAGAGTTAACAATTTCAAGTGACAAGTTAGTATCACCGTTATCCGCATGCAGGGTCGTCTAATTTAGGGCTAACAGATTAGACTTTGTTAAAGTTATAGGACTTATTTAGAAAACCAAAAACTTTTAGGACTGATATAGAAAAGTTAGAAAATTTTTAGAACTTAAAGTGATCTTTTCCCTCTACGAAAGAGTAGGATTTTTGGAGTTCAAGCGATTCAATCATAGCTGGATGAGATGGCAGTGAAAATGGGTCTTTGTGCAGATAAACTGCCTTTCCCATAACTCAGCCTACTGATTGGAGCAAACACAAGGAGGTTAAATTCATGGCAGCAGGTAGTGGAGAAAGCCAATATGAAATTGAGCTCATGAAAGTCAAAGAAGCTTTCGGCAATTGGGAGATTGACCTTGATAAAATCAGTATTAGGAAGCTTACCCCCTATTCTTTTTCTCATTATTTATAGCGGTTGTCGAACTCTAGGGCCTTCTTGTTGATTTGTGAGATCTTTGTAAATTAAACTAATGTTCAGGAGTTTTTTGTGTGTTTACTGGAATAAAGGGATAAAGTTGTTGCCTTGTGTTTTTTGTTTCTCACTTGCATTGATTTATACTTTTATAGCGTGTTTGGGTTTAAAATCTTGGGCCTACAAGTTTAAATACAATTTATTCCAGATTTGTGCATTATTTTTGTTTATATCATATTTAGATTTCTCAATTATCTTTTGTTGGAAGTTCACAAAATATATTCTACAATTTTTTTCTTTAACTTGCTAAGTTTGACTTGATGGTTGACTTTTTTCTAGGAAATTAGTTTTGGCTTGAGACTTTGTATGCAAGTTTAGTACCATATTTGGGATATGATAAGATAGCACTTCCAAGAAGATGAGTCATGTTAAAAGTGGATACTTCCACATCCTTGTCAGAACAAATTGCCACTTTGACCAATCAAGTGGCTAAGTCCTTTATAAACAAGGAGAAGCAATTGAGCTATTGGGGGCATCATCTTCCACACCTTATGGAGTTGGACATGGAGAGTGCCTAATTTGTCAACTACCTCAACAATAACAACTATGGGTACAAGAACAATGCTCCAAATCAATGTCATATAGGCTTAAGGAATAATGAGAATTTTTCTTTCTCCAACACAAGCAATATAAAAAATTTACCCGATTTTAGATGACCTTCTACGCCACCGTCTCCCTAAGAAAATAAGGCCCCTCTAAAGGATATATTAGCTTCATTAATTCAAAACATAAAAAAGAGGTTTGTGAAGAATGAGACAAGACTTGATAACATTGAAACTCATATCCAAAACATGGATGCATTTGTGAAGAACCTTGAACATCAAGTGGGCAAATAGACAACTCTATAAAAATTCTCTAAAAAGAAAAATTTCTGGGTGATGCAGAGGTCAAACCAAGAGAACAATGCTAAGCTATTACTTTGAGAAGTGATAGATATGTGTTTACTCAACCCAAGGAGGTGCCTAAAAAACTACATACCAAGAAATGGAGAAAGAAGTTAAAAAAGAGCAAGAGGAGCAAGTCATCACAAAGGGAATGAAAGCTCCACATTCTTCAAAGGAGAAACCACTTTTTATGGTGGTACCTTATCCTCAAACGTTCTAAAAGAAGAAGAATGATGATCAATTTGGAAAATTCTTGGAAATCTTTAATAAAATTCAAGTGAATATCCCCATCTTGGAGGCTATCACCCAAAGGCCCAACTATGCAAAGTTTCTCAAGGAAGTTATCTCCAAGAAGAAAAAGTTCAATGAATTTGAAACTATCAAGCTTTTGGAGAATTGTAGTGTGATTTTACATAAAAGCTCAAGGATTTGGGGAGTTTTATTGTCTCTTGTTCTATTGGTGATTTTTTTCTTGATCTGGCTCAAGCATTAACTTAATTTCATTTTGTTTTCACAGAAAGCTTGGCCTTGATGAAACTATATTCCATTGATCCTTGGACACCCATTTTTGGTAAGCAAAAAGGCATTGGTGGATGTGGAGCAAAGGGTGCTTACTTTGAGAGTACTTGAAGATCAAGTTGACTTCAATCTTTTTTAATCCATGAAAGCACTAGGTGAGGTATTCCTTCACTTAAGAATAAATGTTGTCGATGAATGTGTGAGGAAAGTACAAAGTTTGATTCTTGATAGAGATCCACTATCTAGGAGTGTTGTTGTGGATGTTGATCTCGATGATGAAAAAGATTATGAAGTTTCTTTCTATGCTTTTGCTATGGATTCTTTAAAAAAGGATTAGGTAGAAGGTAAAAATTTAGAGGATTTGTTAGCTCTTGAGAAGATAGATACACTGGAGCTAGAATTGAAACCATTTTTGGAAAATTTGAAGTATGGTTATCTTGGAGAAGGTACCAAGTATTGAGTCATTATTTCTTCTACTTTGTCTAAATTAGAGGAAGAGAAATTGTTGAGCGTGCTAAGGAAGCATTGGGAGGCTATTGCTTGGTCTATATCTAATATCGAGGGCATAATTCCCTCCTTGTGTATACACAAAATTCATATCAAAGATTCCTACATTCTTACTATTAAGCATCAAATATGGTTGAATCTAGTTATGATGGAGGTTGTTATAAAAGAAATTCTTAAGCTATTCAAGGCAGGTATTATTTATGCCATATCAGATAGCTCTTGAGTGAGTACTGCTCAAGTAGTCCCAAAAAGAGGTGGTACTATGGTGGTCAAGGATAAACATGACGAGTTAGTTGTCATAAGAGTTGTCCCCAAATTGAGAGTATGCATGGATTATAGGAAGTTGAACAAGGCCACCCAAAAGGATCATTTTCCATTACCTTTTATTGATTAAATGCTTGATAGATTGGCCAGGCATGAGTATTATTGCTTCCTGGATGGTTACTTTGATATAATTAAATTTCTAATATTTAAGGGTTGGTTCCAAAGGAACTAATTCAATATTTATTGCATGTTCAGGGTCTCATATATTTCTTATGTACGTTCACTTGGAATACATAGTGTACATGATCTGTGCTGGGTGGCAATGCTACTTTGTAAGCCACCATTCCCACTATTTGTAATATATCAAAGGGTTTAATGAATAGAAAAGCTTGCTCATTTTTCCAAATCTAAGAAACCATTCACAGGAGATAACCTCAAACAAACCTTGTCCCCAACACAGAATTCCAAGTTTTTCCTCCTTACATTCTTGTATCTTTCACTTCTGTGGTTGTCGAATACTCTCTTAGATTAGTTTAATCTTCTTGATAGTCTTATGGACTGTCCAGGTCCCAATTCGACTTTATATTTAGGATCCATCCAATAGTGTGGTTTCATGCATCTTGTCCAATATAATGCTTGATAAGGAGCCATACCAATCACAAAACAATGACTATTACTATAGGCAAATTCTAGCATGGATTGATGTTCATCCTAGTTACCCTTAAAGTCCAGGGAAAACCTCTTAACGTATCCTTAAGCACTTGAATCACCCTTTTAGTTTCATAATTAATCTGGGAGTGATAAGCCTGTCTTAAATGAACCCTAGTTCCAAAAGATTATTGGAAAGCCTTCTAGAATTTACCTTAGATTTCTATCTGACATAATGCTATCTAGGACACAATGTGTAAAGGCTCTCCAAGTACTTCCCACAGTTTAGATGCTAAGGTAAGTAAATCTCAAGTTATTTTTCCTTAGTGTAGTTTTATTATGCAAGAAAAGCAAACTAAGTAAGGTTAAGTTAAGTTCCAAAGTGTAATGGGCACCTAGGGGCCAAAAGGGTAAAATGGTAATTTTAGCCCAATTTAGTGACATGATCATAATTTAAGTGGAGTTAGGTTCATGAAAGTGTTAAATTAAGACCATAAGTATTTCTAGCCATTTGAACCAAAAGTGTCAATGGAAGAGTTAAAATGCACTAAGTGTGAAAATTGAGCTATTATGTCTTAAGAGTCAAAAGATAGCTTAAGAAAGCTACGGGGCTGAGTGTGCAAGCATGAAAAACATTTCTTGGGACTAAAAGGGATGTTTTAGTGGAGGCTTAAGATGCTCAAGTTCAATAAAAACAGTATTTGGGGCCAAAGAGACAATACGAGCAAAAATGGGCTAACTAGGAGTAGTTGCTTATATAATCAGTGGAGATAGAACTATTCATCATATCCTTCATCCACCATTATTGTGACTACCTCTCCTCCATAGCTTTCCATCTTCAAACCTCCCAAAATCACCCAAAATTTCATGAAAATCAAAGGTCCCAAAATCATCTCAAGAAGCCCCTAGTTCATTTTTGGTGAATTTGGCGTATTTGAAGTTGTTCTTGCAAATTTTTTGTTCAAACCCTAAGGTAAGCTTCTATGATCTTTATGGGTTAATTCTAAACATGTTAAATGGTTAGAAATGGTCTTAATTTTTTTCCTTTGGTATCCAATTTGGTTGAATTCAAGCTTCGAACTTAAAGGAACTCCATTGAGCTCATTTTTGCTGTTGCTCGCTTCTTGCTTTGAGGATGATTTAAGGTAAGGGATTCAAGTTAATTTATCTGAAATAATGCATGGAAATGTATTATTACAAGTTGGAATCAAGTAGAAACAAGACCCATTTGAATTGGCTTTGAGGATTAAAAGATTGAGCAAGTTTTGCGCAAGGTAGCATAAGTGTAAAAAATACTATCAAACCATTGGCAAAGCATCGCCAACATTGAGGATGCATCACTAGCAAGCTTCCAAGAAACCAGAGGTTTGTTGCCTTTCATGATGCGCTAATGGCATCACCAAGGCCTAAGCCCATCAAGCTCGTGGCACCCTAAAAGTTTCTCAATCTTTTGATTAACATCCCCAAGCTATTCTATGATGTTCCGTAGCTTTAATTGGGTTTAGAACTCATTCCTAAGTCAGAAATTATGCATTGTCTAGGTGGTAGCTAAGTGGTGTTGTTAAGGTAGGGTAAGGTAGTATGGCTAAAGGGGTTAAAGTGCTCAAGTTGTTAATGAAGCACTAAAGGGTTTCAGATTCTTCATTGGCCAAGTGGGAGGTTGTAAACCTTTAGGCAATGAAGAGAAAAATTAGACGATCCCAACCAAACCTTGTAGTTTGGTAAGTAAGCCACTAAGAAGCCTTAGCTAAGCTCTAAGACATTGGCAAGTCAAACCACATAAGATGGCTACCTTACACAATAAGTTAATGGGAAGACACGGGTAAAAGGTGAGTAAGTAATGACTTACTTTAAGTAGCCCTTCAAAGGCGACCAAGGTTTGAGTAGGAGATGGCTTACTCTAAGGCACTTGTAAGAGGACTTCAAGGTATTGGTTAAGTGCTAGCATAAGATATAAGGGCTAGTATCCAAGTACCCTAGTCTCAAGAGCTCACAGCAATTTTAGCACCTACGGGTGTAAAGAAGTCCTAAATGCATTTGCATGTACATATTTCATCCACCCATCCATCCATCCATCCATCCATTATTCTTATTGTTTGTGGTACTTCTTATTATCAATTATGTTGTTGATTGCTTGATTGTTCTATATGATATACAAATATTTGTTGTGCTTTGCATGCTTGCATATGGTTTTCTATGTAGTTGCCGAATCCCTTATTGAGTACTTTAGAGTACTCACCTCTTAAGTGTTGTGTAAATATTAAACAGGCTAGTTGGACTTAACAATTGGTAAGAGGCAGCTGTTAAGGGAAAGTTTGATTGATTTGAAGGTACTCTCTAAGTAGGAAACTTTAAGTTTTTAAGCTACTTATCGCATAAGTTAGTATTGCCCAAAGTGTTTGCCTTTTAGTTTAAGACTAAGTGAGCACAAGGAAAGTGTGGCCCATCACTTGAAGCTTCCTTGCTTGGATGAAGAGCTAAGGATGGATCTTAGTAGATATATGTCACTTCTTTTATATGTATGATATTTTTATATAAAGAGATTGCGTCTACTAATATCCATTGGTGTGTATGACACTAGGATTACATTTGGGTGCATATAAGATTGAGATGTATATACATAGTTATTACTTGAAGTTAATGAAACTAAATTTTTTACATCTCATATTGTTTTAATTTGTTTTCTTAAATAAAAAGGCCATGACACTGTTTTATTATCGTTTACCTATTTATTTGTTATTGTATAGCCACGACGACACATGCATATTTTCTATGTAGGGTAGGCTAAGAACCTAATTGCACATAAAAGTTTTAAGATACTTTGCAAGTATTAACTAGCCAATTGTAATCAAAGTGGGATCATAATTCCCAATGAGCCTACCAGTGTTAACAAATCTGGGTACTAAGACCTTGTTCCACCACAGTTAGTATTAGAGCAGGTCAGTGGTTTTAGTAGAGTTAATAAGTGACTGTGCTTCCAGTGTGATCTTGTGCTAAGTATGGTTAGTACTACTTATAAGTATTACTGGAATTGTCATTTGGCTTTGGTTGCAAGTATATCAGTGAGAACCTAGTAAGGTACTTTTATTGAGGCAAAGGACCAAGCAAGGGTCCAAGTGGCCCTGTGGTGTTAGCCATATGGAATGTGGCAATTTTGTTGTACAGTCCTAGTAGCACTATGGCATGGGTAGCCTAAGGAGCATGCCCAAACTTCAAGGGAGGGGAGATTGTGGTTGATGCCTAACAGGGTAAAGGCCAAAGTGTGCTAAGGCCTAATAGTACATTGAGACTAAGGGAAGAATACCCACCCTGAGGGCAAGACTAAGATCAAGAAAATATCTACAGTTGTGTTGATAAGGACAGAATTCAATGAGTAGTCAAAGAGCCCAAAGGTAAGGGCCAACGTGCACTAAGTTACTAAGGGTGCAATAAGATGAAGTGAAGCATCAATACCCAAAGGCAAGGGGCAACATGGACGCCAAGAGAATGTTTGGACATGGGGTAAGGGCTAAGGTGCGCTAGGACTATAAGTGTACCCAAGCCAAGAGAATAACATCTCTACCCCAAGGTAAGTTGAGGCCCGAAGCAAGAGCTCCGAGTAAGGACAATTTAATTTGGAGTCCATGGAAAACAAGGAAGAACTAAAGAAGAATGACATGAACAGAAAAAAGGGCCTATGCTCCAGGTGCATGGAAACCATGAAGGTAAAGGACTAAGGCCAAGAGTATGCTCGAAGTCAAGGCCTGAACAAAGCTAAGCCTAAGAATTCCTTAATCACTAGGCAAGCACCACCAGTACTCAAAGGCAACCAAAAAGACTTGCAGGGACTAGTCGATTGGTTAAAGAGTTGACAACAAAAAGAGGTACCTTTAAGCTTACAGGATAGTGGTAAGTAGTTATTGTTGTTTGAACTACTATGTCTATGGTTATGACTAGCCTTCTTAAAAAGGTAGGATTGTGAATAAAGAGTGGGCATGTAAACCCATAAGAGCCCAAAAAAGCGTAAGTTTTGATTAGACCCTTAGAGTGGTTAAGGTTTTGCCTAGAAGCTTAGGAGTAACAGGCATGAAGTGATATGTGGATAAATGAACAATGCAGCAACACTTAGGAAGATGATTCATTAGGGGCATAATAGTTGACTTAACCGTGCTAGTCATAAGTGACATTTGGAAGTGTCCCGAAGGTAAGGGTGACTTGCACAGAAAAGTTGGTAAGTCATGTCATGAGTTGATCCTTAAGTTGATCGAACTTGTTCTTATAATGTAAGAAATGCTTTATGCACTATAGAGATAGTTTAAGGAAGGACAGTTCTAAGATAGTTGAAGGAAGGACAGTTCTAAGATAGTTGTGACTGGTCTAATTCTGAAAAGTGCTGTTCATTATTTCATAAGAGTTACTAAGTAAAGTGAAATTGAATTCTCCAAGCACCTACAACTAGGGTAAGAGGGCTTGTAAAGCTAATAGTTAACTTCAAGAGCCCAAAGTTATGAGTAAAGAAAAATCAAATGGTACCCTAAGGACTAGCAATAACTATCAGAAGATAATTAAGTGAAGGTTTACATTACAACCATAACCCATAGGTTTCAGAACCGTGAAGTTGATTTTGAGGGTGCGATTAATTAAGGAGGGGAGTCTTTTGGTTTTGGTAAGTTAGTTAAGGTTCAAGAGCTAACCTGAATCATAAAGACTAAAAGAGTAATATCTAGGTTCCTAAGAAATTATAACCTAACATGGGAGTGTAAGGTGGAACCATGAGAGCACTGGTTAGCTATGAGGCTGCAAGGACAATCCCAGTGAGTTAAAAAGCGGACATCTTAAAAGGCTTCAAAATTAGGACCTAAAAGCTATTAAGAATACCCGTGATGGCAAGATGAACTCCAAGTAAGAGTCTTATTCTTAGTATTCTTATTAGGGTTCTTGTTGACAAAGGCTATTCATGGAGATTGAAACTGATTTGAGAAGTGTTCTTGAATGTTTGGGAGTTCAACCCTTCTAGATAGTGGGGTTCTTTGTGAGTTTAAAGGAGCTTAGAAAGCCTTAAATCAAAAGGCTAACAGTGCATACCTAAGTTAGCTTAAAGGTTTGTAAGAAAGAGGATCATGAAGTCCAAAGTGTACTCCACTATAGAAAGGTCCTGAATGAAACAAACAGAATTGGTAATGGTGTTGATGGTATAAATGCTAAGTTAGAGTCTTACACATCAACAAGTTCAAGATGGAACTAAGTGTGAATTGAGGTAATATCCTTATTAGAAAGGCAATTGAAAGTTTAGGTTCGTTGGAAAATTAAGTGAGCTTGATGAGCCTAAAAAGCATTTAGTATTCTTCATTGTCCCAAAGGGTAAAAAGGTACCTAAGTAGTCTAAGAGCCAAAGTGTGCTCAGGTGATGACTAAGAAAGACTTTTTGACAAGTAGATGGCCAGGAAATGAATTGAAACCCTGAGCTAAAATTGTTGGAGCTAAGGTAGTTGGAACAACTTAGTGAGTCCTAGAAGTTGAGCTGCTGAATAATAGCTTTGAATCACTAAAAGCCCATGAGAATGAGCATAGTCTTGGTATTTAAAGATACTTCAAGTGCCTAAGTGAAATGTGGGCCAAAGCGATGCCAAGTAAGACTTCCTCGGGCATAAGGAGGTTGTAGGCCTCAGTTAAGCCTAAGGGTGTGCACATTGTGGGCTATAGGTGTGTAAATCACACTAAGTAGCCATGGTGTTTTGTGCATAAGAATGGGCTAATGAGGTAACGATCTAAGAATATGCCTAACTATTGGGAAACAAGGTATAGGTACCAAAGTGGCCTCAAATAAGGCATAAGATTTGTAAGTCTCATTCAAGCATAATCGTATGTTGAGAGCATGCATGGGCAGTAGTTGGGTTTTGTTAATCCAATGGGCTTGGAGTGTTACGAAAGACTCCTACAAATTCCATAAAGAGGTAGGATAAGTATGAAGGCCCTAAATGTCAAATACTAACTAAATTTCCTAACGAAGGCCAAGGCTATGGTACGAGTTATGAGACACAAAGTGTACCCAAGTGTAGAAGCTAAAGGAGGACCATGAAAAGCTGAATGCCAAGGGTCCCAAGGGCTTCCTAAGAAATGTTAAGAAGGGTTATGGAGCCTAATAGAACTTAATGCCAAGTATGCACCCAAGGTGGCCGAGTAATCATGATAAGGCCTAAAGGTCACATTAGTGACATGTTGGGTAGAGTGAGGTTTTTAGAGCACCTAACTAAAGTTGACTAATGGTGCTAAGGATTTGTCTTAAGTAATGTGAAGAGACCTAAGGAAAGGACTATAATGGCCAAGAACACCCTACTACTAGAGGAGGCCAAGCTGGTTAAAGAATGACTCCTAGGTAATAGAAAGGAAGTAAAAGAGTATGCTAAGGTACCTTAAGAGTTAAAGGCTAAATAATTGCTAAGTGGTAGGTAAATGCCAGAAGACCCCAAGCACGTTACATGATTACCTAGAGGAGTTGAGGGTTAAAGAATTGGGTAGTCTATGGTACACCCAAGGACAATTAAATGACAAAAAGTCTATGTGAATTAAGGCACCTATACCATTCTCATGAGTGTCAAGCTTATGAGTGCCTAAAGTGGCTAAAGAACCCTAAGGTAGTTAGTGTGAATAGCTACCTAAGAAAACTAAGGGTAAGTCACCACAAAAATGGCACCATACTAAAGGGCACTAAGTCACGATAAGATTATGATGTACCCAAGGTAGATTAAGTGCCTAAGATCGGTGCAAGCATTGCTAAGTTGAATTGTGCAAAGAGAGCTAAGTAGTCGTGACTAAGAAACACCTAAGTGGGGCTTGAAAGCCTAAGTAAGGTGTAAGGTAAGTTAATGCCCACTAAGAGTAAGGACTTAAGTGGAGGCTAAGTACTCCCAAAAGCACACTAACAGGAAAAAAGGGCCAAAGAAGAGTAAGTTTGCTCCATGTTACAAAGGCCTCAATGGAAATTGGGAGTATAAGAAAGTGCCTTGTTAGCCAAGGCAAGTGTTTGGACTATAAGTGATGTCTCCATGGGAAAGGTTTCTCAAGGGAAAACATTTAGAAGTTTCTTGACCAATAAGGCAAGAAACTAAGAACATGAAGCAAGCTCGTGGTTAAGGGGCTATGGGTAACCATAGTAAAAAGAAGACCAAGAGTAACAACCGAGCGGGATGTAAGAGGAATAGCATCCAAGTGATGTGCTCGATTAAGAATCAAAATTTGGAGGACCAAATTTCTTAAAGAGGGGAAAATATAAAGGCTCTTCAAGTACATCCCCTAGTTCGGATGCCAAGGTAAGTAAATCCCAAGCTATTTTTGTTAGGTTTCGGGAGCCAACAAACGTAGTGGAAACTAATCGAAACCATCCAGGATCTAAGTAAAACGAAGTAAATCGAGTGTTCAAAATTTTTTTATACCTGGTCGGCTGAGATTTTTCACCAAACTATTGAGGTAAATCACAAATTTAAACAATTGATGTGTTCAAGTTCTCTACGATATCCACATGAACACTCGGATCACCATGCCTCCACCACGTTCCGAAAGATGCGTTCCTCTTGCGCTCGCAATGCTAACTTACGTTCTTCGAGGAGAGGCAAGAGGAGAGTGTAGCTGGAACTTTTCAGAACCCTTCTAATTTCGTGCTTTGGAAGGGTTAGGCTTAAAAACCCTTATTATATGATGTATATACGGTGAGGCTTAACTCTCAAGCCTAATAGGTTTCAAAACCCTAATCTAATTAGGCCTAATTTTAGGCTTCATAATGGCTCAATCTTTGGGCCAATTATTAATATAAAATTATCATGAAACCAAAACCAAACAATTTGGCCCATGCACTCAAATAATCCAATTGGCTTTAAGTGTGCGACTCAATAGGGTCCTATCACATTGACAATGATCATAAATCACATTTATGATCATAAACAATGAGCAGTGTCTAGCAACACATAGTTGCTACCTAAGTGACATAATAGTCAATGATTCGACTTAATCTTTATGATCATGATTCATATATGTCATTGTCCCTTTGTCCAAGATATCCAGACCGAGTATGAAATATGAAATGTGTCACTTTTATATAGCCCAATATAAGGTTTCTTGATTACCAAGTAAATTGAATAAAGTTGATGACATTAATATCCCATATTAGCTCATCCGAGCATGGCCATGCATTTCCTCAGTCTCACTCAATCAAGGGGCCCAAAGATATCACTCCTATTATATGGGAGGTACAAACCCCATCTTGATTATACAAAACCCTCTGCATGATAAGTGACATACCCAATGACCACCTTCATGTTCACTTAGTTACGAGTAATAAAAAGAGGTATCAAAGTATGTGACTCACATGTAGGGAATGTTGATGACCTTAGGTCAAAGGACTACGATACCATGATCACTATGAGAATCACTTATGACACTCATATAACGATGCATGTAGCGTTCTTATGGTGGGTCGGTCTAGTACACAAGTTCTTCAACTTGTACCCATATGTAGACTGCATATCTCATATTAGTCTCCACACATGCTAGTCTTTATATATTATTGGAACCCACTCCATAATAACACTAGACCAGGGACATTTAAGAATACTATTATTCTAAGGTTATAATTATGTTTGATTACGTCACACAAAAACAAAACAACAAACACAATTACTAGAATAATGCATCAATAAAATCATCATGACTCAATGTGCATGGTATTTTTATACAAAGATATTTTCTCTATTAGCGTCCATTGGTGTGTATGGCACTATGGTCATATTTGGGTGCATATAAGAATAAGATGTATGCACATAGTTATTACTTGAAGTTAAAACAACTAAAGTTTTTATGTCTTAGCTTGTTTTAATTTGTTTTCTTAAATACAAAGGCCATGTCACTATTTTAGTATCATTTACCTATTTATTTGTTATTGCATAGCCGGGATGACACATTCATATTTTCTGTGTAGGGAAGGTTAAGAAACTAGTTGTAAATAAAAGTTTTCAAATACTTTGCAAATATTAACTAGCCAATTATAACCTAAGTGGGATTATAGTTCCCAAGGAGCCTATCAATGTTAGCAGATTAAGGTACTGGGACCCTATTTCACCACACAATGTAGTCTTATTATCCTTTGACATACAATTGAGCCAATCTTTCTAATGTATCAGTAAGCTTCATTGCAAAAAGTGGGCTGACTTGGTTCGTCTATCTACAACAATTTAAGTAGAGTCATGTCTATTGTTTGTTAAGGGTTATCTAGTCAACAAGTCCATGATTATAGAACCTAGCTTCCTTTCATGAATGGGTAGAGCCTGTAGTGCTCCTGTTGGTTTGTGATATTCTACCTTCACTTTTTGACAAGTTGGATACTTGGCCATGAAAGCCTCCACATCTTTCCTAAATCCATGCAACTAAAAATATGGTTTTAGGTCTTTGATCCATCTTTACATGCCTTGGCTGTACAGTCATTTTGCTAATATGAGCCTCAATAAGAATCTGTTGCCTTAGATCCTTTAAACGAGGTACATATAGTCTTCCCTAATACTGCAATAACACTTGCTCATCCTTAGAACCTTGGAATAATTGTCCCCTGGCCTCTCCAAAAACTTTCCTTAGGTTAGGGTCCAAGGACTATACCTCTTTGATCTCCTCAATCCAACCAGATTAAATTGTTAAGTTGGACATCCAAGCTTGTTCCTAATCACTCTACTGGTCAGGCAATAATGCTAAGCTATTAGCTTCATTCTTCTTGGATGCTACCCCAAATTGAATTATTCTAGAATACTTCCTGCTTAAGGCACCCAACACAATAATCCCTTTCCATATGTATATTCTATAGTACAACCAAAATCTTTCATATACAACCACATTCTGTGCTTTGTATTCAACTTTTTTTGAGTAAAGAGACACGTTAAACTTTTGCAGTCAGTGTAGATTTGGAATATGTTGCTAAGTAAATAATGCTTTCATTGCTTCCATGGGTAAATCACAGTTGCCAGTTCCAAATCATGCACTAGGTAGTTTTGTTCAGTTGCCTTGTGCCATAGGCAATAACTTGCCTATCTTGCATTAGTACATAGCCAAACCCTTGAGCAGATGCACTAGTGTAAACCATGTAAGGTTTATAAAGATTAAGCAGTGTTAGTATCAAAGCCTTAGTCAATCTTTTCTTGAGCTTCTAGAGACTAGCCTCGCACTTATAATTCTATTCAAACTTCTGGGCTCCCAGTAATGTAAAATTATCAATAAATAATCTGTAGTAGCTTGCAATCCTTAGAAAAGTTCTTATATCCTTCATAGTATGTGCTAAATTCCATTCAACAACTATCTTCACCTTCTTAGAAATTGACTATAAGTTCCTGACCATTAGTAATACGGCCTAAGAAAGTAATTTGGCTGTTGAGAAATACATGTAGTTTTCCATACAATTGGTGTTCCTTTAGTGTACTTAATGCTCCTCATATTCAAACTCAATAATGGAATATACCTAGATGTCATCAATGAATACTATCATAAATCTTGGAATACTACAGTCTTATATTAACCATATTGATAAGAAAAAGGTATGTTGTGTCTCATTCTGTCCATCATACCAAACTGTATTGACTAGTGTCGAATAACTCAGCCATCTTGTGTCATACCATACCATCTTAGAACTAAGGAAAATGCACTTTTTTAATTTTATTTTTAATTTTTGATATTCTTAGGTAAAATATATAATTATTATGTTTAATTGAATGTTTGTATAACAAGTTTTTTTACATTTGAATTTTTTTTTGTTTAATTGAATGTTTGTATAACAAGTTTTTTTACATTTGAAATTTTTTTTTTATTTCTTCTACACCCCTTACATGTATATATTTATTTTATAAATATATATTTATGTTTAAAAAATCTAGATGCATATCATACACACCTTAAACTCACACATTTTCAATAGTTGTTATGTTCTATATGTTCATATGTATACATATAATAAAGAATCGCTACATCTAATATACGATGATATAGTACCAATACTATCCGATACAAGATTAAAACCTTTACTGGTACATGCATGAATAATCATTGAAAGCAAAAAGAATCAAAGAGGAAAAGAAGAAGAATATTTAGAAAAACATGAGAGAAATTTGAGTGAAGGAAAGAGAGAGAGAGAGAGAAGGTTCATTCACAAATGGCATAACTTTGATACACCTCATCCTCCATTACATGCATCGGAAGCTTCTAATCCATCACTAAGGCAATGCAACAAACACAAAAAATTAAACCAAAAAACTAGGAGATGGGAATGAAAGAGGCAGTAGCTAAGGTAGAAAACCAGCATGACGATTAAGTTAGTCAATGGACAGATGAGGAAAAAGACTGAAACACAGTGTTCCAACTAATCTCCAAAATGCATTGTAAAACAAAACATAATAGAAATAATGGTTGTATCATTAGACGGGCTAGTCGTGATCCAACAAGATGGGTAAAGGGTAGGATGGCCATCCATGGAAGTGAGGTGAGTGAAAGAGCAACACCAAGTAGATCCAAGTTGAGATGGAGAGCAACTAATGTGTTTACCTCCAATTTGGTTGAGTGGTGTGGGAAAGGATAAGGTGCAGTTGTTGCTCTCAAGTCTATACTCTTAGTAGGTCTAGAGCATATAGGGACAGTATTGAACACCTACTTGATGCCAACATCTATTTGAAAGATGGGCGGTCAAGATCTATTTATCAATTGGAAGTTAAACAGGCAAATCACTGTTAGAAACCTATTGAGTTGACCACTCTAGTAAAGGACATGATGCAAGTTAGGGAAATATGAGAACCTCTAGCTCCAGGGTTCAAATAAGAGAATAAACTGGAAGAAGGAAGAGACTTACCCTTCAGAAACATTGGAATTTTAGAAAAAGAAAGAGAGAACTATAGATAGATACGATATGTGATTTCTCATTACTTTTCAAAGAACGAAACAACCCATATATATCAGTTTACAATTAGAATTTGACGAAAAAATAAAATTTAGAAAAGTAGTAATGAATTTTCTAGGATAGGAGTTTCCTGCCAAAGATGATCCTCCTTATCAATTACTCGAAACGACATCGTTGCACTTATCCTTTAACTACTTTAACTGATATAACTGTCTTTCCCATTCCTTTAAATGTAACAATCCATCCCCTTTAAGACTTTTGTCCTCAAGAATCTACAAAGTATAAAAATCTATTTCGAAGAGCTTGATATTCCTCCTAAGTCGAATCAGCTGGGGAAGAATTAGACCACTGCACCAACATCTTACTAATGGCTTGATTACCCTTCCTGTCAAATTTTCAAGTTAGAATAGCCACTAGTTTAATAGGCTCATCCATCTAGGACTTAGGAATGGTGTCCAATGCCAAACATTTCCAATCTTTTTCTTAAGGGGATATGTGGAAGACATTGTGGATCCTTGCTTTAGGTGGTAGCTCCAACTTGTAAGCAACATGACCCACCTTTACAATGATTTTAAAATGACCACAATACTTAGCATCCAACTTATGATTGAGGGGAACTCTAAGAGAGATTTGGTGGTAGTTCCTTAGCTTGAGATAGATCCGACCATTCACTTTAGAGTTTCCATTAGAAAGTTTCCTATTTGCCATTCATTTCACATGATGCTGAGCTCTTTGGAGATTTTGTTTTGTACATTCAGGGTGGAGGTGTTTCTCATCAACTATTTATCCATTACCTTGATCAAGGAATCTCTAGTTATATATGGCACATGTCTAGGTGGAGGCCATCCATAAAGAGTCTCATATGAACTGCACTTTTGGATGTGTGATAATTTGTGTTGTACCACTATTCAACCATGTAGAGCCACTAGATGAATCCTTTTAGATTAGCTCCTGTCATGCAACACAGATAGGTCTCCACACATGTATTGACCACTTTAGTTTGTTCATCTATCTATGGGTTATAGGCAGTGGTATGCTTCAACTAAACTCATTGTTTCTTAATAATCTCTTGCTAAAATCTACTCAAATTCTCAATGAAGGCTTGAGCTACATCAATCGCAGAATAAGGATGACTTAATGCCATAAAATGAGCATACGTGCTGAGATGATTAACCACTACAAGAATGGTATCTTTCCAATGAAATCTTGGCAAGGCATGAATAAAATCTAGGGAGATATCAGTCCATGGTGTTTTAGGAACAGAAAGGGGTTGGAACAATCCTGGGTAAGCTACATTATCTGCCTTATAATGTTGACAAACATCAAATTCTCTGATATAATTCCTCACATCCTTACGAAGCCAATTCCAATACCACCACTAAGTGAGCTTTTTTTCGGTAACACCTACACTAGAGTGCCACCCAACTGCACTGCCATGCATCAATCCTATCAAACTGTGTTTAAGATTTGGACCATTGCCAATAACAAGCTTTCCATTCCTTTTCAAGTGTCCTTGTGTCCAAGTGAACTTCGTATGACATTGAGGATCTTAAGATATCTTAGTGATAATTTTATGTAGATCATCATCTATTGCCCAACTTTTTTTGATTTCCTATAATAAAGGAGTAATTACTGTGGATAATGCCATCAAACTGAGCTGCTCTTAGGTAACTCTTGAAAAAGCATATGCTACTGCGTCTTCTTTTCCCCTCTTTTACTACACCTCATAATCATAAGGTAGTAATTTAATAACAAATTTCTAGTAAAAAGGGGTCAAAATCCTTTCCTCGAACAGAAATTTTAGGCTCTTTTGATTTGTTTGAATTATGAAGTGTCTACTAAGCAAATATGGCTTCCATTTTTCCATAGCTAGCACCATGTGAAGAAATTCTTTGTCATAGTTAGAAATAGCTTGATGTCATTGATAAAGGCTATTGGATGCCTTTTTTGCTGCAAGACAACTCCTACTCTCTCATTGCTGGCATCAATTTCTATCACAAAAGTCTCTTTGAAATTTGGCAGAGCTAACACAAGCGCAAAAACCATGGCACTCTTTAATTCATCAAAAGCCTTCTAAGCTTGTTCCCTTACAGGAAGTTATTCTTCTTAAGCAAATCTATCAAAGGTCAACTTATCACACCATATCCCTTGGTAAATCTGTGGTAATAACTAGTAGACACATGAATCATCTTAATTGCTTGAGAGTAGTTCGAACAGGTAACTGGTTCATTGCTTCTACCTTTTGTGGCTCAATTACAACTCCCTCTTTACCTATGACATAACTTTTTTTGACATATAATGAATGGCTTTAGAGGATCTAGAACACCTACTATATATGTTTCAAATGTTTCTCCCAAGTATCACTATACACCCTTTGTCATGAAAAAAGACAAGGACTTACTTCCTGAGCTGCTCTTTAAAGTTGTGGTTCATCAATGACTGGAATGTGGAAGGTGCATTTGATAAGCCAATGGCATTACTAGGAACTCAAAATGGCCATAGTGACTTCTGAAGGCTATCTTGTGGATATCATTGGGATCCATCATTTTTTGATGATATCCTGAATGGAAGCCCAACTTATTAAAGTACTGTGCCCCTTAAAGCTCATCCAACAGCTCTTCAATGACTGGTATTGGAATTTTTTTCTTCACAGTGAGTTGGTTCAATCTTCTGTAATTTATACATAACCTCCAAAATCCATTTTTATTCTTTACAAGAACAATAGGGGAAGAAAAATGACTCATACTTGGTCTTATCACTCCAGCCTTGAGCATTTCATCAATCATATACTCTATCACATTTTTTGGCTAGCCAAATACATCCAAGGTTTGACAATCATAGGTCCACTGCCTTCTTTCAAAATAATATTGTGATCAAACTCTCCAAATGAGGGGTAAAGAATCTGGCTCCTGAAATAACTCAGCAAACTAATCCAACAAATGAGCAAGATTAGTATTTTGTTGGACCCCCATCACATCCATAGCCGAACAAGCAAGATCATCAGGGCACATCACTCCATCTTGCCACCCAACCAACTGTAATGCACAAGCCTGACCTCCAATCCTCTTAGCACCAATTTATGCATGGATTTTTCTAAACAACGGTCTTCCCAAGTAGCGGCAGCTCCCTTTAGCACCAATTTTTGCCCGTGATATTTGAAGACCATCCTAAGTTTCTCAAAGTTCTGACTAATGTCTCCTAAAGTCTTCAACAACTAGGCACCAAGGACCATCTCACAGCCCCTAGATGAATTAAATACACATCTACAATGAAAGCTACATGTTGTAACTTCCAGGTAAAGTTCTTACACATGGACAAACTATTAAGGATAGTCCCATTTGCCACTTTACATCCTAGCTTCTTAGCCGCACCCACATCCAAAAAGACATAAGTACTTCCGGAATCCACCAACATCTAAACATATTTCTTTCCAACATATCCAGTTACGTTCATGGTACGTATGATACCCCACGTTTCCTAATATAGCATTGAGATACATGAGGGGTATATTCTCATCTTCAGAGTCTCCTTTTCCTCAATGCCGTCAATAACTTCATCCATCTCATAATTGAGAATCTCAATCTTGTGTAGCTGGCCCCGCTTGCATTTATGCCCTAGTGTAAACGGTTCAGCACACCAAAAGCATTCATTCCTGGTTCTTTTCCCTGCAACTTCTTTTGATATCAGCTACTTCACTCCTCGAGTGACTTCCCTAGGATATTGGTTTGTGGTGACTGTGGGAGCAATCCTGGTATGAGGTGTAGGCAATATTCCTCGGCCTTGTTAGGGGGTAGTTTGGTTCCTCGACCAGCATCAGTTGCCTCCTACAGTTTAGCTAAACCACGCACTTCTAGCAAATTCTTAGGTCTCAACATTCTATCAGGAAAATTAATCTCATACATAAGACCACCAAGAAATAAACTCATAATTAGAACCTCAAGCTGGGGGTGGGGAATTTTATTCAGTAACGCATTAAACTGTTTTTTATATAGGGCAACTGATCCAATTTGTTTTAAATTCTTAAGCTTAGTCATCACGTCATCATAAGCAGAACCAAAACAAGTTTGGATTGGAGCAGCATATTCATCCCCCAATAAAGGAGTTTCAGATCCTCATACCTTAAGAAAATTTTGATGCCACTACAGTGTATCATCGTCCATGTGGATTAAGGCAACTGGAACCTTCAGAAGCTCCGATACGTTGTCCAATGAGAAAAACAGTCCATGGCGAAATAACCACCCATTGAGATAATCACCACAAAAATGAGGGAAATTTAATGATTCAGACGTGAAAATGTCAGATTTCCCAAAGATCCCGCTAGAAGAGGTCCTGCCTGAGTTGTTACCGGGGACGAATCACTCGTTCCAGATCCATAAACCACAGCGGGATGATCCAAGGAAATTTGAACAGTCAACATGAGGTCAGTGACCATCTCCTTCAATGAAGCCAACTCGAACCGATGCTTCTCTGCTTGATCTTTCAAAAAGGGCATACACTCTTCCACAGATTTCTTCCACTCTTGGTGACGCGTGCCCTCCACCATCACAGATTCCAGAATCGCCGTTCCTATATCAATTGATGCAAGTTAGGGAAATATGAGAAGCTCTAGAATAGAATGAATCCAAAGAGGGAAGAGACTTACCTCTCAAGAGCATTGAAATTTAGAGAGGGGAAGAGAGCATTGTAGAGAGACAAGAGATGTGATTTCTCATTACTTCTCAAAGAACGAATAAAACCCAAATATATCTGTTTACAACTTCAATTTGACAAGAAAACAGAATTCAGGAAGAGTATCAATGAATTCGCTAGAACAAGCGTTTCCCGCCAAAGACAATCCTCCTCATCAATTACTCGAAATGATACCGTTCGACTTATTCTTTAACTGCTTCAACTGACATAACTGTCTTTCCCACTCCTCAGCATGTAACGGGACAAGAACAGTGAGTCTGTTTTGTTTATAATTTTGGTGGGAATAGTTGTGCTACGACCAATGTCTCACTGGTTTCTATGTGGATTGTCTGGTATTAAGAAGTATGCCGGATGGAGGTCGGTTCTGTTCTTCGTGCTACTGCAGTTTCTGCAGCTAGAGGATATGGCTTGGAGAAGATCGAGGCAACGGGAACAGAGCAACGTTAGTGAAAATGGTTTTGTAGCAGGAATTGTAAGACTGTTTTATGGTGCTTGTGGGGAAGCCATTTCCGATTGGTTTTAGTTTAACGTGGACACTATTGAGAAGGTGGTGATTTTGCCGATGTGGAGAACCACAGGAAATCAAGCATTGCCCTTGATTTGATGCACGAATGCTTTGAATCGATCAAGGATCCTTTCACCGGAAGAGAGCTTTTCGAAGACGTGACTTTCAGCCAAGAATGAGAGTTTAAGCTGTTGAATTTCAAGGGGTTTTATACAATCCTTTTGGAGAACGATGATGATCTAATAACCGTAGCAAAAGGTGGCTGAAATTGGGACAAGCCCAAAGAGATTCAACTCCTTCGTCTCAATTTTCTGGATTTCCAAGACGCAAGCATGTGTCAGAAACAGTTGAGCGAGCCTGTTAAAAGAATGTTGTGATTTTGTTGTCTCACCGGTACCTCAAGCTGAAGAAAGTGAGAGGTTAACGTAGTAGAAGCATCGGGTCCCCAATCTGAATCATTTTTGTACAGATTCAGGGTGTACATGAGAATTCGGAACAATTCAATATTATTTCTGGCTTTTGCATGAATTGGGTGTTTCAGTCTACGGTTTGCTGCAGTCGCTTTAGACGTCCTAACCCAACTGAGAACAAATGTTAAAGGACTTTGAAAACCATTCAGATAGGAAGTGAAATTACCTAGTTGGATTACCTACTGAAGTTTTACATAGAAACCAGGTGAGTTAAAACCAGATAACCTACTCTATAGCTACATCCATGGAAGATAACGAGGAGAACACGGAACATTTTGAGCTTCATATGCATAGGCATTCGTCACCACCTGATTTCAGTCACTCCAGTTGTCCTTATCTTGGCTATGAATTCCTCCTTCCTGCATCATCAAAACACGCTAATTGAGATCCGACTTAATTCACTATGTCTTTGAAGTTATCGGTGCCTGTCAAGACAGAACATGTTTATAAAATGAGACCTTTGAGTGAGTAATGCTGTGTACCATTTCATCAGACACCAAATTGCTAGGAGACCAGACAAGGATCTGTCTATCATTTCCACCGGTGTATAACTCCTGCAAAAGAACACAAAAACCAAAAACAGAAAGGCATATGACTGTTAATATGCCATCAGAGATATAAAAACAAGCAACTCTGAATATCTGATATATTGACCTGACAAAAGTTCCGGACACAGGATATGTTGCTATTGAATTATTTTCTTGATTAAACCCTTCTCCCTCCATTTATCTCTTTAAGTCTTAACCAAATAATGCATATCAAAGTTTGCAATCGTGATGTAGCAACATCAAGTGATTCAGCAAATTATAAGGGGAAGTAAAGATATCACATGGTAAGAAAATCACATTATAAGTTGAGTATAATGCTTGATTACTTCACTGTGCATGGTTTTTCTCTTGCGCACTACATTAGTTCACAGATCGGTTCATTTGTTGATTGTAACTACTAATCAAGGCAAAATACAAAATGTGCAGTAACAAGTTATACCTGATCATCTGAACTGAACCAACAGCAGTTTATGGATTCATAGTGGCCACGAAATGAGAGGCATGTCTTCCCAGACCACATATCAAATGCCTACAGCATATTGAAAGATAGGTTAATGAATTGAGTCTAGTGGATTGCCACTTATATGTAAAACCAGAGTGAACAGAGAAGATAATAAAAGTTGAATTACTTTCACAACTGTCATGCATGGAACAAATACAAGTCCAGAATCCTGAGATGTAGCAATCTGCATTGCCCTGCTAGCTTGTAGCCGCACAGTTTCAAAGTTTACAAGAGTATTGCAACCAGATTCAAGATCCCACAACCTTAGTCTTGAATCAGATCCTACAAAGACAGCATTAATAGTTCATTTAACCCTAAATGACAGGGATAGTTGCAGAATTAGAATCTATTTGCCAGTGAAGAAGAAGTGCCAATCGGAGTGAAGTTCAACTTCACAACACAACCATTATGTTTCAGCACCAATTTCGCATGTAATCAATCTAACAGATTGGCATAAGTTAATATCATTAACTTGGGTACACACATCTACATAAATACAGTCATTTGTCAACATAACCAAGCAACTGAAAAATACTTTGTAGGAGCTCATCAAGTATTCAAACTTGAAAAATTCCTCGGTAACCGTAAACTAAAGCACAACTACCAGTTTGAACTAGATGTCAGCTTTCAGAAACATAAATGAACTGATAGCTGAAAATTTATAAAAAAGAAAGTTGACAAAAAGAAAAAAGATCAACCTGCACTAAAAAGATACGTGCCATCTTCAGTCACTTTAAGACTAGTCACAGCGCCATAATGAGCAGTTGCATGATCATGACTGAACAACAATCCTGGATGAACCCTTTTCCGAACTGATCCCTTTGCTGGCATGCGTCCAGTAGCCAATTTCTTTTGCTGTGCCCTTGATTTCGCCAATGAATTTTGACCAATAGATGAAGATTTTGATGTTGAAAACTGAGGATCACCAAAGCTATTCATAATTAGCTGGAAACAAATATATTTGAATTCTAACAAAATCTAGTTTTCTAATCATTAGAAAACTGCACACAGTACCTGCCATTAAAGATTAAACCTGACCAAGAGAAGTGAACCAAATAGAGAAACACTAGACACAATATCCAGATCCACATAACATACAAAACGCTGGAAGTGGATGCAGTTTTCATTTATAATAAAGTATCATTTCTTACACAATAATGATAAAAAAAAGGAAGCTTTATCTGTTTCTTTGGTCCACAGGATCCAATGATGAAAGTCCTTTATATCCATGGCAGAAGACAGGATTACCACTTTAGAGGTTCTTGAGGGAAAGAGGGGCAAAGCAAAGTTATCCTTAGCATAAACAATATAGGAGTAATTGGTATAAAAGTACTAGAAATGAACCTTATTTGTAGCAGACCGTTCTAGTACTTGTGGACGTCTCCCCAGCTGAGACTGCGATTGGTCCAAAACACGAAAACATCCTGCACGCCTGATGTCCCAAAATCGTATTGCCCCATCACAACCTCCTGTCATCAACACCCACTCACTGGATCTGGACCATTCCACTGTCATCACACCATCTGCCACCAAGAAATAGCATAAACCCATCCTCTAGTAATATCAGTGTTATCATAATTAGTATACATGAAGCCATAACAGAAGGACAAATGACAGTACTCGTGTAAAACAATCCTCAGTTAGGGCAAATGTCAGGTCTGACTAGATATTTGGTGCAGGATCCAAACCAAAAGTGAAAAGCAGGGTGGATTTGCAATATACCACTGTTGCATAATAACCAGACAAACAACCAGGTACAACTAATACTCTGAATGCCAATGAGAATACTAGAGTCGATGTGAACCAAAAGAAAGGTAATTTTACACCAACTAGGGAGAAACAGGTTTTAGCATACCACGATGACCAGACAATGTGTGAGCAAATGCCCCAGAAGCAATATCACAAAGGCGAACTTGCACATCTTCTGTTCCAGCAGCAATCAGCATATGGGATGTAGCCAGTGGAGACATGGCAGCCTGATAAACCTTTCCAGGCATTCTAAAGTTCATAACAACCTGTTAAGGGAGAAAAGTACAGAAAATTGTCAAAACTTCATTTGAGTTCTCAAAAGGCCTGAAGGAAACACTGCATGAAGCAAAATTGTCACCTGTGTGGTATTTGTGTCCCAAACTTTAATATAATTATCGTATGAGCCAGTGATAAATAACCCTGTGTCAATTGGATACCATATGGCTGACGATAAGGCATACTTATGGCCATTTTCATGTTGTTTGTCTACAACAAACAGACTTTTGTGTTTTGCAATAACACCACCTCCTTCATAGTGTGTGGCACGTTGTATGTCAAAAGCAGCAGCAGATGCATCTGACGAAGCAGATAACAAATATCGTCCCTCTGTCGAGTCAACCTGATAGCATCATCAAAACAAATTACCGAACCTGATAACCAGTAAATCAATAGATTAAGTAGTACAAATGCCATTTCTTAGCATAACCATACAAGAAAGATCATAAATCATTCATGTGCACCATAATTCAGGTAAAAAACTGACTTTATTAGAACAATTGATTCCACACCAAGGAAATTTAGATGAGAATGATTCTGTATCATGAACTAATAAGTCAACGAGGATCTAAATTGCATAATACTCGGTTAAAGTTATCCCAAAACTCCCATCCCATCAATCTCAAAGCTACTGCGCAAATTAACTTTTTACAGTAAAGGCCGGTAATAAGCTTCCAACTGATTCAAGTATAAAAGAAAAAAAAAACAAACTCTGAAGAAACGTCGCTAAACATCAATAATTGAAAAAACTGAAAGAGCGCTTATCGAAGAAGAGGCACAGCACCTGAAGGGAGTTGACAGAGCCTCTGTGAGGAGAGACGATGTCCTTGGAATTAGAGAGCTGGATGGCGGCAATCCGATGCGATTTGAGCCGGTTGGAGAAGGAAAGAGGGCGGATCCTACCGGCTTCTCTGTCTCCGATTTCTTTCCACATCTTCCTAGCATCTTTCTTTCGGCCTCTTCACCCTCAGGTCACGTCACCGCCTTCCTCAGCTCCAACTGGTGCTTGCGGAGATTGATCCTCGTTGCTCTCGAATTGAGAGGAGAAATATACATAAATTCCTAGACAATAAAGGACGCCGACTCTTGATTCCGGCAGCCGCGAGGTCCTCTTTTATTCTCTGCCTTGGCTGTCTCTTTTGCTCTGGCCTGTCGTCTTCTTTCTTCGCTTCTCGACACCTTTTTCCGTTTCAGAGCGCTCAGCAGAAATGGCATCACTTGGGCGTTGTAATGGGTTTCGGCCCACTCACAAGCAACTGTCTCTGTTTGGGCTCTAAACGCTTTTTATGCAAAGTTTTTTCTTTCCTTTGCAGCCAACAAACGGATGAATTTAGGCAGAGTTTAATTGTACAATGGATATCATGGACATATGTCTAATTAAACATAGTATTGATTTTACATTTTTACCCCTTACCCTAATTTTTTTTTCCTCAAACCGTTTATCTCTCTCTCTCTCTTTCAAGCCACCGCTTTGTTTCTCTCTCTACCTCCTCTCATCGCCGCCGCCCCCACCGCGGCCGCTCTCATCGCCGATCGCCGCTGATGATTTCGATCTCTGTCGCTCTGCTCTCATGTCCGCCGCCGCTGAACACCGAATGTCGCTCGGGTTCCCATGATCTCCTTCGCCCTCCTCTCATTGCCGATCGTTGCTCCGGACTTCGATCTTCGTGGCCCTCCTCTCATCTCTGCCACCACTAATCGCCAACCGTTGCTTGGTTTCGTACGATCTCCGTCGCCCTCCTCTCATCGCCATCGCCACCGCTCACCGGCCACTTTGAACTTCGATCTCCGTCGCGCACCTCCGATCTGAAACGTCACCGATCACCGTCACTCGTTTGCCTTACCGATCTTCGTCGCGTCACCTATCTCTGTTGCTCCATCGCCATTTGTGTTCTCCGTCGCTCCACCGAACTCCGTCACGCCACCAATCTCCGATCTCTATCGCATCACCGATCTCTATCACCATCTTCGATCTCCGGCACGTCACCGATCTCGGTAGCATCCGAACTCCATCACTCGGTCGCGCATCTTCGATCTCCGATCAAATCGCTCGGGTTTGTGCGCAAATCGACGGTACAAACCACGCATTCTATTTTATTTTTACAATTTTTGGGTTTACACATTCATTTACACTTTTACACTTTTATTAAGACACTTTTACAATTTTATTAAGACATTTTGCTTTATTTCAATTAGTTATTTTTTAAGAAAGTAAATTATCTGCGTATTAATCAGACACTTCTAAATATTTCTTTAGACACTTTTACACATTCATACAGATACTTTTTTATTGTTTCAATTATTTATTTTTTAAGGGAGTAAATTATCTATGTATTGGTCAGACACTTCTAAATAATTCTTTAGACACTTTTCGGTATCCATTCAGACACTTCTAAAAAATTGACGTCGGCGCTGGAGAAGACAGCAGTAACAAGCTAGAGATTTTTATAGAGAAGAATATTTTAACTAAGGGTATTTTTGTCAATTTTTTTGATGATTTATGCCTTATATATAGAAGATTAAGTGATGGGTTAGTATGTCTAATTAGACATATGTGCACAATAAAAGAACTAGTTTAATTGGGTATAGAGAATGTAGTTATTATACTATAGATATATGTCTAATTAGACATATTAATCTACATCTAGTCATTCGTATATAAACCCATTAATCATCCCAAAAATTGATAGAATTGTCCTTAGAAAAAACTCACTCTCTCTAGAAACCTTAGTTCTTGTCGTTGGCACCCAGCATCGTCATCGCTTTCCTTCAGCATTCCTCTTACTCCACCGATCATAACCTTGAGATCAGGGCTCCTCCAATTACTTGTCACCTTTAAATTGAAGCTTTTCTACTGATCGTCGCCTCACATCTGATCTTTGTCGATTGTTGATTCTTAGGCAATTGTCACCTCAGATCGTGTTGTCACTATTGCCTCCAGATTAGGTTGTCACCGCCTCCAAATCACATCAATCATCTATTGTCTCTAGGCCCCATAATTGTCAATCACCTTTAGATCACGCAATTAAGGCCTCAAAACCACATCGGTCATTACTATACTTCAGATCATGTCCTTGTTGCCTTTGGATCATGTCATTCATC